>VZRF01008681.1:278286-312784 GCA_013396875.1 Vireo altiloquus | reverse complement strand
TAGGGAAGGGGCGATGGGCGAGGGGCCGGAGCGGCGAGGAAGCCCCGCGGAGCCCGGGACACGCTGCGACACTGCGGGCGACAGGGCCGGCCGGGCCACGCGGTGCGGCACCGAGGGGACAGCGGGCACCGGGGGGACACCGAGGGGACACCGCGGCGGCACCACGGGGCAAAGGGGGTCAGATCTGCGAGTCCCACCTGCCTCCCTCCCTTCCTCCCGTCTCCTCTCCCTCACTCACCCTCTGCATGGCTTTCAGGATCAAAGCCAGTTCATAGCGGGGCATCTTAGAGCTGGCACTGGCGGGAGGAGCGGGGCACGGGGTGGGGAGGAGGGGGCTGCGGCGAGGCCGGAGAGGAGGAGGAGCAGGGGGGACAGGAGGAGGAGGAGGTGGTGGAGGAAGGCGCGTCCCGGTTCTGTGGCGGCTCCTTCCCGCGCGGCTCCCGCGGCTGAGACGCCCGTGCGNTGTCCGTGGGGGACACCCCTTCCGTGTCCGTGGGGGACACCCCGCTCGTGTGGGACACCCTGCTCGTGTCCGTGGGGGACACCCCTTCCGTGTCCGTGGGGGACACCCCGCTCGTGTGGGACACCCTGCTCGTGTCCGTGGGGGACACCCCTTCCGTGTCCGTGGGGGACACCCCGCTCGTGTGGGACACCCTGCTCGTGTCCGTGGGGGACACCCCTTCCGTGTCCGTGGGGGACACCCCGCTCGTGTGGGACACCCTGCTCGTGTCCGTGGGGGACACCCCTTCCGTGTCCGTGGGGGACACCCCGCTCGTGTGGGACACCCTGCTCGTGTCCGTGGGGGACACCCCTTCCGTGTCCGTGGGGGACACCCCGCTCGTGTGGGACACCCTGCTCGTGTCCGTGGGGGACACCCCTTCCGTGTCCGTGGGGGACACCCCGCTCGTGTGGGACACCCTGCTCGTGTCCGTGGGGGACACCCCTTCCGTGTCCGTGGGGGACACCCCGCTCGTGTGGGACACCCTGCTCGTGTCCGTGGGGGACACCCCTTCCGTGTCCGTGGGGGACACCCCGCTCGTGTGGGACACCCTGCTCGTGTCCGTGGGGGACACCCCTTCCGTGTCCGTGGGGGACACCCCGCTCGTGTGGGACACCCTGCTCGTGTCCGTGGGGGACACCCCTTCCGTGTCCGTGGGGGACACCCCGCTCGTGTGGGACACCCTGCTCGTGTGGGACACCCCGCTCGTGTCCGTGGGGGACACCCTGTTCGTGAGGGACACCCCCGCTCGTGTGGGACACCCCTCCCGTGTCCGTGGGGNGGGGACACCCCACTCGTGTGGGACACCCCGCGCGTGAGGGACACCCCGTTCGTGTCCTTGTGGGACACCCTGTTCGTGAGGGACACGCCGCTCGTGTGGGACACCTCCCCGTGAGTGACACCCTGCCCGTGTCACCGAGCCGCCGGGTGGCCCCGGTGGGAAGGGATCTGGGAAATAGTCCTGTTCAAGCCCCTGCCGTGGGCACGGACACCTCCCGCAGGGCCGGGTTGCTTCGAGCTCTGTCCAACCTGGCTTCTTCCAGAACCTTCCTCATCCTCGGGACGCCTCAATGCACCCCCAGGACTCGGCCGTTCTCAGAGTTCCTCAGCGCGCACCCAGGACCTTCCCCATCTTCAGAATCCTTCAGTGGCACCCCCAGCATTTCTCCGTCCTCAGAGCACCCCAGCGCAGGCCCAGGACCTTCCCCATCCTCAGGGCACCCCCAAAACTTCTCCATCCTCAAAACTCCCCAATGCACCCCCAGGACATTCCCCATCCTCAGAGCACCCCAGCGCAGGCCCAGGACCTTCCCCATCCTCAGGGCACCCCCAGAACTTTTCCATCCTCAGAACTCCCCAGTGCACCTCCAGCACATTCCCCATTCTCAGAGCACCCCCAGGACCTTCCCCATCTTCAGAGCACCCCCAGGACCTTCCCCATCCTCAGAGCTCATCAGAGCACCCCCAGGACCTTCCCCATCCTCAGGGCACCCCCAAAACTTCTCCATCCTCAGAACTCCCCAATGCACCCCCAGCACATTCCCCATTCTCAGAGCACCCCCAGGACCTTCCCTATCTTCAGAGTCCTTTGGGGCACCCCCCGAACTTCTCCATCCTCAGAACTCCCCAATGGCACCCCCAGCACATTCCCCATTCTCAGAGCACCCCCAGGACCTTCCCCATCCTCAGGGCACCCCCAGAACTTCCCCATCCTCAGGGCACCCCCAAAACTTCTCCATCCTCAGAACTCCCCAGTGCACCCCCAGGACATTGCCCATTCTCAGAGCTCCCCCAGTCACAGCCATGACGTGCCCAGCTCTCGGGTGGATGTGCCCAGCTCTCAGGTGGATGTGCCCAGCTCTGGAGGCCCAAGGAGCAGCAGGATGGAGGTAAAGCTGCGTGTGTGGCCTTGGTGCCCGAGTCCTCCCGGTGAGGGAGGTTCTGGACACGCATTTCCCAGCCTGGCACGCACCCCTGGCGTGGTGCTCACGTGCAGCCCCCAAGGTCAGTGACACAGATACCTCCGGCTGCAGCACATCCGACACCGGCGTCCAGCTGGGCTCTGCTGGAAGCTGAACTGCTGCTCCCACTAAAGAAGGCATTTGAGAGGCACGGGGATTTGTTTGAACACTCTTTGTCTCGTCCACAGCAGAGACTTGTCTCTCCCTTCCCTCGCACCAGTGCCCAACAATCAGGCTTTGAGGAGGGACAAGTTTGTGCCCAAGCTGTTGAAGCCCTCATTGCTCAGTCCTGTCCTCGGGACAGAGGGATGAGAGAACAGCCCCACCATGCCCAAGGCTCAAGGGGAAGCAGAGAAGGTGGCAGATATCGAGATTAATCGACTTTAATGAAGTATCAGTGGAATCCAAGCCCACCCAGGGAGGCCTCAGCACCTTCTTTGGGAGCCCCAGCCATGCCCTTTCCATAGCCAGGCTCGTTTGCTTTTGCATGGGGAGGCTGCCACAGTCGGTGCCACGGATCCTGAGGGCAGGAATGGAAATGGAAAACTTCTCCCAGCACTTGCCAGCAGGACTTGCAGCTCAGCCAGCCCCAGTACTGCTGTGGGCCTTCCTCCACTCAGGCAGCTGTGAGCTCCCTGTGGTTCCCAACACATCCCATGCCCTCCAGGCACGAGGGCTGTGGGAGTCCTGGGAGCTGTTTTGGGTACTGCTGCAAGACAAATTGCCTGTGCAGAAGTGTTTACAGGTATTCCCAAGCTCCCACCCCTCCGTGCTCAGGCAGTAATTGCCAGGCAGCTGACAGGGGTAATTTACTGCCTGCTGGTGCTCACAATGCAAACTCTCCCTGGGTTTGCTTCCCTTTACTTCACTTCCCTGTTTGTTTCTGATGTGGTGTTGTCTGGCCTGAGCTTCTTCCTCATTCTGAACATGTGCCTGGCATGTTCAGGAGGAAATCCAGGTGAGGTGGGAATGCCCAGGTATCCCTGCCATACCCACCTCAGCCATTCCCACCCTCCAGCTGCTCCTTGCAGCCGCAGGTGACCCATGGTGTTCTCTTTGTCACATTTGGAGCTGTCAAATTTTGGCCAGAGGCAGGAAGGAGTGGGGAGAGCTCTAATTCCCAGTTCTTCCAGTGCTCTGCCTCCTTCAAACACTCCTCTGGCAGAAGAAAAAGAAATGTTCAATCCCTGTCCCTGCTGTCTTCCCAGTGCTGCTTTCAAATGCCAGTATTGGATTCCCAGTTGGATATAAATTCACAGTCACTGTTCATTCTCACTTCTGACTCCATTCCACATGGAAATTCATTAAAAATACACATCTGCACGTGGCCAACTCTCCCCTTTTATGGGAACCCCCCACCCACCTAGCTGTATTTAAAGCTATCTGAAGACCCCCCAAACGAGTGTGGGCATCTCATGGAGCACCCCAGAATCCCAGGGTCATCAGGGTGGGAAGAGCCCTTCAGGATCATCCAGCCCCAGCATCACCCCAATCCCTGTCCCCAAGAGCCACATCCAGACTCCTCCTGAACACTCCCAACAGAGCCTCCATGGGCAGCTCATTCCAAAAAGTATTTTCCAATCTCCAGACTGAGCCTCACCTCCTGGTGCATTTCCTCTCCTCCTTTCCCTTGGCACACGGCAGCAGAGCCTGACCCCCCCTCAGTGCCCCTCCTGTCAGGGAGTTGTGGGGAGCAGTGAGGTCCCCCCTGAGCCTCCTCTGCTCCAGCCTGAGCTCCTTTCCCAGCTCCCTCAGCCCCTTCCCAGCTCCCTTCCCTTCCCTGGACATGCTCCAGGCCTGCCAGCCCTGCCCTCTCCTGCCCTGTCCATCCCTTTGTGGAAGCTCGGGATGATCCCCAAATCTTTCACCACTGATCTAAAGTGTTCACCAGATCCAAGCTACCTTGAATCTCACAAGCTTGGTTTTCCCTCCAAAAGCATCCGAACACAATAGGATGTTTAATATTTAATATTTAAAAGCAGAAGGTTGGAGAAGAAGGTCTGAGCAGTAAGTGGTGGCCATGCCCTGAAGACTCAGTAAGGAAATAAAAACTCCCCTAATACAGATTTTTATTTACTTTATTTAAGTAATAAGTGTCATGCAAAATGTCCTGACTTTTTCAGGCTGCAGTTTGGGTGAACCATCCTCTCTGCATCCTGGTGTCTCTCCCATCCATCCCCATCCCAGAGAGCAGTGCAGAGAGCATGGAGGAAGAATTTCACCCTCAATAAATCACCCCCTGTAGTAAAGCACGAGATAAAAATATGTCCTCGTGCATTCCATATACATATGCAAATACAGGTTTTCTTTGGAAAAGATGTTGGGAATGTTTGAGGGTTGTAGCAAAGTCAGGCTCTGCTGGCAGGGAACAGGGACAGGAGGAGAGGGAACAGCCTCAGGCTGGGCCAGGGGAGGCTCAGCTTGGACACCAGGAGCAATTTGTGCATGGAAAGGGAGCTCAGGCTCTGGAAGGAGGTCACAGGTTGGACTCGATGATCTGGGAAGGTTTTTCCAACCTCAGTAATTCTGGGATTCTATGGAAAAATGTCCTGCAGTATCCCAGAGGCTCTTGACAAAGAAGCTGGCCCAGCATGGCAGGGTTAAGGGGGAAAATAAAAGGAAAAAAAAATGGCAATTTTAAAAGCTCAAAATCATTATTCAGGGCCTCTAAGCACAGCTATTTTGGGTTTTAATAGTCTCTTGATTAGGCTGGACTAAACCTCATTTTGCACCAGGTCCTGTGTGCCCCACAGAAAGCCAATTCTCTCCTCTTATTAAAAACTTTAATTTCTACCTCTGACATGCTGCTCAATATCAAAATAAAATCAGGATTTATCACAGGTTTAGGACTGGGTTGTTGGTTATCTCCTGCTCCAGATCAGGAGAGATTTCTGGAGGTGTTGGTAGAAAACAGGGATTGCTTGTGGAAAAAGGAATTGCCCAGCCAGGTGAGGTTTTGTTTGCCCGAGGACAGGCAGGGGTGTAGGACAGGTCCAGGCCTGTTCTCCCTGCTATTTCCTCACTTCTCCAGGAGGTTTCTCCCTGAACACCAAACATTTCAGGTGGGTTTAGGATTAAGACTAGGATCTAATGAGAGGATGCGAAAGAAGGGGAAAAAGGAAAGGAAGGAGAAGAGATGGAAAAAGATTGGGATGAAGAAAGGGTAGATTTGAAAAAGATTAGGACAGGGAGAGATGGGAGATGGATGAGCTAAAAGAGAACAGGAAAAATCACGGATTTCTATATCCAGAGGAGGCAGCAGGATGAGCAGAGGGATGGAGCAGCTCTGCTGGGAGGAAAGGCTGCCAGAGCTGGGATTGTTGAGCCTGGAGAGGAGAAGCTCTGGGCTGAGCTCAGGGTGGCCTTGCAGGGCCTGAAGGAGCCCCCAGGAAGCATGGAGAGAGACAATTTGCAAGGGCTGCAGGGCCAGGAGGCAGGGAAAGGCTTCCCAGTGGCAGAGGGCAGGGCTGGATGGGATCTTGGGAAGTGGGAATTGTTCCCTGGCAGGGAGGGCAGGCCCTGGCACAGGGTGCCCAGAGCAGCTGTGGCTGCCCCTGGATCCCTGGCAGTGCCCAAGGCCAGGTTGGACACTGGGGCTGGGAGCAGCCTGGCACAGTGGGAGGTGTCCCTGCCAGGGCAGGGGGGGCACTGGGTGGGATTTGAGGTCCCTCCCAACACAAACCATTCCATGGATCTGGGTCTTTCTTGTCAGCTCCCTTCAGACACTTCCTTTAGGTCACCCCAGAGCTTCTCCTCTCCAGGCTCAACAATCCCAGCTCTCACAGCCTTTCCTCCCAGCAGAGCTGCTCCATCCCTCAGACCATCCTGGTTCCTCCTCTGGAACTGCTCCAGCCGCTCCATGTCCATCTGCCACATGATGCTGCACACGATGGAAGGAGTTGGGATTCTTTTCACTGTTTACTTGTTCAAAAGCTGCATAATTGCACACATCCAATCTGCTTTAAATGAGGACTAGGTTGCAAAATCAATACCACATAATGAGGAGCGTTATTTCTCCTTCCTCTCCTTTGCATCTGCATATGCAAAGTAGATAATTGCCTACTTTTCTTTTCCATGGGCTCCGTGCCACATTTATTTTTCAGGGTGGAGCCACTCTGGAGCTGTGTCAGGATGACATAGTGGAGGAGGCTGCTGTCACCAGAAGTTTTTCCACATTTGTTTCAGTAGACAGAAGATGAGAAGGACATTTTCGCTGGATCACGTGGAAAAGGATGATCTCTTTGGTTTAACCCAGCTGGGATGTGCCTTAGGAAGGAATTAAATCCCTCCTTCCCTGCTTGGGTGAGGCTGCACGAGTCTGTTAAACCACACTTCTTGCAGGTGGCCATGAATTTCCCAGTGAAATTCTGAGTGTCTGAGTTGACATTTTGTGGTCTCATTTGCAGAAGTGCTGAATTATGCTAGATGGAAAACATTCAAGTGGTGCCACACACGTGAAGTGCTCTGACCGAGGAATGAAACAAATTCTTGAAATGTTCTCTTGAACTCTTCACTGTCTCAAACTGAGGAACCAGAATCTAAAGACCCTTCAACTGCAGGTGATTCCAGCCCATCCCAAACAAGAGGAAACAAAGAGTGTTTATGGCTGATTGTTCTTTTCCATGGAAAAGGGAGGAAGGAACATATTCCTGCTCTTTATCCTGATGTCCCAAAAGTGTCCTGCCCTTCAAAAACCTAAACCCAGGATGGTCAGGAAAGTTGTTGTGACTCCCCTGCCCCTCTCACCCTTCTCCTGAGCATTAATGGCTCTGCCAGGTGGGACCAGGAGTCTGCACAATTTGTGCATGGAAAGGGAGCTCAGGCCTTGGCAAGAGCTGCCCAGGGAGGTTTGGAGTGCCCATCCCTGGAGGGCTCCCAGGAAGGCCTGGAGGTGGCACTCAGTGCTCTGGGCTGGGGACAAGGTGGGCATGGGGCACAGCTTGGCCTGGCTGGGCTGGGAGGGCTTTGCCAGCCTCAGGGATCCTGGGATTCTCAAATTCTGGGAAATTGGCTGGGTGGTGGTGGGAATGACTCTGGAGGGATACAGAGCTCTGACAGGGCCCAGAGAATGCTCTGGCACACTGGGAATTAAGGTGTGGTTTGGGAGGTGCAGTCACCAGGCAGGGCTCAGCTGGGTTATCCCAAACCGTTGAGTGCCAGGAGAGCCTGGGGAAAAAAAAAGGAGAAATGGCTCAAGTAAGAAAAGCTTTAAACTGGGAGAGAGGCAGGCCAGTGGTAGAGTCCAAAACTGTAACAAATTGTAGCTTATGGGGAATACAAGATAAGATGAGAGAGATACAAAGTGAGTTTGGATGGGATATTGGGAAGGAATTGTTCCCTGGGAGGGAGGGCAGGCCCTGGCACAGGGTGCCCAGAGCAGCTGTGGCTGCCCCTGGATCCCTGGCAGTGCCCAAGTGGAATCTGGTGGAAGGTGTCCCTGCCCACGGCAGTGGGTGGGGCTGGATGAGCTTTAAGGTCCCTCCAACTGAAACCATTCCAGGATTCCATGCTGAGGAAACAGCTCTAAATGCATGAGCAGGCAGCCAGAGACTCTGGAGAAGCTGCAGAGCAACCACAGGCACAGCTTTGGTTCCTGTGTCCCATCTTCAGGCCACAACTTGATTAAATCCCAATCAGTGGCTCATTGACCGTCCAGTGTGAGCAAGCTGGGGATGGGAAGAAAAGCAGAAGCCTGTAAGAGTGAAAAGAAATAAAATCAGTGTAGTTAGCAAAGGAAAGAGAGGTTCCAGGAAGGTGTGGCTGTTCTTTAGGAGTCAGAGTGAGACAGTGATGAAAAGCGGATCTGCTCTTCCACAGGGATGGCAGGATGGGAAGAGGTGACACAGGGAATGCCAAAATGATTGATGGCTTTTTCTCCTCACTCCTCAGCCAGGAGAATGAACAATGGTCCATTGAGCAACCACCAAGAACAGAGAGCAGAGCAGAGCATTTCAGTGAGTTGGGGTTTTTCCACTCACCAGACCTGGCAGAAACCAACTGAGAGGATGTGGAGGATTGGCTGAATGCTAGAGTGATCCACAAGGAATCCTTTCCCACACCTGGGGAAGGGAAGAGCAGGGACAAGTGCTGCAATCACCTGAAAAACAAAGCAGCTTGGAGAATGTCAGAGGAGCAAACAGCCCAACTTGAATTCCTGGAAATTTCTGGAAACAAATAATGAAACAAAGTTTTCTTTTGTGCATGGGAATCATGAAATGATAAGTGAAGGCCAAGAGTGATTTGCCAGGAACAAATCCTGCCGAGCCAGGCTCATTTCCTCCCCTGACAAGTAGCAGCTCTTATGGACAATAGATATTGCATATCTTGACTGGAGCAAGGCTTTCAGCACAGCCTCCTGCGAGGCAGCTGAAATGAAACCATTGTAAGGTGGACTCAGCTGTTTGAAACATCAGAAACCCTCCAAGAGGGTTTGTTGTTGGTGTGGAAAAATTATGGAAAGCACTTCTGCAGATGCCCTGCCCGGGGTTTGTGCCATTCCCTGTTCTCCTTTTGGAGGATGGTGGATGGAGTGGGAAGGTTCTACCAGGATTAACATCTTGATCCTTGAGGAAATGGTGTGAAAACAGCAGGATCCAGTGCAGGTGTAAACTCAGTTTTGGATAAGAATAAACCCCACAGTGGAAGGAGCCAACAAGGCAAAAAACCTGGACAAAAATCCATGGGGATTTTGGAAGAGCTTAAGCTCCCTGATAATTAACAACGGTGTGGGAAAGCAAGGATTGTCCTGAAATGTCTAACTGGGCTGGTTGAGATGCGTGGAATAATTTCTGCCCTCCCACTCAGCCCTGGGGAGGTCTGAAAGTGAAAAATGAACGATTCCCTTTGGTCACTGAACTGGAGAAACCCCATCGTGGTCTGCAGCTTCCTCACCAAGCCAATTAGGGAAAGTCCTGAGAGCACAAAAAGGTGCTGAAAGTCTTTTAAAAAGCTGACCCTGAAGGGAAATCTCAGAGAACTGGGTTTGGTTGTTTTAATCTAGAGAAAATAGGACAGAGAAAAAAACATGATGAGAGTCTTCAAATACATAACAGGCAGAAGGCAGCAGGAAACTCTCAGGGCTTAGAGGGGAGCAGGGAGCTTAAACAATATCCAGAATTAGAGTTTCTGCTGGATAGAAGGAAAAACTTCCTAGTTAGGGAGTAAAGGAAGCCTTGGGGCCAGTGGAGGGCATTGAGGGGGTTAAATGCAGCTGGAAAAAGCATCACTGACTATTAGTGTCTTGGGGAAGCCCTGAGGAAAGGAATTTTGGAGCAAACGTACCTGAAAAGTCACATAAATGGATTTGGAAGGCTCAGGTGACATCTGGAGCTGGAGATGTTGTGAGGGTGCTGTCCATGGGTGAAGCATCTCTCAGCTCCCAGGAAGTTCTTTCCAGCAACCCCAAAGCAGGAGAAAAAAAGGGAAATCATCTCTGGCATGCAAACATTGAAAGGTTTCAGAGCCCGAGATCATTTCTTGAGGTGTCTTTGTGCCTTCAGCGATGGTAAACAGACACAGAATGGCTGAATTTCCGCTTCAGTGGTTTCCTGCCACAGGTGAAAAAAAAAGGATGTTAAGCTTTGTTGGTATCTTATGCAAAATAAATAAATAAAACAGAGGAATAAATTAATGAGTCCAGGCAGGCTGCATCCTGTGCATTTCTGGCAAGAGGAGCCTGAAATCCCATCACCTGGGAGACAACCAGGGACTGGCACCGCTGCTTTGTCAGGGGAGGGAGAGGTTTTGTCAGGAACCTGAAGGATTGGTTTGCTCACATGGCTCTGCAAACACTGAGGGGGCAACAGCTCTTGGCCTTGGGCTGCTCCCAGAGCCAGGAAAATGGGAAGCAGCAGAGGTAAAAAGAGCTGGGGAAGGGGCTGGAGCTCCAGGAGGGGCTGAGGGGGCTGGGAAAGGAGCTCAGGCTGGAGAAAAGGAGGCTCAGGGGGGACCTTCCCAGTTAACAGGGACAGGACACCCAAGAGGAAACAAAGAGTGTTTATGGCTGATTGTTCTTTTCTATGGAAAGGGGAGCAAGGGGCATCTTCCCACTGTTCATCCTGATGTCCCAAAATTGTCCTGCCCTCCAAAAACCTAAACCAGGATGGTCAGGAAAGTGGTTGTGACTCCTCTGTCCCTCTCACCCTTCTCCTGAGCGTTAATGGCTCTGCCAGGTGGGACCAGGAGTCTGCACAAGTCCCTGCCAGGAGGGGGCAGCCGGGGGGGGTCAGGCTCTGCTGGCAGGGAACAGGGACAGGAGGAGAGGGAACAGCCTCAGGCTGGGCCAGGGGAGGCTCAGCTTGGACACCAGGAGCAATTTGTGCATGGAAAGGGAGCTCAGGCCTTGGCAAGAGCTGCCCAGGGAGGTTTGGAGTGCCCATCCCTGGAGGGTTCCCAGGAAGGCCTGGAGGTGGCACTCAGTGCTCTGGGCTGGGGACAAGGTGGGCATGGGGCACAGCTTGGCCTGGCTGGGCTGGGAGGGCTTTGCCAGCCTCAGGGATCCTGGGATCCTCACAGATTCTGGGAAATTGGCTGATTTTCTACTTCAGCTCCTTCCAGAGGGTGCTGAGATTGTGCTGAGCAATCCTCCCCGATTGAAGTGAGCATTGAATTCCATGCAAGTAAAAAAACTCCTTCCCCATGAAGCCTCTCCCTGCTTTTCCTGCTGTTTGTCCTCTTCTCTGGGCGGGACTTTACTGCTAATAAATTGCGTGTGCAAACAGAATATCATGAACCAACTGATCCAATTTAATCCAGTTTAACCCCACATTTTCTCCGAGGAATTCCTAACCCAGATGAATTTAGAGGAGTGGTGAGGTTTGATCCTTTCACCCTTAGGAATCACTCATGCAAAAGCCACGTTGCTGTTCACAGTGCTGATATCCTGCAGAAATGCTCAAAATCTCATAAATACATGGAGAAAGCAAAAAAATAATCAAGCAAATGGATTTCTCCCTTGTTCCACCCATGTCCTGCTTCCCTGATTGTGGTGGCTCTTCCCAAATTCCAGTTTATTAAAGTGGAGATTGCTCAGCCAGGCTCTGTCTCTCCCTTTCCTACAGAGACAATTTCTGCACCAGGTTTTCCTGGACATTCATTCTTTTCCATTCAAAAATCCTTTTTCCATACAAAAAGTGTGTCAGGGCAGAAAATGCAGATTTCAGGCATTTCTTCAACATTTTCAGGTCTCAGAAATTCCACCTGCAATTGTGACTTAGCTCAAATCCTCACAGAGCTGTTGCCCACCTGCAGGTCCCTCTGTGCTCCAGGCAGAGGGAGCCTGGTGCTTCCAAGGGTTAATTCCCTATGCAGGACTGTGATGGAACAGGAAATATTTGGATTTCTCTTTGGAGACTGACTCCATCTAAAGATTCCACGAGGCAGAACACACTCAAGTGGCTTTGTCCAAAAAATCCCCAGGAAAAAACAAAAAGCCTCTGTAGGTGACTTCGGAGATGTTGGAAATACTCAATTAATGAGAAATCCTGGAAACACAAGGTTGGAAGAGACCTTCAGGATCATCCAGCAGCACCCACTTGGAGAAGAGTTGCAGATCCCACATCCTTCATTCCACAGGATTGAGGAATTCTCTCTCGGAATGACACAGAGAGGATTCATCAAGCACCTTCTGTGTTTCCCTCTCGTGCCACCAGGCAGAGAAAAATCGTCCTGGGGACAACAAAAGGCCTTGCTCTTAGTCTTGGTTTCTTTATTACAGAGTGATAATTTAACATTTAAAATGGCAAACAGGATCCAAAGCTCTTCCCAACATCAGTGGACACAGCTCACTGGAGTCATGCTCCAAGGGGATTTAGTCCTTGCAACAATATATTAAGAAAACTGTTCGGTGCAATGTGAATAATTCCAAATCTTTTGGATAATCCACTTATTCCTGCATGTGCAACCTGCAGCAAACGTCATAAAACATAATCAGAAGCCTCCAATTCAGTTTGTGCTGATGATTAATGCAGGTGTTAATTCCTCCAATTGACATTTGTGCAAAGTTACTCTGCTTGACAAAGATCAGGAGCTTACAGGTGTTGGATGGCACTGATATCGTCGACCTGGGGGATTGAATCCTCTGGGAATTCAGGAGGCTTTAACAATTTAATCACAGATTTGCTCAGAGTATTCTGGAATTTGTAATTGGTGTTCCTGCCTGGATGGGAATTCAGCAGTGAAATGTCTTTGAGAGGGTATCAAGACCCCTCCACCCACCCAGGCTTCCAAACTGGAAGTAAAAGCCAGGAGATTTGGCTGAACCCACTCAGATGTGGAAGATTTGAGGGTTTGGGAACTGAGGTCAGAGCTCACCAGGGGCTGCAGCTCCTCCCCAGGAGCATCTCCAATCTCTGGGAGCATGGACACTGCCTTGATGGCACCTGAGCTTTCCAGGAATTTGTGGGAAGTTCCCTCAGGGCAGTGCAGGAAGCAGCTCTGGCTCATCTGGGAGAGGGAGAAATCTCCATCTCAGCTCGTGCAGTGTGAGGTTTTTATTGACAGGGAAGTAACAAAGGAAAGGCCTTGGAAGAAAACCCTGCAGGCAGGAAAATGTGAATGCATAAAAATCAACATCATGGAATCACAGAACAATCTGGGTTGGGAGGGACCTTAATGCCCATCCAGTGCCACCCCTGCCATGGCAGGGACACCTCCCACTGTGCCAGGCTGCTCCAAGCCCCAATGTCCAACCTGGCCTTGGGCACTGCCAGGGATCCAGGGGCAGCCACAGCTGCTCTGGGCACCCTGTGCCAGGGCAGGAGGCTCAGCTCTTTCTGCCACACCTCAAATAAAAACTCAGAACCCTCTCTCAGGATCTCAACCTCAAAAAAAAATCCTCCAAAAATCATACAGGCAACAAGGGAGAGCTCAGAGCCCCTTGAGGGCCTAAAGGGGCTCCAGGAGAGCTAGAGAGGGACTGGGGCCAAGGGCTGGAGGGCCAGGAGGCAGGGAATGGCTTCCCAGTGCCAGAGGGCAGGGCTGGATGGGATCTTGGGAAGTGGGAATTGTTCCCTGGGAGGGAGGGCAGGCCCTGGCACAGGGTGCCCAGAGCAGCTGTGGCTGCCCCTGGATCCCTGGCAGTGCCCAAGGCCAGGTTGGACATTGGGGCTTGGAGCAGCCTGGCACAGTGGGAGGTGTCCCTGCCCTGGCAGGGGGGGCACTGGGTGGGCTTTGAGGTCCTTCCCAACCCAAACCATTCCATGACTGTACAATTCCAACAGATGACAACAATTTCCAGCATCATTTCTCATTGACACCAATCTGTGTCCAGAACTTGTCACTTCTTCACCTTCCAAGAAAACCAGGATTCCCTTTCCATTTGCAGCCCTGCTGCCTCTGCTGAGCCATTCAACACCCAATCTCCCAGCCTGGCAGGAGCAGAGGGTGCTGAGCCTGAGTTCCCAAGCACAGCAAGTCAGGGCAGGCACAGGCTGGCAGCAAAGCCCAGCTCTGCCAGGCGTGTCCTTGTGTGTCCCTGTGCCCAAACACTGCCACCCCAGCGCCCAGCAAGGGGCATGGAAGGGTTCTGCCCCTCAGCAGGCACAGGGGGCATTGTTGGGGTGTCTGTGCAGGGCTGGATGATCCTGCAGGTCCCTTCCAGGATATTCTTGCTCCTCTGGTTCCCTTTTGTGAAGCACCACAGTGATCCTCAGCAGCGTGTCCTGTTAAAATACGGATTTTCTGACTTGTTTCAGCAGCTGCAATGTCTGGGATATATCCAACCCTTTTTTTTAGCGGAAGCTGATCCACCTGACACTGGGAATTGCGATGAGTGCAGGGCAATTGTGGTCTTGGTGCTACCAACAGTGAGGTGAAGCACGACAGAATTTTGTGTGGTGTATCGGCAAAATGGAGGGAATTGCGTCCCAAAATTTCCCAACAGAACAATTCCTGCAGTAAATACATCTGGAAAACAACCTGTGGAAAATATGGCAAAGGCTGCAGGGAAGCAGGAAGTCAAAGAGCTCCTTGCAGAGATGCTGATACACCAAAAAAAGAGAATATTTTAGCAATTCTCATGTTGAAATGAGATACAGAAAGTGAAACAATGCCTTGTGGCGTTGCTTTATGGGATGTGGAACCCTGTGTGTTGTGTAAGGAGATGTTCCAAGGCTGTCAGGCAGAACAACTCGTGCCCTTCTCCGCAGAACTCAGGGAGTAACAGCAACTCCTTCGCTGGGTTTGGAGCAGTGGAATCCACACAGTTCCCTCCTTGTCCCAAACCAGAGGACCTGGCACAATCAGCAACTCCCAGGATCACTCCTTTTGCCGATGCCTCCCTAACGTGCCCCATTCCCAAACTCTGATGGCAATCCCAGATAAGACAGAGGCTTCCCAACGCTTCCCTCCCGTTCGTGGGGCAGCGAAGCCCACAATCAAACCCCGAGCTTCCCCTCCGGCCCTGGCGAGGCAGCAGCTGGCAATGCTGGCACCTTTCCCTTGGCACCACCAACCCCTCGGTGTAAAATTAGCCCCGAGAGCCCTCAGCGTGCCCCCTTTGTTTCCTCACCGACTTCGGAGCGGCAGCAGTGGCCACACCAAACCCATCCCCCGGGGCCGGGGATGGGCACCGAGCGGTGTCCCTGCGGTGCCACCCGGGGCCGGGGATGGGCACAGAGCGATGTCCCCGCGGTGCCACACGGGGCCGGGGATGGGCACTGAGCGATGTCCCCGCGGTGCCACTCGGGGCCGGGGATGAGCACCGAGCGGTGTCCCCGCGGTGCCACTCGGGGCCGGGGATGAGCACCGAGCGGTGTCCCCGTGGTGCCACCCGGGGCCGGGGATGGGCACTGAGCGATGTCCCCGTGGTGCCACGCGGGGCCGGGGATGGGCACCAAGCGGTGTCCCCGCGGTGCCACCCGGGGCACACCCACGCTCGGGGTTTGCTGCATGAACCCCTCACCCCGAAGGGCTCACGCGTGGGGCGCTGGCACATTCCCACGTCCCTGGCACAAGGATCGGGAGGCGCCAGGAGCCGCGAGCGCCAGCAATGCCTGCGAGCATTTCCATGGCAATGCCGGCGTTTGTCTGGAGCTTTGTGTGTGCCACGCGCTCTGGGGAGAGGGAAGGAGACAAAGCCCAGACGATTTGCGGAGGGATGACCCAAGGCTGCAGCCCGCGGGGGGAACATGTGGCATCACTGCCGAGGCAGGTGCGGCTGCACGTGTGTGCTTCGGGAACGGGGAGAGCTCCTGGAGGAGGCCACCAAGGTGGGGAAGGGCCTGGAAGAGCCAAACAAGGAGGAAGGAGCAGCTGAGGGTGCTTGGAACGTCCAGCTGGAGCAGGGAACACTGAGGGAGGTTCATCAGGGATCGCTGATCCTCCCCAGGGCCAGCTCTGATCTCTGCTCTGGGCCAGGGACAGCAGCCAGGGAGCAGCTGGAGCTGAGCCAGGGCAGGCTCAGGCTGGAGAGCAGGGAAAGGTTCTTCCCCCAGAGGGTGCTGGGCACTGCCCAGGCTCCCCAGGGAATGGGCACAGCCCCGAGGCTGCCAGAGCTCCAGGAGCCTTTGGGCACTGCTGCCAGGGATGCCCAGGCTGGGATTGCTGGGGGGGCTGGGCTGGGACTGGATGATCCCTGTGAGTCTCTTCCCACTCAGGATATTCCATGATTCTGTGTTCATGGAGGAGTTCTGGGCCTTATTTAATTTTCAGGACCACTCAATGCTGGCACTGCAAGCAGAGAGGAGCAGAATGAGCAGGGGGTGAAGGAGGAGCAGCACAGACCAGGAGCCACCACAGCTTCGGCAGCAGCATCAGCAACGCCTCAGGGACTGCAACAGCAGCAGCACTGGAATTTGGGGTTTTGGGGTTGGAACTGGAATTTGGGGTTTTGGGGTTGGAACTGGGGTGGAGCCATGCTCCACCTGCTTCGAGGTGTGGGCAGGACCCTGGAGGTGAGCGTGGGCTGGGGATGAGCACACAGTGCAACAGCAACAAAGAAAACAAACCAGGATTTTGTTTCCTGTAAGAAGCAGCAGCTCTGCCCTGCTTGGTGATGGGTTCTGACAGTCACACAGGAAACAGCAGGAAAATTACCCTTAGAAATCCACAGGAGGCAACAAATGCCCTTTAGCAGAGGGGGAAGTCAAAATTTGCCTTTTTTAACTTCCATTCTTGCACTCTTCACGTGAAATCTGAACACTGAGCAGTGTGAAAATGCCAAAGAAACTGGAATGCTTTAAGTTTGCTTTCTTTCCTGTCTTTCTGGAAAAAAAAAAAAAAAGGGGCTTTTACCACTTTGTAACTCTACCAAAACAAATAATTAACAATAATGAAATTGTTCCATATCACATAAACAACGGCCCCAGGCCTCACTTTTTGGTGGATGATTTATATCTATCGTTTCCTTTGGCAGGGAGAGAAGCAGCTCTGGCTCTATCTCGAGATAAAACTATAAACACAAATGTCACACAGCAAAGGGCACTCCAAGTTTTGATGTCCTGAGAGGCTCAATCCCAGTTTTTTCCATAATGTCACCTCGCCCAGGGGAAACCATTCCGGTTTCAGCAGATTCCCATTGGTTTCTGAAATTCAGTGGGCAACACACAATGGCTGAAGCCTGGGAGAATCCGAGTGGGACTTTTTTTGTTGTGTCTCATCCAATGATCCCTCCACAGATGATCCTGGAGAAACTCAGCTTTCCAGAAAATCCTGTATTCTCCTCCTGGGTCTTTGTCCCCAACTCAGCTGTTCTTCCCCCCGGAAAATGATCCATGAGTTTCTTGCTCTCCAGCTGCCCTTCCAGATCACAAATACCTTTTGTGCAGGACCCAGGAATGGGAGAAGGAGGATCAATATCTATATTTAAGTAACTTGGCACCACCTGCTCTGAGAGTAGTGTTTGGGAAGGAGGAGAAATCGAAAACCCCTTTGTTCAGTGGAATTTTCCTCCATGGATATGTTGGATCTGCAGGGGCCGAGTTCTTGGAGGTGAGCTGCAAAAGAGGCAATAAAATCTCACAGCCCTGGAGGGCAAAGGAATCCTGGGCTGGGTCAGAGAGGGGATTCTGCCCTGGGAGACCCCACGAGCAGAACCTCCAGCCCTGGGGCCCAGCACAGGAAATCATGGAGCTGCTGGAGAGAGTCCAGAGGAGGCTGGAGCCCCTCAGGAGCCAGGCTGGGAGAGCTGAGGGTGCTCAGCTGGAGAGGAGAAGCTCCAGGGAGAGCTCAGAGCCCTTGCAGGGCCTAAAGGGGCTCCAGGAGAGCTGGAGAGGGACTGGGGCCAAGGGCTGGAGGGCCAGGAGGCAGGGAATGGCTTCCCAGTGGCAGAGGGCAGGGCTGGATGGGATCTTGGGAAGTGGGAATTGTTCCCTGGCAGGGAGGGCAGGCCCTGGCACAGGGTGCCCAGAGCAGCTGTGGCTGCCCCTGGATCCCTGGCAGTGCCCAAGGCCAGGTTGGACATTGGGGCTTGGAGCAGCCTGGCACAGTGGGAGATGTCCCTGCCATGGCAGGGGTGGCACTGGGTGAGCTTTGAGGTCCCTTCCAACTCAAACCAGTCTGGGATTGCAGGATTCCATGAAAATGCCATTAAACTTTAGCACTTCAGAAGTTTGGGATGGAAATGGCCCCTAAGGCCTCTGCTAGAGAAAGGTTCCTCCTTCCAGGACCACAATAAGTTCAGCAAACAGGGAAGAGGAGGAAGCTCCATTCTCTAACCCTGCCCTTCCACCTGCTTGTCCATCCTTGGGCTTCAGCTCTCTCCCCTCTCCCAGGCTGTAGAATCATGAAATGGTTTGGGTGGGAAGGGAGCTCAAAGCCCAGCCAGTGCCACCCCTGCCATGGCAGGGACATCTCCCACTGTGCCAGGCTGCTCCAAGCCCCAATGTCCAACCTGGCCTTGGGCACTGCCAGGGATCCAGGGGCAGCCACCAGCTCCTCATTCCAGTGGGCACCACGCTGGTCCCATCTTTGCCCACCCCAAAGCAGCTGCTGGGAGGAAAAAGAGCCATGGAAAGGGAAAATGGACCTGGAAGAGGCTGCTGAGTTCTGTGAGTGCTTTTCAACAAACGAGCAAATGTGATAATGGGAGAAAATGAGAGGCTTTTCCTGGCTGAATATGGATGAGAGATTTCAAAGGGAGAAATCCTGCTCTCAGGATACACTTGCAGTATTTTCACAAGGATTTGTCCTTCAGAGATGGATTATACAACTTTTCTTATTACAGGAATGGGAAGATTAAAGATCCCAAATGCTCTGTACTTTGGAGTTGTCGTAATAAATGTGCCAGGAATCTGGGGAGGTTTCCAAAACGCATTTTAATCCATAGTAGGCTGGAAGTTGTGCACTGTAAGCAATTTTCGTTGTTAGATGGCAGTAAATATAAATTACTGAGGAATCTGAAAATCCTGTTGCACCCAGCAACTCCCAGAGCATTTCAATCCTGCGTGCACAGGCGTTTGGAAGGGAGGAAGGCAAAAAGCTGTGACAAACCACCACTTAATGTCACGTTTGCCACATGGAGCTGGTGGTTTGCATGAGCAAAAGCTCCTCCTGCACCTCCTCAAGTGCACAAACAGCTTCTCTCCATGCAAACCACCTCTGCAGGATGTCCACACCTCCATCCAGGATGGTGCAAGGGCAGGGAGAGATGGAAAATTCAGATTTGCAATTGTAGAGGCCAAGCTGAGGTCCCTTTTCAAGTCACTTTCCAGCTCCTCTTTTAAATACATATTTTATATTTATATTTTCATAGACTTAAATGTATAAAAGAGAAGCCATTGGGAGCTAATCTGTCTCCCCTGCCCCAAGTCCTTCTTTCAGCCTCTCCCAGCTGTGTTAGATGCGAAAGGTCTGAGCAGGGAGCGTTATCAGAGCCACTGCAGTGCCCAGGGGATGAGTCACGGAGCAGATTCCCAATCCTGCCTGTGGACAGAGCACTTGGAACACAAAAGGCTGGGAGGAGGAGGAGGAGGGACAGCACTGCAGCAGCCCCCAGCTCCTGGGAAGCTGGAGGTGGAGCTGGCGGGTGAGAACTGCAGGAATTGTTTCCATCACATGGTTAATGACTCAGCAGCCTTAGCCCAAAATATTTATTTTTTCTCCTCTCCACCAGCTCGTCTGTGGAGAAGAATGGGGGCACTGGGAGAGGGGAGGGAGGCTGGGGCTCTGCTGAGAGCATCACACGAGTGGGTGAACTCATTTCCCACTCTGGGTTTGCCACCTCCAGGCTTGGAACACCTGGGCTGTGACACCCCCAGAGAGATTCCAGCTGGATTCGGTGCCCAGAACTCTCTGGAGTTTTGGGCACCACGATATAAAAGAGGCCTGAAGCTCTTGGAGAGTGTCTAGAGGAGGGACATGAGGATGGGGAAGGGCCTGGTTTGGACAACACTGCCAGGGATGACCAGCTCAAACCAAGACACCAGGGTGGGGTTGTTTGGGTGTCTGTGCAGGGCCAGGGGTTGGATCAATGATCCTGTGGGTCCTTCCAGCTCAGGAGATTCCAGGATTCTAAGCTTGGATCAAGGCCTTCAGTCAACAAATGCACCCTTCTCATCCCCAGCACAAGGAATTTGCACCCACAGGAGCTGTGCTGAGGTGGAACCCCAGCGCCATGAGGGTGCAAAGCAAGCCCTGACCACGCTGTCCCTGTGTTCCCAAACTCTGCCTCTCCCAGCCCAGGGAGCTGCCAGGAGGTGAGGAATCCTCATACGCTCAGGCCACGCTGAGCTGAGCTCACTCCGTTTCTCCTGCTCCCAGAGTAAGAAGTGAGGAGACTTCTAGTTTTATTTTAAGCCGAGCTCAAGCACACCCAGGGCTGGTTTGTGCACGGCCCCTGCAGACTCGGCCCCTCCCTGCCATGGGTTGTGTCACCGTGGCCCCAAATCCCTCCTCTTCCAGTCCAGCTTCCACACAGAGCTTCTGCAGGGCTGTCACTTCCCGTGTTTGCCCTGCTGTCGGAGAAGTGTTAATGTGGATTTTAGTGCCTGTCTGCTCCTTCTGGCTTCTGTCCCCAGCGTTCCTGAAGACACCCACAGCCCTTGGTGTCCTGCTAAAGCCTCCCACCAGCCCCATGGCACGAGAGCTCCAGGCTGGAAGGTCACATATTCCTTCCCTCGTGTTCGTTCCCAGTTTGGGGAAGCCCTGCCCTGTGAGGACACTCAGCTGCCTGCACTGTCCCTCCAGGGATGGGTACTCCAAACCTCCCTGGGCAGCTCTTGCCAAGGCCTGAGCTCCCTTTCCATGCACAAATTGCTCCTGGTGTCCAAGCTGAGCCTCCCCTGGCCCAGCCTGAGGCTGTTCCCTCTCCTCCTGTCCCTGTTCCCTGCCAGCAGAGCCTGACCCCCCCCGGCTGCCCCCTCCTGTCAGGGAGTTGTGCAGAGCCACAAGGTCCCCCCTGAGCCTCCTTTTCTCCAGCCTGAGCTCCTTTCCCAGCTCCCTCAGCCCCTCCTGGGGCTCCTCCAGCCCCTCCCCAGCTCCCTTCCCTGCCCTGGACACTCTCCAGCCCCTCCAGGGCTCTCCTGCAGGACCCAGAACTGGGCACAGCCCTCGAGAGGCCTCTCAGTGCCTGGCACAGAGGGACAATCCCTGCCCTGCTGAGGACACACATCCAACACCAGAAATGCCCCACTGGCTCTTTTTCAGGTGCCAAGAGCTGCCTCAGAGCACCGTCTGCTCCCAGCAGGATCTCGCAGGGAGGAGCAGACTCTGCCTGGGAAGGGTCCCCACTTCTCACTCAGCATCTCCACCATCTGTGCTGCCCTGCTCTCTTACTCAGGGGGCAGCCAACACCACAGTCCAGCTCTTAATTTAGACCCCAAATGTTATTTATGAGTTCATCCTCCCAGATGGACTTGGTCCCAGGAGTCAGTGCTATCAAGCACTCGTTAAAGCCTCAATTTTACAAATTAACATGAATCAATGCTTCCCCTTGCTGTCTCCTTGTGTTCCCTGTTCCCAGCTTGTAGGCAAGTGCTCCATAACTCAGGTGCACCTCCAAGTGAATTGGGAGAGCCCCTTTGAACTCACAGCCAGGCTGGTATCAAGTAAGAAAATTGAAATTTGCTGAAGTTTGCCACTTGCAGGCACCTTCCCAATCAAACAGAAAGAGCCCAGGGAGACTCAACCACAATCAGCCAAATTATCTGACACAATCCCAGAGTCATCAGGGTGGGAAGAGCCCTTCAGGCTCATCCAGTCCCACTGTCACCCCAGCACCACCAGCATCACCCTGAACTTTGTCCCCAAGTGCCACTTCCCTGATGAGGGGTATCGATATTTGCAGTGATTTCCAAGAAGAAAAGTGAGAAGGAAGTGAGAAGTTTCAGGATTGGCTCCCACTCTGCAGCCCTACAAGCAGGGTTCACTGCAGCCTGGGTTTCTGCTGGGCAGATCTGAGGACTCCTCTGGTCCAAAATTAAAATCCCAGGTGTCTCAGAGAACCATGGAATGGTTTGGGTTGGGAAAAGCCCACCCAGTGCCACCCCTGCCATGGCAGGGACACCTCCCACTGTGCCAGGCTGCTCCAAGCCCCAATGTCCAACCTGGCCTTGGGCACTGCCAGGGATCCAGGGGCAGCCACAGCTGCTCTGGGCACCCTGTGCCAGGGCCTGCCCACCCTCCCAGGGAACAATTCCCACTTCCCAAGATCCCATCCATCCTCTGCCACTGGGAAGCCATTCCCTGCCTCCTGGCCCTGCAGGATTTCTGATGGAGTTTGAGCTCTCTGGGAATCACCAGACGAATTGTTGCCATCACATTGTCCATTTTCCATCCTCCATCCATTCCATCCTCTCTCTCAACATGACCCCTCAGAAATGAGGCATCCTAACCCCTCGTTCACTCTTGGAAAGACAATCCCAGGCTGGGGAATCCTGAGGAACACGAGGAGCAGAAACGGGTGAGTGCTGCTGTGAAGGATGAGGCTCACACAGACCACAGCCAGGCCCCCAGCAGCTGTGACAAAGCTGTGCAGAATGGCCAAATTCTGGCTTTTATGAATAAAATTCAAGGAAGTGAAAGGAGGAACTTATCAATTACTCGAGGAAGGGATTTGTCCTCCCTTTAACCCAAAGTTTTGGAGCGTGTGAAAGATTAGCAGGAGGAGTTGCCACGGGCCATTTGCTGCAACCCTCTCTGGAAACTTCCTGAAATAAAAGCACACTGCAGCTCCTGGGTGGGAGCCTTGGGGCACATGAGACCATAACCAAAGAATAATTGACCACAAACATGAGCTACGTGCAGAAACGAGACCGCTCAGCACTTTATTGACTCGAGGAGAGGAGGTTCTGAAGGCAGAAATTCTCCTGCATTTGTTAAGCAGCACCTCCCGGAGACCTCGGAGAGCTCATGGTTATTTCCTGCTCCAAGCATAAAACCCAGGGATGTGTTATGGATAAAAATTACCTGATGGGGCTAAAAGATGCTTTACCTGCAGCACCTTCTTTTCAGAGGATTAACCCTGACCTCAGTAAAACGGAGGAGAAATTCACGCATTGAAATTCCCTGGAAAAGGAACGGCAGGGTTTGTGTTAACGAGCCCAGGGGAGCCCAGGGAAGTGGGAAAGCTGCTCCCAGCCTTACAAGATCAGACACAACAGGTTGCTGATTTAACAAGCTGCACAAACGCAGGATTTCTTGGCTGGCTGTCCCCCTTAAGGAGGAATTTTCCCCAGTTTTAGTTCCTCGCTAATTTTGCTGCCTCGCGCCCATTTTTCTGGATTCTCCACACGCTCATTCCCGAGGTGTTTATTTGCGTGTGACCAATCCATCGTCACAGTGTACAGGATTCTGAACACCCCCAGCATGGATTACAGGAGTTGGGCTCTTGGAATGCCCAGGAAAGGCTGAGGGAGCTGGGGCTGCTCAGCCTGGAGAGGGCTGCTCAGCCTGGCTGAGAGGGGCCCTCAGGCCTGGGAGTCCCCTGGGTGTCCCCTGGTGTCCCTGGTGCCACTCTGTGCCCTTCTCTCCTGTAGAAAGCAGCTGCTTTTTCTACCAGAAAGTAAATTTTGGGTTGAATAAGGTGAGGAATAACACATCAGGGATGCTCCTCTGACAGAGCCAGCAGAGGGGAGCAGCTGGATTTTCAGGATATAATCCTTCCCTGGGTTATTATCTAGGGAAATGCCTTCAGTTTTGCTTGTAAGCCAGGGGAGGAAGCTCTGGGCTTGGAATTCGAGTCCTGGTTCAGATTCCAGAAACCTCACCAAGGTGTAAAGGCTGGGAAGGAAGGAAGGAAGGAAGGAAGGAAGGAAGGAAGGAAGGAAGGAAGGAAGGAAGGAAGGAAGGAAGGAAGGAAGGAAGGAAGGAAGGAAGGAAGGAAGGAAGGAAGGAAGGAAGGAAGGATCCCTGAAAAGCATCCCTTGGGATTAGCAGCTGTCTAGGGATTCTGACCCTGCTGGCCAGCAAACATGTTTGGGGTTCAGTCAACCCTTCACATTCACATCCAGGACAAGTGGAGTTCAAATTCTTCTCAACAAACTAATTAGGCAAAATATTTAGAAATGCTGCAATTCCAGTCATGCTTTTGCCATAACATTTGGAGAAACAATGATGCTTTCATATAGCGAGAGCCTCTGAGGCTGGGAAAACACACAGGCCCTCCCTGGGCAGAGTTATGCCCAGGTTTAAGAGCTCTAAGGACAAAAATTCCTGATGCCCCCATGCATGGGCACAGCAGCATCCAAATATTGCTCGCTGGGCGCACCTGAGAAGCTTTTAATTGGGTCCAGGAAGGCTCGAACTGTTCAATAAAAGGGGAATATCATTTACAGCAAGAGCAGGGAGCTAATCAGACAGAATATTATCTGCCAGGGCAGGCAATGTATATTTACAAAGCTTTTGTAGCTCCTTTGTTGTGCATTCTTTCCACACACCAGCACAGGAAGATCATGTTCACAGCCGCGCCCGCTGCCAGGTGTCAGATTGCCTTCGGATTCTTCCAAATAATTAAAAACTAAACCGAAAGAAAAGCGAGGGAATCCTGCACGGTGAAAAAACAAACTCTTCCATTTTCATCAGGCTGCGAGGGAGCCTGGTGAAAAATCCAGTTGTCTTTGTGCCACACAAAAAGTGCTGCTGCTTTTTTTTCCTGTCGTGATGAAACCGTGGCTGCGTCACCAGCGGCGTGCCTGAGAGAGCAGCCAGCCCCTTCCAGAAGGGTAGGAAAAGCAAATGCCCAAGAGTTTATGGAGAGACAGAGCCAATTCTTGGCCTGATTTATTGAACCTCCAACTGGAGCACTGCGATCCCCCTCCTGCCAAGTGATGTCGTTGGAATGCTGAGTTATTTTCTCATGCGAAAAACTAAAAAAAAAAGAAGAAGAAAAAAAAAATTGCCTTGGAAGTCTTAAAGTTAAGGACCTTCTCTCCTCTTGTCAGGCTGTGACAAACTCGACATATTTCTCAGTGTGGCTCTTTTACCAGTGGTTTTTAAAGCATGAGGGTGGTTTTGTTTGGGTTCTTCTGAAATGAAAACAATGGATTGTGTGGGGCCAGGCAGGTAGGGCAGCCTGGGCTCCTCCTCCTCCTCCCCTGCCTTCCCCCAATGCCTAATCCTGTAAACACCTTAAAGCAGAGCTGGCTCCTGGCTTGGTGCTATCAAGTGGGAAGGCATTTTATTTTTTCTGGAATGAAAGAGCCAATTTATGCCCTTTTATGGACCAGGGGAGGATCGGCTGCAGTGGAAACTTTGCTGCAATAAAGGTTCCCTTGTTTATGAGCCCTTTGTGTGGCAGTTGTGGGACCACTCAGAGCACTCAGGAATCTCCTGCAGGCTCTGCTAAGGACATCAGACCTTCTCCTTCCTTCTCCCAGGGATTTGGGATGAGTTTTCCAACACTTCTTTGGGTGCCATCAGCTGATGGGTGAACTGAGTTTGTTCCATATGGGGAGTCCCAGAAGGGTTGGGTTGGAAGGGACCTCAAAGCCCATCCAGTGCCACCCCTGCCATGGCAGGGACACCTCCCACTGTGCCAGGCTGCTCCAAGCCCCAATGTCCAACCTGGCCTTGGGCACTGCCAGGGATCCAGGGGCAGCCACAGCTTTTCTCTACCAGGGCCTCACCTCCCTCCCAAGGAAGAATTTCTCCCCAGATCTCATCCATCCCTGCCCTCCTTCACCTTAAACCCATTCCCCTGCTCCTGTCCCATGCTCTTATCCAAATTCCCACTCCAATCCAGTCCCCCAAAGCTCTGAGATAACCAGAAAATCCACCATTCTCAGGAGCAGTGTTCAAACAAGTCCCACCAGTAAAAAAAAGCATCTTTGTGCATCAAATCAGCTCTGCCAGACCCAGATTCTTGCTGCCTTTTTAGTTTTGAAATGCTGGTTTTGTTTCTAATTTCCAAAAAGCTGCTTTCACCTCTGAGTGAAAGACTAACCTGACACCAAAAAAAAAAAGAGTGAAAAAAGCTTTATCAGGGTTACAATAAAACCACAGAACTCGTTTGTATCTCCAGTTAAAAAATGACTGCAAGGGGGGAAAAAAACGATACAAAATACCCGAGAGGGAACAAAGAGACCAAATATCCATCTATTTATCTGTCTATCCATCTAATTTTAAACCTCAAATAACACTTAATCCAGCAGCGTGTGGTAGGTGTTACTTTGGGAATGAGAACATGAAATTTCGGGCAGTGATATCCTCCTGCCAGTATTATTTAACCAGGAATGACAGATAACAATCAAGCGGAGGAGCCAAGGGTCTCTTAACAGCACTAAGTGATGGAGTTGTAAGAATGACAGCACAATAATTCCTGGTGTGTTTGTTGACTCGTAGGAGCTGCAGCACCATGTTTCCATGGATATGGAGTTTCTGCTCTATGGTTTGTGCTTTTCCTATTTAAGGATCAATGCTGAGGAGAAAGCAGGATTCAGTTCCCTGTTTCTTGTGGTGTGTGAACATCGATATTCCAAAGAGCCAGGTCTGAGCAGGGACAGACAGCTGGGGATCAGTCCAGACCCTGCATTTATGGGGTGAAAAGGGACTGAAACCCCCCTCAGCCACCTGGAGGAATCCTGGAATCACAGCATGGCCTGGGTTGGGAGGGACCTTAAAGATAATCCATTCCCATGGATTATGGACAGGGACACCTCCCACTGTGCCAGGCTGCTCCAAGCCCCAATGTCCAACCTGGCCTTGGGCACTGCCAGGGATCCAGGGGCAGCCACAGCTGCTCTGGGCACCTTGTGCCAGGGCCTGCCCTCCCTCCCAGGGAACAATTCCCACTTCCCAACATCCCATCCAGCCCTGCCCTCTGGCACTGGGAAGCCATTCCCTGCCTCCTGGCCCTCCAGCCCTTGCAAATTGTCTCTCTCCATGTTTCCTGGGGGCTCCTTCAGGCCCTGCAAGGCCACCCTGAGCTCAGCCCAGAGCTTCTCCTCTCCAGGCTCAACAATCCCAGCTCTGGCAGCCTTTCCTCCCAGCAGAGCTGCTCCATCCCTCTGATCAAATCCCTGTCACATTCACGTTCATCTTGTCACCAAACTCCCAGGACATCTTTACTCCCATCCCAAACCATGATGTGGCAGAGGTGGTTGGGCCAAGGCCCCTCGGATTTTGTGATTCCAAGGCACCATCAGCCCCCGGAGCTGCATGTGAGGGGCTCTGTGCTCACCACCCAGTCCAGCTTTTCCCTCTGCTGCACATTCCTGGCTCCTCCTCTCTCCCCACGTGCACATTCCCATTGATGTTCCCCTCCACCCTGACATCTTGGTGGTCACCCCAGTGCTTGTGTGGCCATGTGGTCATTGGAGTGACCACGAGGCCATGCAGGCAGAGCAGGACATTGGCAGGGAATGGAGATGGAAGGAGGAGTTTGATGGATTGAGATCAGCAAAATCCTATCCCAGGGCAGCATCAGAGAGCTTTGACACATCCCAACCTGCCCTAAACATGGAGTTAAAGAAGAGCTGGATCTTCCCCAAATAACAGAATTCCAGAATCACTGAGGTTGGGAGAGCCCTCCAGGATCACCCAGTGCCACCCCAGCAGCATCACCCCAAACCCTGTCCCCAAGGGCCACATCCAGACTCCTCCTGAACACTCCCACAGACAGCGACTCCACCACTCCCTGGGCACCTCATCTCAAGGCCTCACCACTCCATGAGGGGAAAATTGTTCCCAATCTCCACCCTGCCCCTCCCCTGGTGCAATTTGAGGCCATTTCCTCTCCTCCTTTCCCTTGGGACACGGCAGCAGAGCCTGACCCCCCCTCAGTGCCCCTCCTGTCAGGGAGTTGTGGGGAGCAATGAGGTCCCCCCTGAGCCTCCTGTTCTCCTCCAGGCCCATCCCTCTGTGGGCTCACAAACACCAGGCTGTTGCTGCTTTATCCACTCTGCTCTTACAGAATCAGCTGGCACTGGGCCAAGCAGATCATTGATTATCAGCAATTTCTGTTCAGGGCAGGCCTCTGCTGCCCCGTGCAGTGATGCCACCCCTGCTAAGGCACCAGGCTGAGGGACAACAACATCGGTGCAAAAAATGTGCCCCAGACAGGGCTGTGAGCATGACACCAGCACAGGCAAACGTGTCAGGCAAGAGCTAATCTCTGTGGAAGGGGAAGTGGGGAGAAAAAGCTGGAATAATTGGGCAAAACACACTTTTGGACCAGGTTCTCTATTGGAAGAAAATGGTGACAAAAGCTGTTTAATGGTGCAATTCACTCATGTGGAAGAATTTCTTCATCAGGAGTAATTTGTGCATGGAAAGGGAGCTCAGGCCTTGGCAAGAGCTGCCCAGGGAGGTTTGCAGTGCCCATCCCTGGAGGGCTCCCAGGAAGGCCTGGAGGTGGCACTCAGTGCTCTGGGCTGGGGACAAGGTGGGCATGGGGCACAGCTTGGCCTGGCTGGGCTGGGAGGGCTTTGCCAGCCTCAGGGATTGTGTGGGGACAGAAATCACCTCCAATTTGCACATTTTTGACTGACAGAATTCCAGACACTCGCTGGTGCCATCAGCGAGGCACAGCCAGGCTGTGCCAGGCATCTGTGAGCATGGAAAGGGATCAGGATGTTTCCCAACACTTCTGGCAGCCTGGGCTGTCTGTGTCCCTTCCCAGCCAGGGCCCTCCGTGCCTTCTCCCACTGCATTCCCAGATGGAATTGGGAACAGCAGAAGCTTTGCAGGCAGGAGTCACCCAGCAGGAATCCTCCCTCCGAGGGGTGCTCTGGGTGAAGGGGAGCTGGCAGAGGAGGATGAGCATTATCAATAATCACCTCTTAACCCAGCACAAGAGAGAGGGGGACAAATAAATGGGTTTAACAGTGCAGAAGAGGCTGAACTTCTGCTGTTTCATGGAGAAAGCTCAGGAATTCCATGCCCAAAAACACTGCAGGTGTGGGGTTGGGACAGAGGCACCACCAGCTGAATTTGCCTCCCACTCCAGGTCCTGACTCACGAACCTCTGGGGCAGCAGAGGTTCCACTTCCAGCCGCAAGTTTGGGCTTTAGAATCCCATTATCCCCTCTTTTTATATTTAGGAGCAATCCCCTGCTCAGGCTGAAGTCTCCCTGCTTCAGAAAGGATTTGGTTGAATGCTCTCAGGCACGGCTGAGTTTTGCAGGAGTGGGAAATGAAGCTGTGCAGGCTCTGGCAGCCCTTCCCAGCTCCTGAGCAGGGGGAAGAGCTCAGCCCTTCTCCGTGCTCCCAGCGGGGTCAAGCATCTCCCCCTGCCCCAATCTCAGGAGGATGCTCAGCCTCTCTGGAAAAACTCGGGCTGTTTCCACAGGAATGAAGTCATCTCTTGGCTCCATGCTGCCCTGTGCTGTTCAGCAGATGGAGGGAGACTCTTTTCCAGCCCTGCCCAGGTTCTGGGCAGTCCCAAAATCCGCGGCTCTCGCGGGGACACTCGAGTGCCACCGCGGGGCGTGGGGCTGGGGGTGGCTGCTTTGGTGGCTCTGGGAGCACCACAGCTGCCTCTGGGTGTGTTCCATTTCCAGAACATTCTGCCTGGACCATCCTGAGGCAGCTTGGTTTGGCCACGAGGAGCTCTGCGACTCAGGGCCCTTCAGCTGAGTTTCTTCCTCCCTAATTTGGGCAGGACTGAGCTCTGGTGTGGCTCAACCTTAAGCCCATTTTTTTTTTTTTTCATTTTTAAATAAGGTCTAATTACACCCAGCACACGGCCTCATGAATCAACCTGATTCTGTTGTGACAAGTTTAGCCCTGGGCGTGTGATCTGTCCTAGGAGATCACACAATTTTTCCTTCTCATCCCTTTTAATAATAAAATCCCTTTGCCTGCCCTCTTTCCCTTCTGATTTAATCATCAGCTATTAAAGTGACACAAGAATAACACCTCCAAACTGCTCTGGCTGGCACCTGACAGCCCTCAGGAGCACAGAACACTTTCCCTGTCAACTCCCCACTCTGGCATGGACCTTCTGGTTCCTTCTTTGCATGTCTGAGACCAACTTCTCAGCTTCTGCCCTGCTCTGGGGGGAAAAATGAAAGGGAAAAAAGACAACTGAAGGCTGTATCCAAAGGGATTTGTGTGGGAAAACAGGAGCTGAACAATTGTTGGTGCCTACAAATCACCTGAGAGGGAGCAGGTGGACAATACATCAACACCTGGGGTTATTGTGTGATCAGGATCCTTTCACATCCTCTTTTCTCCTTGCTTTTTTCCTCTGTTTTTGGTCATATGAGTAGATAAGGGCTGTGCAAAGGGGACTCTTGTTATCACCTGTGGCCAGAGAAAGAGGGTTCTCCAAAAACAAGCAATAAATCTTATTAATTTCTATTAATTACCCTGTGAGACTCGCACACTCCAGACCGAAAATTCACCTTCTCTCCCTGGACTGAGCTCTCCAGAACTGCTGCAGCCACCCAGTTCAGTGTCAAAATCATCCCACAACCTCCTGGTTCTCTTTCTTAAAGCTCAATACAGTTCTTTGATGAGATTTCGAGAGCAGAACAAACCTTTCACTCCCATCTGTTGTCATCGGGCAGGATGAAACCCAGTCCCATCCCCACGGTCCTGAGGGATCAGGTGACAAAGGCAGGAGTGTTGAAGGGAGTGTGGTGGCACCTGAGCAGCCCTGTGACCTTCACAGCTCCTTGGAGCAAAAGCCAGCCTGGAGGACACTAAAAACTGCCCAAGTGTGCCTTGGGGAAGAAAGTCACAGTCCTGAAGTGAAGCAGAGCCAAGTCAGATCTGTGAGAGCTTCCCAAGGGGCAGAGGAAGCACATCCTGCTGGCCCTGCTGGCCCTGCTGGCCCTGTGCTGACCACCTGGGTGGAAAATCCCCAGGTCCAGGAGCTGTCCCACCAGGGATTTATTCCCAGGAGTTCATGATGGAGCTCTAATCTGCTCTGCAAAGGGACTGTCAAGAATTCCCCTGGAAAAGGCATCTCCCTGCAGGGCTGGCACTGCTCTGTCCCTTCCCCGGGCAGGCTGGGGCTGTCTCACCTCTAGTCACCTCTGGTCATCTCTGGTCTCACCTCTCCACCTTGCACCAGTAGATCCTGACAGTCCCATCAGCAAATCCTGGCAGTGTCACCAGCAGGTCCTGGCAGTGCAACCAGCAGGTCCTGGCAGTGCCACCAGCAGGTCCCAGCAGTGTCACCAGCAGGTCCTGGCAGTGCCACCAGCAGCTTCCACCTTGGCTTCGTTGGTGAGAAACCCTCCCCATGGTGCCACTACACAGCCAGGCCATAAACCCACGTGGCTGTGCCCTCATGGGAGGGGGTAAGGGAAGGTGTTGGGTTGGAAGGGACCTCAAAGCCCACCCAGTGCCACCCCTGCCATGGCAGGGACACCTCCCACTGTGCCAGGCTGCTCCAAGCCCCAATNTCTCCAGCTGAGCACCCCCAGCTCTCCCAGCCTGGCTCCAGAGGGGCTCCAGCCCTGGAGCAGCTCCTTGACCACCTCTGGACTCTCTCCAGCAGCTCCATGATTTCCTGTGCTGGAAGCTGCACTCCAGGCAGGGTCTCACGAGGATGGGGCAGAAGGAGGAATCATCTCCTCCCAGGGAAGCACTGCTGGGTTTTCCCACCACGTGGAGCAGCACGGCCGCCCTCTGGCCAGGGCTGAGCTTTAAAAATAATAGCTACACTACCACAAACTGTCTTGAGGCACATAAAAAAGTCATCCAGACATCAAAAATTGTCCAGGAGCTGCTCTCCTGCTGCTTCCCCAGCAATGAAATAAAGTCCTGCGACTCTGGATTTCTCCCAGTTATATTTGAGGCGAGTTGGAGCCTCAGGTTTCCAAATCCTTTGAGTGAATAAAGGACAGAATTCCTGTTTCCAAAGGCTCCCATCAACATGACAACACTGGAGCAAACAAGAACAGCCTATTTAAAAGCAGGCAAACATTTCCCAGATGAAAGACAAACACTGTAGGTATTTATTAAGGCCCTAATCCAAGTAAATCTCGAATCCACTTAGCAAAAGAAAAAAGCTTCAAACAACCATTTTCAAGAGCCTCAAGAACTCCAAGACATCTGCAATGTTTTATCTTCCATGAGGGCTTGTAGTGATAGGGCACAGGAGGAGCCTTAAGCTGAGAGGAACTTTAGCTGGGATCTTGGGAAGTGGGAATTGTTCCCTGGCAGGGAGGGCAGGCCCTGGCACAGGGTGCCCAGAGCAGCTGTGGCTGCCCCTGGATCCCTGGCAGTGCCCAAGGCCAGGTTGGACATTGGGGCTTGGAGCAGCCTGGCACAGTGGGAGGTGTCCCTGCCATGGCAGGGGGGGCACTGGATGGGCTTTGAGATCCTTTCCAACCCAACCTATTCCATGATTCCATTATGTTTGTGCTCCAGGGGATCCCCTCAATGAAATATTCCTGGGTTTTCTGGGTTCTGCTGGGATGAAGGTCCACAGGATCTCTTTGGTTTCAACAGTGCCACAGAGCTCCTCTTTGCAGCTCTCTCAGTGCCTTGCCTTTTTCCTCTCAAATTCAGGCTGGGCAGGAAAAACTCCCCACGTGGTTGGATTCAATACCTTATTTCATGGAATCATGGAATTGAAAGGACCCCCAAGGATCACCCAGTGCCAGCCCTGGCCCTGCCCAGCCCCCCCAGCAATGCCAGCCTGGGCATCCCTGGCAGCAGTGCCCAAAGGCTCCTGGAGCTCTGGCAGCCTCGGGGCCGTGCCCATTCCCTGGGGAGCCTGGGCAGTGCCCAGCACCCTCTGGGGGAAGAACCTTTCCCAAAATCCAACCTAAATCCCTCCTGGCCCAGCTCCAGCTGCTCCCTGGGTGCTGTCCCTGGCCCAGAGCAGAGATCAGAGCTGCCCCTCAGGAGGAACCTGCAGGAAGCTCTTTTGGAGCTCTTCCACCTCAGGTTTTTCCATCCATGGATTTTTCACACAAAACCCCTGGAAGGTGGTGTCTGGATAACTTCAGTCCCAATGGATCTGTGATTTTGAAGGCTTCATCCATCAGCACTGCAAAATATTTCCACGTCCAGGATGCTCTGCATGGACACAACACACCTGGAGTTCCCTCTGCCTTTCCCTTCTTCATGGGCCTTCCTTGTCTTCCTTCCCATCTTCTTCAGAGGGATTGGCATAAAATCCAAGTTCTCCTTCTGTGGCAAAGCACAAAAATTGGATTCCTCTGGTGCCTGTTGTGTGAGCCCAGAGGACAGAGCTGGTATGGTAAAATAACTTATATCCAATGCAAATTTCTTTCATTCCAATGGCTTTCCTCCTAACAAATAACAAAATTGAAGTTTTAGGAGAAAAGCTGTTCAAAAAGCTGCCTAAAATATGAAATTTTCCAGAATTGCCTCGTTTCCAAGAAGAAAGAGAACATTCGCCTGTTTTTAGATTAGCAGAGGAATAAATACAGATGATTAAATATATCATGAGTCTGACTTTATTTTCCTGATGTGCCACTGGCTTTGTTGTGCAAGGTTTTTCCCATCAGTTATTTTTAGGGGGTTTAGATTGTATTTTCCCCTAACGGGTGACATAATGTCTTGTTAAGACAATTGACCCAGATAAGACCATGCCAACTTCATCAGAATTGGTCTGATGCATCTGGATTTTGGATATTTTGGTGGGTCACAGACCAGTAGTCTCTGTGGCATGGAAAATATTTCCCTTTTTTCGTTGTTTTTTTAGACTGCCAGCTTCAGCAAGGCTCCTCCAAGTTGACACTGGTTGAGAGTGACCTAATTCAAGCTCCATTGGACAAAGATGCCTGGCCCTGAGGGAGACAGAGCTAAGCAACCCCCAAATTTAAGGGTGAGGCAGGAAAGTCTTTTGGGTCAGCAAACATCCCAAGGGAATTGGGCTCCTCTGGGATACTGGTGGTGCTTGGGGAAGAGCAGCTCAGCAGCTCCTTCAGCAGCTCGCTGATCAATCTCCTGCCTTCTCCAGGCTGAAAAATCTGGGAAGCAGTGCAGGGAAGGCAACCACATGTGCTCTGCTCCAGAGGAGAAGGGAAGACACTGAGGATTGAAGCCTTTTCTTGACTTTTCTGTTCCTTACTCTGCTTTCCCAAGAGCACCAAGCTCTGGGGATCCCCAATCATTTGTCCCCACAAAAAATGTGGCAAAGCCATGCTAAAACCATGCCAGGAAGGGAGGTTCCAAAGGGATGAGAGCTGAGGTTTGTGTAGGTTCCTTCTTGTGGCGAGGGAGAGGTGTGGGCCTAGTGAGCCCATGGGGGCAGGAGGGCGAACCCAGCGCCCTGAGGGCATGCAGGACACCCAGGGCCAGGTGCCTGCTCAGGCAAATGGGAAGAGGGATTAGGAAAACCAGTGCTTGGGAAAGAGAGGGTAAAAAACCACAGGGAGCAAATCTTCTTCTTCATAGAACTGCTCCTCTCACCTGGCACTGGCACAGAGAGAGCTGTGGCTGCCCCTGGATCCCTGGCAGTGCCCAGGTTGGACATTGGGGCTTGGAGCAGCCTGGCACAGTGGGAGGTGTCCCTGCCAGGGCAGGGGTGGCACTGGATGGGCTTTGAGGTCTCTCCCAACCTGAACCTTTCCATGATTCTGTGATCTTTTATGATTCAATGATCTTTTGTTTTACCCAGGTCTGGGGGCAATTTAATCTCTTGATGTTCAAGGTGTAAAAGTGAAAATGGAGCTGTTTGCTTGACCAAAGTACAACTATAACAGATTTTAAAAATGCAATCTTCACTCTTTTGGAG
>VZRF01008681.1:262980-278216 GCA_013396875.1 Vireo altiloquus | reverse complement strand
GGAGCAGCCTGGCACAGTGGGAGGTGTCCCTGCCCATAGTGGAGGGTTGGAATTGGATTATCTTTAAGGTCTTTTCCAATCCAAACCACTCCAGGATTTTGTGATCTTTACTTTTAACCCATTGTATGGGCACCCAACCTTTCTTAATTTTTCAGGTGTAAAAGTCGAGAAGGAGCCATTTGCTTGACCCTTGTACAGATAAAAAAAAATTTAAAAATAGAATTTGCATCAAAGCCGAGGGGTACCTAAAACAACCCTTTGAACCAAGCACTAAACACCCAGCAGTTGCCAATCCTTAAATGCTCAGTACAATAACGTAGGTGAGATTTAGAGCAAAACTTCCTAATCTGCCTTCTAGAGCTGGAATTCATTTGGTGACTTAATTCTTACTCACTATGAAGATTGATTTGCTTTGTATTTAATAAAGTATTTTATGCTGGATCGGTGTAGTTTTCCTAACAATTGCTCCATGCTGATCATGTGTCTCTCGGCTTTATTTTGCTTTTAAAAAGCGTTTTAATGGCATTTCTAAAATAAATTCTGGACTGAGTCACTTTTATTTCAATGTGTAGCACAGAATATCCCAGGGTACAGAGACCAGGTTTCCAGCTCACCACATCCCACAGGGAATTTGGTGTTTATGCTGTTATATTTTGCACCTATATTTAACGGGGGCAGTAAATTTTGAGGCTCTGGTTCTCTCTCTCTCTCCTGCCAGTGAGTCCCTGGATTCCTTGCTCTATCCCACCTCAGCCTTGCCCTTCTCCCAAAGCGAAGTTGGAAGTCGTTCATCATTTTATAAACAGGATTAGGAGTTCATTCTTCAAGCAACAACCACAGAGGGAACACAAAGCCACTCTAATCCTGACAAGCAGCCACCCTTGATCACTGCGATTTAGCCCCAAAATCAGAGAAACTGTTGAAACCTTGGGCTTAAAATTTACCTACAGAGCAAATCAGAGGGATCAGAGCCTCCAGAATGCTGCAAAGTCCTTTCCCTGTTTTCCAAATTCATCCCCAGATGGATCTGCTCAGAACTTGGCTGGTCATGGAATCCCAGAACATCCTGAGATGGAAAAGACCCACAGGGATCATCAAATTCCAGCTCCTGGCCCTGCCCAGCCCCTCCCAATCCCAACCTGTGCATCCCTGGGATTGTTGTCCAAAGGCTCCCGGAGCTCTGGCAGCCTTGGGAACATGACCCTTGCTACACGGGGCCCTTTGAAAAATTCATGACGATTAAGAATCTGAAATCTGAACTATTTCTGCACCTTGCCAGTGCAGAATCTGAGTGCAGCTGCCGAAGGGAAGCTGGGCAGGGTCACAGTGTCCGGAGAGGAGAGTTGCACATTCCAGTTACTCCGGAGCCCCAAGGTTTACTCTGACAGAATCAGGTCTGAAATGCAAACCCCTCCTTTCCTGCAGTCAGAAACAGCAGTGAATGTAAAATAACTCCTGGGCAGGGATGTTCCCAGGGAAAACACCGTTCCTGTGATGCCAGAATGATTTTTTGCTTTTTCTTTTATACCCCTCTTGCATACTCTTTTATACAGTTTTATGTATTCTCAGTGCTTTTAGCCACCATACTTGTGACTTCCCAAGTCTGATAACTCAGTTCCACTGCACCATTAAACCAAGAAACCAATCTAAAAACCCCAAGGACCAAAATCCTCTCCAAAACATATTTTTATAAACTAAAATAAGCCCATCAAGAAAAGAAAGTTCCTCAAAATGAGTTCACTCGAGCCTCTCATTAAAAAAATCTTTAATATATATATCAATTTTACAAAGCCTATAATTATATGTATTTCAGTGTAAAAAAAAGTACACGCATTTTCAAAGCACTCCACCTAAACAAAGTGCTGTACCCCAAAATCCTAAATTAAACACCAAAGTAAAAACCCCTTTTCCCCATAAACCGTGTTTTAGTTTTAATTTTAAAACCAGGGAAAGGCATCACCTTTCAGAGTGACCACTGCAGCCAGGATTGGGATGAAACAAAACCCTGCCCCAGAGCTGGCACGTGCTTGGCCTTCAGCTCTTCCCCTCTCCCAGGAACTTTATTGCTGCTTCAAAAGCCTCTGTCCTGAGCACCTATTTTGGCCTTAAATCACACAGGTTCAATTTCAGCACCTTCAACTTGAGCAATCTTGTTCCAAGTGTGGTTTATTACGGCTTATGCCGACCACTGGAGCCCGAAATCACAGATTAAAAGCTGGGCCATCAAGGGAAAAAAGCTGTTTCTGAGGATTCAGAGGTGGTTTTTTCCCTCACGGGGAAGCAATAAGCGGGAGACCTTGCTGACATGGTGCTCAGCAATCTCCTGCTGCCTGGAGCTGGGGGAGGGATATCAAGGAAAGGGGAAAACAATGTGTTCCTTTTAAATCCAACTCTTTGCGCTGTTGTTTCTGTGCAGATAAAGAAAAGTGTCCTGAATGCCTCGTTGGGATGTCCTCAAGTGCAGGTGAAATTCGTGGCCTGCTTAGAAAATCTGGGCCTTCTTGTAAAAAACACAGAGGGTTTGGGGAGCACAAGAGGCTGTTCCTTTATCCCATAAAACCAACCCAATAAATATCCCAACCCATAAAACCCCACACTTCTGACTGACACAGCTTAAAAATGGAAACGCAGGCCAGTCCTGAGCAGAGATAGTGTTGAAACACTGGCAACTTTCTGAGCAGATGAATTCCCCGTTGAAAAAAACCTGTGACTAAAGAAGGCTGAAGATTGAGAGCGTGGCTCAGTGGGATCTGGCTGGCACCCCATAAAACAACATCACACTTCCCTTACGAAAACCCTGCCACTGAAATACCACCCAAACATTAGAGTGCTTGGGAATGAGCAATGAGGGAACCAAACTGCTTCCCTCCTGCTGAGCACAACCCTTCATCACTCACTCCCACCTCGTCATCTCAGCCGCCCGTGGCCCTGCAGGAACCGCTCTGCCTCAGGCCGCAGCTGATCCCTGATTCCCTGGGGCTTTTTTGGGATGCTCCTCTGCTCCCCAGCACATCCAGGACCTCCTCCTCAAGTCCCTGCTGTTGTCTCATCTGTGCTTTTTTTTTTTTTTTGCCCGCTTGCTCCTCACAAACATCTCCGGTGCACGCACACTCTCCCAAAAAAATTCCTGCAATTTTCACCTTCTGGCAAGGAAAACTCCTCAGCTCCCACTGCAGCAGCTCTCAGGGGCTTCACCTCCACCAAAGGTGGCTTTTCCTGAGTGCCTGCATCCCTCACACATCCCAAGGCCGTGGGATCCTCCCAGATCCTCCCAGCTCGGCTCTGCCCTGGGAGGAGGATCCCGCGGAGCTCCCACACGTGTGGCACAAGCTGTGCCTTGGGAAATGTGACACTTTGCTGAAACATTGATGAAACGCTTGGGAACATAAAAGCAGCTGCCAAAGGTTGATTAAAAATTGAAGGGAGCTGCTTATGAAAAACATAAATGCTCGTTTGAGGTGATGCCGTGCGCCGGGGAGGAACAGCCTCTCAGTGAAACACCCTTTTCTGAGGTTTTTTAGGGAAATAAGCTGTGATAAGTCACAAGTTCTTGCTTTAAATTAGGAAAACCTCTTCTCTTCTTCATTCTCAAGCCTAGTTATCAAGTTTTTACATCCTGGTGATAGGGAGGATCTAATTAACCCTTTCCATGGGCCCTGCCAGGCCTGTTCCTGCAAACCTGCTTAACTTCACGTGAGCAAATAAAGATGACACAGGAGTCATAAACCATGACTCAGGTTCCTAATTCCAGAAAGCCAGGACTGAAATCATGGGGCGAAGATTATTGTAAACAGTAAAACCATTTGGATGTATTTGTACCAACATTTCAGATAATATTTAGACACTACTCAGGAATAAGCCACTCTTGGATAAAAAGTGCTGGGATAAGATCAGGACAATCTGCAGTTTAGGAGGCCTTTGCAGACTCCAGGATTTGCACACACTCATAAACAGAACTCCTCCAGATCTGCTGAATTTTATCCAATTCCCAAAGCTCTGCTCCCTGGACATCCCCACTTAAGTTAAACAAAATCCTCTGCTCAGGATCACACCACGCAGGCCATTGGTCTTTGCAAGTCCTTGTAAGGAGAATTTGATTAAAACCATGTAGAGCTGATCAAAATCATCACTGTCTCAAATGTCTCTCTTTCTCCAGGGATTCTTGGCCAGTCATGGCTTCCATCCCAAATCCCTGAGCTCCTCCTCTCCTGGGCACAGCCGAGAGGCCACCAAGGGAGGGACAGAGGTGGCTCCAAGCCACTTTAATGTCTTACACCCCATGTCAGGGCCACTTCTGCTGCTCTGCCCTGAAGGCAGCCCCTTGGGGCAGATAAAACTCCTTTTCCAGGACATAAAACATCCCCATCCCTCACCAGCCAGGACAAACAGGACATGTGGGGTTGCCAAAGGATCCCCAGGACTGAAAAAGTGCAGGAATCTCCAGGCTGAGGCAAGAGAAGCACTGTCAGCCTCACTGGTCCCATTCTCCCAGCTGCCCCATGGCTCCAGCATCACCTTCACATTGCCCAGAGCAGCTGTGGCTGCCCCTGGATCCCTGGAAGTGTCCAAGGCCAGGGTGGATGGAGCTTGGAGCAGCCTGGGACAGTGGAAGACATCCCTGCCCATGATCTTTAAAGTCCTTTCTGACCCAAACCATTCCATGATTCTCCAGCCTGGATTAAGCTCAGAGCCTTGAACTCGAAACATTACAAAATGTTGAAATGCAGTTTCATGTCCCTGCCCTTTTCTTACTCTTGTTTATTTGCCTGGTCATTATTTTCTCAGCCAATTATGTTGCAAAAAAGTCACAAATTTCACCTTTAAAAAAAAACCCAAACAAAATAAGACTGATAAAAGAAATCCAGTGAAGAACCCACGATGTTCCAGCCCCTCAGGCAGACAGAAAAATGTGCAGATGTAATGGGATCACTGATTTTCTAGTCCCTGGATTAACACTCGGAACGAGCTGAGATCACATTGGCTCCAGCCCCCCATTACCTGGATAATCAGGGGGATTACAAAGCTTGTGATTAGAACAGGCTCCTGATTTCTGGAGGCTTTAAATGTCACTGATAGCACAAATCATGGTTAAGCCTTTCTGCTTCATGTGGTGATGGCGTCGTGGGGAGAGGAGAGAAGAGGAGGGGAGAGGAGAGGAGAGGAGAGGAGAGGAGAGGAGTCAAACCCAATATTGCAAGTCAAATACTTTTCATCATTTACATTTTCATCAAAAGGCAAACATATCATCCAAATATTTTCTATTTTAAGCATAAAGTTATCATCTCCTTTTTAGAATATATTTGGCTTGCTCTGCTCTTTCTGTATGCTGGTATGAACTAACAGCAGTTTTATTTTCATTGTCTGGTAAATCTATTATCTTGAAATATCCTTCTGTAACACTCTTCTAACACATCTAAAATTAATATATTGTAAGGCAACTGTAGCCAAAAGCTACATAACCTCTCTGATGCATTAATTTTTAATCTGGATATGGAAACAAGCCCTTAAAATATGAAAATCCATTCTGACCTTTTAAATATAAGATAGGCANAGGAGAGGAGAGGAGAGGAGAGGAGAGGAGAGGAGAGGAGAGGAGAGGAGCCCAGGAAGGGGAAGGAGCAGGGAGAGGTGTCAGAGCCTGGGTACCTCTCAATTTTTGTTGGTGCACACTCGATGAGAGTTCATTGGGATGAACGGGAAGGCTCACAGTGATTCCAGTGGACTTTGGGCACAGCCCCAGAAGCTTCAAAATGTAAACAGGCGGATCTGGGCATGTGCCTGGCAGGGCAATTTCCCCTAAATAAAACCAGCCCAGCAGGAGAAGAGCCTCTCCAAACTCCCTGGGGGAGGTGAGCTTGGGGAAGAGCATGGGAATGAGCACACATTCCACATCTTGGGAATGAGGGATCACCAGGGCCCCCAGCCCTGAGCAGGGACAGTGGCACTCAGGGACCACAGAATCAGGGAATCCCTGGCTTGGGAGGGACCTTAAACCTCATCCTGCCTTGGCAGGGACACCTCCCGCTGTGCCAGGCTGCTCCAAGCCCCAGTGTCCAACCTGGCCTTGGGCACTGCCAGGGATCCAGGGGCAGCCACAGCTGCTCTGGGTACCCTGTGCCAGGGCCTGCCCTCCCTCCCAGGGAACAATTCCCACTTCCCAAGATCCCATCCAGCCCTGCCCTCTGCCACTGGGAAGCCATTCCCTGCCTCCTGGCCCTCCAGCCCTTGGCCCCAGTCCCTCTCCAGCTCTCCTGGAGCCTTGCAAGGGGCTCTGAGCTCTCTCCCACCTGGGAAATTGCACCCATTGACCCAGAGGTCATGTTGTCCTTCCCCAACACAGCAAATGTGACTCTGGGAATGTCCTTCCATGCCTCAGCCACAAAAGAGTCTGTGAAATCACTCTCAACTCACCTCATGTTCAATTTCTTGCTCCTCCAACTATTTTCCACCTGAGCCACATGAAAATTGAGCAGCAGCAGTGACTACCCAAACATTTAAAGAGGTCTGAGATTTTCTCTGCAGCTCTACCTTCAGTTGCGTGAGCTCTTTAGGAATTTTAGACTTGTCTCAGTCAAGTCTATTCACTCTAAATATTACAACAATGAGCTGAATATTTGCAGCATGAAAAGACATAATGATTAATGTCCACATTTAGTGCTCATGGTAAACATTTCTCTCCTACTCTTAGAACAGGGAAGTATTTCAACCCATGCCAGGATTCGTTGTAATATCGTTAAAGGTGATGGATTACCCCGGTTTTCATGTGGATGCAAAATGTAATTCCTTAGGAATTTCACTGTAGCTTAATGTTAATTTGTATTTACTCTGCTACAAACTCCCATTCCCTTTCAATCCTGCTTTTCTGCAGTTCCCCCAGGTTCTCTTGGGGAGTCACAAAGTGGAACATTTCATTTCTTTAATATTGCTTTCGTTACGTTCGTGTTTGTTGTTCTTTCACCCACTCATTCATTCCTGTTAGGAATTAACTGGCAGAGCCAACTCGTCCTCAGTGAGAGCCATAAATCCTCCCTTCACTGGGATATGGGGCAACACCAACACCCCACAGGCTCCTCTCTCCTCCCCAGCCTCTCCCTTTGGATTTTAGATCCTCACTCCTCTAAGTCTACCCTGGTTGAAGCACTCAAAGTTCTCAGTCTCCAGCTGAGAGTTCTGCACTTAAATTCAAGCACTACAAATTATCAGTCTTAATTAATTAAAGCTCTTAAAGTGAGGGAATTCCACAGACTGGGAACAAACAACACCTTGTGGTCTCTGGGAATGGGCACAACAACAAAGCCACTCCCTCCTTCCCTCGGGTTTAGTGGGGAATTGTGGAATCATGGAATGGTTTGGGTTGGGAGAGACCTTAAAGATGACCCAATTCCAACCCTCCACCATGGCAGGGACACCTCCCACTGTGCCAGGCTGCTCCAAGCCCCAGTGTCCAGCCTGGCCTTGGGCACTGCCAGGGATCCAGGGGCAGCCACAGCTGCTCTGGGCACCCTGTGCCAGGGCCTGCCCTCCCTGCCAGGGAACAATTCCCACTTCCCAAGATCCCATCCAGCCCTGCCCTCTGCCACTGGGAAGCCATTCCCTGCCTCCTGGCCCTGCAGCCCTTGCAAATTGTCTCTCTCCATCTTTCCTGTGGGCTCCTTCAGGCCCTGCAAGGCCACCCTGAGCTCAGCCCAGAGCTTCTCCTCTCCAGGCTCAACAATCCCAGCTCTGGCAGCCTTTCCTCCCAGCAGAGCTGCTCCATCCCTCTGCTCATCCTGCTGCCTCCTCTGGACTCTCTCCAGCAGCTCCACATCCTCCCTGTGCTGGGCCCCAGGGCTGGGGCAGCTCTGCAGGTGAGGTCTCACCTGAGCAGGGCACAGGGGCACAATCCCAATCCCAATCTCAATCCCAATCTCTTTCCTGCTGGAAACCAGCAAAAAAATCCTTGCAATTAGCAAAAACCATGAGCCCTACATGAGTTTCTGCTTAAAGAAGCTTCCTGAGGGCAACTACTGAAGTAATCTGTCTGGAAAGACCAAAGTGCAGATTTGTTTGAAACAGAGTAAGAAAAAGAGAACCAAAATTTCCACTGCGCCACGAAAAAATTTCCACTGCCCCAGTGCTCTGTGCTCCAACGGGAACGGCGATGTTCAACACGAAAAAATAAATCTTTATTCATAGCAGGCTTAGATAATAGACCTCAAAATATTTCCTGGGTGCGTAGCTGTGCATTTTGAAGATGTGATTAAGGCATCCTTAGCCACGGGCACTGCGTGTCTCTCTCCCTACGTCACCTCTCTGACGCGGCTCTGGAGCGCGTCCTGCACGTTGGATGTGTGGAATATTTCTGGGAGAAGATGCTGGAGGAGGCACAGGCCCTGCCACAACGGATGAGGCAGAGTGTCCATCAAGCCCTAACACCCAGCCTGGAAGGCAAACATTCCCTATAGGAAAAAATGATGGTGCCAGTGAGGTCAGAGCCTGGAATCCGGATTTGGGAACGCTCAGATCTGGACTGGGGCAGCTCTGCAGGTGGAGTCTCACCTGAGCAGGGAATGGGGGCACAATCCCAATCCCAATCCCAATCCCAATCCCAATCCCAAATCCCTTTCCTGATCTCAGAACAGGGCTCCGGGTGGGCTGGGATGGGGCAGAACCAGCTCTCATCCCTAAAGGAATTTAATGCCATCACAGGACACAGAGTGGAAACAAATGGACTCCCTATTTACTCCCTATTTACTCCCTATTTACTCCTTACAAGCTCTTCTCCCCTCAGTGAATTGAATAAGGGTGATTGGTGAGATTTAAAATCGGTCCAGCCTTGGGAATCCAGCACAGACCTTGAAGGAAACAGATTTTTGTCTTCCCTTCTGGCCAAGACCAACATCTCAGGTTGTGAGAAAAATAGGAGCTGTCTACAGAGCACTTCTCAAAAGGCTCCAGATTTTTGCAACAAGTCCCTCTGCTGTGCTCCCTTGCCTTGAATATCAGGAAAGACTGAACACGGATTCAGGGAACATCCTGAAGTGCAGCCCCTTGAAGGCCTGAAGAAAATCCCTGTTTTAAAAAAATTGAACATGGAGAAGGAAAACATCACAGTGGGGAACTCCACAGGTTCTTGTACAGCTGTGGTGTGAATGAAGTCAGGTTTTCTGGAAGTGTTCAAGTCCAGCATGGAGCAGCCTGGGATACTGGAAGGTGTCCCTGCCCATGGCAGGGGATGGGATGGGTTTAAGGTCTCTCCAAACCCAAATGTTCTGTGATTTTATGATTCAATGCTTCTGCCATTTGTTGCCCTTTTTCCTCTGTCCAAACCAATTCCCAGCACATTTCCCTAGGAGATTCCTACCCAGCAAGAAGCAGCCTGGAATGCAGCTTGTCCAGGGCTCTGTATGGGTTAATCAGCCTCAACATTTTCATTATCAAACCAACAAATCCCTGGATTCTGCCTGCCTACCCTTGGGAATGATGTTCATAAAATCCCAAAATGGTTTGGGTTGGAAGGACCTCAAAGTCCACCCAGTGCCACTCCTGCCATGGCAGGGACACCTCCCACTGTGCCAGGCTGCTCCAAGCCCCAATGTCCAAGCTGGCCTTGGGCACTGCCAGGGATCCAGGGGCAGCCACAGCTGCTCTGGGCACCCTGTGCCAGGGCCTGCCCTCCCTGCCAGGGAACAATTCCCACTTCCCAAGATCCCATCCAGCCCTGCCCTCTGCCACTGGGAAGCCATTCCCTGCCTCCTGGCCCTGCAGCCCTTGCAAATTGTCTCTCTCCATGCTTCCTGGGGGCTCCTTCAGGCCCTGCAAGGCCACCCTGAGCCCAGCCCAGAGCTTCTCCTCTCCAGGCGAGAAGCTGAGCTGACCTTCACTCTCCCCAGTTTTTGGTTTTCACAATTCCTGGTAAGAATTTACCATCTTTGAAACCCTTTCCCCCTGTTCCTTGCAGCAGAAATCAGGGGATCCCTGATGTGTGGGAAGGGCAGTTCAGCTGTGGTGGCACCTCCAGGACCAGCTGGGCACTGGTGGCACCTACAGTGGGACAGGAGATCTCCACCCTGGGCTTCCTCCTGCCAGCACAGCCCTTTGTGTACCCTGTGGGGCATGCACACCTTGGGAAGGGCTCTCCTTCCCCGGGGGGCACAGGCGGTGGCACCTGGCTGCTCTGGGTTGCTCCCTGCTCTCAACCAGCAGCCCTTCGGTTATCCATAAATCTTCGGTCGCCACTTTTATGACACGAACCAGTGAGCAATTACTGAAATTTACCCAGTGACTCACTGCACATTAATTCATTGAGTAATCCTTCCTCGTTGGGAGGAGAAATAAATTCGCTGCCGTCTCGTTGTAGCTGCACGTGTGTTAATATTGATACATGTGAGATAACCCCCGGGCACTTCTCGGCAACAATTTGGGGAATGGCAGCTTGTTGTCAGGCACCGTTGTGTGCCTCTGGAATTCTCCCCTGGCTGCAAAGGGCTGGGACATTTATTGCAGCACAGGGGCTGGGAAATCCATCCTGGCAGCTCGTCCCACGATCAGAGGGGCTGAGGTGGGAAGAGCACCTCTGGAGAGCCCCTGGCTGCCCAGGATTGTGCCCAGGTGGTTTTTGAGCATGGCCAGGGAAGAGGTGACACCAGCAGCTCCTCTGGGCACCCTGTGCTTTTCCCAGCCAGGGAAGAAGTGTTCCCAGGTGTTCCAGGGCAGCTCCTGTGCCCGTTTGTGCCCCAGCCCCGCACTGGGCACAGCAGGCAGGGCCCTGCCCCGGCCCTTTGCCCTCCCTGCAGGGTCCCTGGGCACGGGTGGGATCCTGGAGCCTTCCCATGGCCCTGCCTGTCCCAGCCCTTCCCCACAGGCTCCCTTCCCCTCCTGTCACCCCTCTGGGCCCTTCCCTGCTGCCTCCAGGCTGTCCAGGTCTCTCAGAGCTGGGCATGGTGCTCCAGGGGTGCAGAGGGGCAGGATCCCCCCTCACCCTGCTGGCACCATCCTGGCACAGCCCAGGACACCCTTCCCCCTCCTGGCTGCTGGCTCACGGTCACCTTGGCACCTACCAGGGCCTCCAGGTCCTGTTCTGCTCCCCAGGCAGACATTCCCCAGCAGGTCCTGGAACATGAGCTTTGCTTTTCCTGCTGCCAGATTTCCATCTTTTTTCCTCCCTTCTGAGCTGCACGAGGTCCTGGTCAGCCCATTCCTCCCTCCTGCTGCATTCCAGAGTCCCTCTGTCCCCTCAGCCAGGCCATGGATGAAGGCCCTGGGCAGGATGGGACCTGGTGCTGACCCCTGGTAGCCCACTGGCCACTGCTCTCCAAATGGACATCCTGCCACTGCTCCCCACCCCTGAGATCACCCCCAGCCCTCAATCCACCTTCATCCCCTCAGACAAGGCCTGTGTGAGGCAGGTTTCTCCTGGTTTAGATTGGGAAATGCTCTGAGATGTGGAAAGGAAGCAAAATCCTGAGACTGCCCTTGATGCCACCACGTGAGGGTGGATGGGGACATTCCCAGGTCTCCTGAAAGAAGGGACAGACAGGTGGACAAAGCTCTGGGAGTTGGGTGGGACCCAGGCTACATCAGACTGCCCAAAGCTGGAAAAAATCCAACCAGGATGCGCTGGACAACACTGGGAAGAAGCCCAAAGCTGCAGCAGAAGAATCACAGGCACTGAGGAGTGAAATATTCCTTGGGGAAACTGAGGCAGGAAGGATACAGAGCATGTTGTGCTTTATTTGGAGGGGGAAGAAGAGGGTTAGTAGGTCAGTGAATTTCCTGTGCTGTCTAAGTGGAAATTAGGCCCTTTCAGAGTCTGACCACGATCTGACACCTCAAGGATGTGCTGCACCAACCTGGGGCCCTGCAAACACCAGGCTGTCACCAGAGCATGGAGATATTGCTGCTCTGGGAGGCACATGGGAGGTACCAGGTGTGGGAGGCACTGGCACAAGTTCCATAAAGGGCTGAAAAAGAGGAGCCTCTGTGCTGAGTACTGGCTAAGGAATCAGAGAATCCCAGCCTGGCTTGGGCTGGGAGGGACCTTAAAGCTCATCCAGTGCCACCCCTCCCATGGCAGGGACACCTCCCACTGTGCCAGGCTGCTCCAAGCCCCAATGTCCAACCTGGCCTTGGGCACTGCCAGGGATCCAGGGGCAGCCACAGCTGCTCTGGGCACCCTGTGCCAGGGCCTGCCCTCCCTCCCAGGGAACAATTCCCACTTCCCAAGATCCCATCCAGCCCTGCCCTCTGCCACTGGGAAGCCATTCCCTGCCTCCTGGCCCTGCAGCCCTTGCAAATTGTCTCTCTCCATGCTTCCTGGGGGCTCCTTCAGGCCCTGCAAGGCCACCCTGAGCTCAGCCCAGAGCTTCTCCTCTCCAGGCTCAACAATCCCAGCTCTGGCAGCCTTTCCTCCCAGCAGAGCTGCTCCATCCCTCTGCTCATCCTGCTGCCTCCTCTGGACTCTCTCCAGCAGCTCCACGTCCTCCCTGTGCTGGGCCCCAGGGCTGGGGCAGCTCTGCAGGTGAGGTCTCACCTGAGCACAGGGGCCCTGGATCCCAATCCCAATCCCAATCCCTTTCCTGATCTCAGAACAGGGCTCGGGGTGGGCTGGGATGGGGCAGAACCAGCTCTCATCCCTAAGGGAATTTAATGCCATCCCCGGACACGGAGTGGAAACAAATGGACTCCCTATTTACTCCCTATTTACTCCCTACAAGCTCTTCTCCCCTCAGAGAATTGAATAAGGGTGATTGGTGAGTTTTAAAATTTGGAATCCAGCACAAACCTTGCAAGAAACAGATTTTTGTCTTCCCATCTGGCCAAAACCAACATCTCTGCTTTCACTGTGCCACTGAAAGCCAAGATCAAGGCACTTCCATGCCCTTCTGCCACACTTTGAGCTTCCACCTCTCCAAAGGAAGAACATCCCGAGGTCCGGAGCTGGAATCCCACCATGGACAGGGGCAGAACTTTCTAGCAGCAACAGCTCCCAGAGGGCAAAGCCTTTCTCCTCAGAGATAACATCACCCCAAATAGGCTTTTTTTTTCCTAAATAGCCTAAGGAACCACGGTATCTGGGTGGATCACAGGGCCACTGACTGAGTCAGACCTTGAGATTTAGCCAATTGTTATTCCATTAAAGCAAACTGTCAGTGCAGTCAGGGGGAGTGTGGTCGGAGAGGGAAGCAGGGAGTGGAACAAGGGGAGCATTTCCCCCCTGGCCATTAGATCTTATTCAGTCATGTCTGAAAAGCACTTCAGGTGCTCCATAGGGCTGAAATGTGCTCTTTCCGACAGCCTTCCAGTCTGGGAACGTGGAATATTCCACCAGATTCTGCACGTGTTTTCTACAGGCTTCATTTTCCCCAGGTCTCAGCACAAAACAACCAGAGCTGAGTCGAAGAGAGCATGGCCTGGCCAAATGGCAGCACTTTATCTTTGGCCCTATTTTGGCTCAGGGTGTTCTAAACCACAATTTAAATCCACATCACCTTCAGTCCTTGATTCTTTTAAAGTCATCTTCTCTCACTATTGCAGAGCAATGGTATCCTTCAAATGTCCAGCTCTGCTTGCACAACAGGCTGGCTCTGCTCTGCTCTGAGAGCAAGAACTGACCTTAACACTCCACTTGATCAGATGTGATTGTGTGTTAAAGTAAGTTTTAAAGGTCAGATGAACTCAGGAGCTTCAAATAATTGCCTGGGCAGCTGGCATAAGGAACTGTGAGCTCGCTCTGTGTTTTCTCTGTTCCACTGATCGAAGTGGCAGGATGCTCACCAGCTACACCTCTGCAGGAACAGTGTCCAAAACAAGCAAACCCTGGGTGGTTTGGTCTCTTTTCTTGTTTAATCTGGAGCAATTTTTGTTGAAAAAAAAGAATCGATCAGTGCCCGGCAAGATTTTGTGATCAAAATTTAAAAAAAAACCAAACAAAACAAAACAGCCAAAACATGTTGTGTCAACTTTCTTCCTGATGTTTGTTTTACTCATTTCCAAAAAAAACCCTCTGGGAATGCCCATGAGCTGTGCTGCAAACTCACCAACAAATTGATCGATGGATTGGTGAGGTAATGAAATGATAACAAAAAAAGCAGAGAGCAAAAGTGGCCTCTTCCTGCTCCCAGTGAGGACAGGATAAATTCCTGTCATTGTCTTGGAACAGCCAGCAGGAATAACAGGAATATCAATTCTAATTAAACCAACCAATTGTTTCCTCTGGCACTTCTGTAGCTGCCCTACAGCAATGGGCACTTTTATCTCTCCTTCCAGGGATCCAGGGGCAGCCACAGCTGCTCTGGGCACCCTGTGCCAGGGCCTGCCCTCCCTCCCAGGGAACAATTCCCACTTCCCAAGATCCCATCCAGCCCTGCCCTCTGCCACTGGGAAGCCATTCCCTGCCTCCTGGCCCTGCAGCCCTTGGCCCCAGTCCCTCTCCAGCTCTCCTGGAGCCCCTTTAGGCCCTGCAAGGAGCTCTGAGCTCTCCCTGGAGCTTCTCCTCTCCAGGTGAGCACCCCCAGCTCTCCCAGCCTGGCTCCAGAGCTCCTCTGGGCTCATTCCAACAGATTCTCCAACATCTTCCTCTAAGAAGCATTTGAGAGCTCCAAAAGAAAGCCTTGATGTCAGAACTGTCTTGGGCAACAATCAGAATAATTTGAACAATTTTCACCCAGCCCGAGCTGCTCTCAGAGAGGACAAGGACCAGAGAGGTTTGAGTCAGCTGTGATTTGCTGGCCTTGGAGGAGGAACTCAAAGGGATCATCCTGTTCCTCGTGGCATTTGTGAAAGGCAGGTTACAAAATCCAGGAGAGGGAGGGAAGGAGAGAAACGAAGCAGTTGTGTCATGAGTAAAGGCTAAAATTGCACAGCTGAATTCCGTGTGATTCAAAGTGGCTCATCCGTTTGGAAACTCCAAAGGTCTCTTCCATCATCTTCCAGGAAAGCAGGGAACAGAGGAAGTGAAACAGCGTCTGCAGGGGTCAGGGACCACATGGGGGGAGATGATCACCTGGGAAAGGGTGGAAAGCCATGAACCACAGCTGGACACGAGTTAGGGAACACTCCCTGTGGTGGAGATAGATATGGAAATTGCTTAGAGATAGAGAGAGAGAGATAGAGATAGATAGAGAGATATAGAGACAGAGACAGAGATAGAAAGAGAGAGAGACAGACAGAGACAGAGACAGAGACAGAGACAGAGACAGAGACAGAGACAGAGACAGAGACAGAGATACAGAGATAGATGGAGATAGAGATAGAGA
>VZRF01008681.1:240676-258148 GCA_013396875.1 Vireo altiloquus | reverse complement strand
AAGAAAAAAAACACCACAAAAATGAGCTCATTTTTTGGGTTCATTTTTCAATTCACTGCAATTTGAAATATGGGCATAAATAAATGTGTCAGTAGAATTCAAAGTCAATATAAATAACAGTAAATGGGGCCCTGAGCAACCTGATCCAGTGAGTGCCATCCCTGCTCATGGCAAGGGAGTTGGAATTGGAGGGTCTTTAAGGTGCCTACAACTCAAACCATTCTGTCATTCTAAATGTATGAAACTACTCTAAATATATTAAATAAATATATTAATGGAAGTTATGAATGCCAGCCTGCTTCTGGCAGTATTGAAAATAAATCTTTGTAGATGTCTTTGTAAGCAAACCTGGGCCTGGACCAGCAAATCCCAAGGCAAAATCCAAGGCACAGATTTAAAATGAACACAAAAAGCAGATAACCACAGCCTGTTGTAGATCTCAACCACTGCTCCAAGGGTGAGGAGAGGAGTTTGGACCTGGATTTGAGGATCGATGTCCTGAATGTGGCAGGAAGTCTGAGGAGATGATGCTGATGGCCCAAATGGGTTTAAGAAGACTTTTTGGGTGCATTTGAAGGATCAGCTCCTTTTATTCCCAGCACAGATGTTCCTTTATCCGAGCACACCTCCCACATCCAGGCCTCAGCAGCAGAGCTAAAGGACAAGTTGACTTTTTCCTTATCCACCCAGGCTGGATACAAAGGAAAGGGAAAGATGCAAACAGTTTTTGAGGGAGAACAGCAGTGGATTCAGTCCCGGGGGATTTATCTGGGACAAGTTTGTTCTGTTGGAGTTGTTTTTCAGATTACATTGACCCTGAGTCACTTGGAGCAAAAAGGAGCCTGTGACATCTCTTGCAGCACGGAACAATCAAACCTGATTTCTTGCAAATAAATAGAAGGGGAAGAAAAAAAAAGAAAATGAAGCTGCAGTGATCTGTTTGAGGAAGTGGAGAAATTTCAAGAAATAATTGCAGTTTCCCTTTCACTACAGGAGGGTTTGTAGTGACCTCCTCCCTCGTTCCTCACAGTAGGTGCCTCCAGAGCCGGATTAATGGATCCTCTCCCCCAGCCAGGTGCTAATGAAATGATGATACAGTTATTTCCAGCTCCCAGCACAACCTCCAGCTGGCAAATTGCTGGGACGTGCCCATGAAATGGAGACAAATGTAGGTGTGGCTACAGCTAAACAGGAGCCATAATAATCAGATATTAATGCTACTGAAAGCTGAGTGGTATTTACCATGAAACTCAGAGAGAAAGTACCCTTGGGCTATTTTTTATTTCCAATTTCATTAGAGATGATCTTGTTTCTTTTTTTACCTCTGCCCAGCCGAACACTGTTCTCCTTTCTGTGCCCAATTTGGCACCGTCTGGGGGTAAGGAGCAATTTATCCTCTAAATGGTGTTGTGATGACTCTCAGCCCTCAGGAAGAGCTGGGAGAAGTCCTCATTTGTGTTAATTGTGGAATCACACAAGGTTTGGGTTGGGAGGGACCTAAAAGCTCATCTCAATCCACTCCCTGCCATGGCAGGGACACCTCCCACTGTGCCAGGCTGCTCCAAACCCCAGTGTCCAACCTGGCCTTGGGCACTGCCAGGGAGGGGGAGTCCAAAATTTTCCTGAATAATCAATTCCAGGACCTCCCCACCCTCACAGCTCCGTCCTTCATGAAGTGGCAGAAAGATTTGCAAACTTATGGTGAAATTCTGCACGTTTTTCCTAACCCCTTGTCGCTGCTTTTTGTTGAGTTGTTTTGTGGAGGAAATATCTTGCTGAAAATCTATCTGGGCAATCATTGCAATTAAAGTAAAAAAAAAAAAGAAAGAAAGGAGAGATTATATTATTTTTTTATCTCACCTGACCAAAAAAAGCTGAAAAACCAGGAGTTGTAGCTAGCCCCTGTGCCTGAAGGATGAGTTTTACATGTGTGTAGCAGTGGTTTTCCCTCCAAAGTGTTCAGTGCATTTCCTACACCCGCTGCACATTCTGAGCATCCTCTCCCACAATTAAATTTGCCTTTTGCACAAACAAAAATCGAGGAGCCTGGGGAGGGGCTGAGCCTTGAGCGCCGAATCTGCCTCAGTCTGCTGCAATTTGGTGAAAAATGGAACTTCTGTGGCTGCCTTTGTTCTGCTCTTGGCCAAATGCCACTGAGCACCACGAGAGCACTTTCTGCCTCCAACTGCAGTGGCTCGGCTCCTCCAGAATCTATTCTGATCTGTCTTATTCCGATCTATACCTAAACCAGGAGACTGCTTTGGAATTGCCCCTGCTTTGCCAGGTTCCCCCCTGGGGAGCAGGAGGGGGTACAGGAGGGGCTCGGCTGCACCCAAACTGCTGCTCTCTGATAATTTATCAAAACAAGGCTTTGCTCTGGCTGCTGCTGGGGTGTCTTTGAGTGCAAGGCGAGGGCAGGGCAGCTGCTGATCTCCCCGGGGCCGTTGTGGATTCTGCCAGTGTGGTTTTCCTCTCTCGCTTCCTTCTCTGCCTGGCTCACGCCCTGAGCGCGGCCGACGCAGCGCAGCGGAAAAACACAGCCAGGCTCGCGTGCCAGGAGCCGTCTGCTGCCTTTTATCAGCTCCTTTGCATCCCTCCCCTCTGACCACCTGCTACCAGCGATGAGCTGCCCAAAAACTGAACATTTTGGCAGTGGGGATATCGGTTTTGCTCAAAGCCCGGCCTGTGCAGAGCCTTTGCAGAGGCCTCTTCTGCCCTGGGACAAGACTCTGCAGGTGCCACCTTCCCTGTGGCCCTGGGGACCAGGCTGGCTGCTCTTTGCCTTTAGAACAAGCTCTCAGCTTCTTCCAGAATGGGATTGGGTTTCTCTTTTTGTGTGCAACAGCTGGTTATGGAATTATTTCGAGCAGGGGGCTCGGCAGAAAGGCTCCTCCAAAACAGCACTCATCAGGCTAAAAATCCACCACTGGTTTGTGATGGGATCATCCAGTGATCCTGGGCTGTTGAGGGCCTCAGAACTACTCTAGAATATCCAGGTGATGTCCCTGGTTTTGTGTACACAAACACTTGGGACTCATAAGAGGAATTCATTTGGCAAGAGCTGCCCAGGGAGTGCCCATCCCTGGTGGTGTCCCAGGAAGGCCTGGAGGTGGCACTTCAGTGCTCTGGGCTGGGGTCAGGTGGATTCCATGGGCTAGGAGGGCTTTTCCAGCCTCAGTGCATTCCATGAAGCCACGAGAGAGCAGATCAGAGGGGCTCTGGGCTACGGCATTGTCCTGTCTGTCACATCACCCTCCCCACCCGGTTCTTTATCCCCGTTTGAGCCTCCCCAGCACCCGGGGCCACGGAGGGTGTTTGCCCCCTTTCCCCCCCGGGCAATCACGCCCACAATTTCCACACCCAGAACCCGCCCGTGCCTCCCATCCCGGCACGGGGAAGCAGCAGGAATAGGAATATTTCCCGGCAGAGCCAAACGCCGGGAGCAGCTCGGTCAGCCCGCGGCAGCCAGGGATGCTCGGTGCGTGCCGGAGCATCTCTGCCTGCCGATGTCGCTTAGCAACGCGGCAGCATCCGCGCACAGCCCGCACCGCCTCGGACGTGACTGCGGGCACACGGAGCCAGCCCCGGGCACGGCCGGGCCCCGATCCTCCCTGCTCCCGGGACACCGCCGAACCCCGCGCCGGGGATGCCCCGCGATGGAGCACCCCGCGATGGAACACCCCGCGATGGAGCACCCCGCGATGGAGCACCCCGCGATGGAGCACTCCGTGGTGGTCACCCCGCGATGGAGCACCCCGCGATGGAGCACCCCGTGGTGCTCACCCCCCGATGGAACACCCCCCGAAGGGACACCCCGCGATGCTCACCCCCCGATGGAACACCCCCCGAAGGGACACCCCGCGATGCTCACCCCCCGATGGAACACCCCCCGAAGGGACACCCCGCGATGCTCACCCCCCGATGGAACACCCCCCGAAGGGACACCCCGCGATGCTCACCCCCCGATGGAACACCCCCCGAAGGGACACCCCGCGATGCTCACCCCCCGATGGAACACCCCCCGAAGGGACACCCCGNCCCGCCCCACGCTTCCTGCTCCTCAATGCTCTCCCAGCCCGATTTAGAGAGGAGCGAGTGGTGGAATTTTACAGCTCCATCCCATGATGCTCTCGCTCGCAGTCCCATGGCCTGGCTCATACCTCCGGCAAACCGTAAAGTCGGATCACAATGATGTGACTCACTCCAACTAAAGATAGATCTTGTCGAAGATCCCTCAGGAGCCCTGGGTGCACGGGGTTGTTTATCCAGCGGGGTGCTTTGGGGTGGGTTTTCTCCCCCTCGCTCTCCCCGCTCCCGAAGTTTGGGGTCTATCCTGTGCTGGTGGGAGTTCCCGGGAGCAGGTGTGGCACACACTGCTGGGGATCTGCAGGAAAACACAAAGCATCTGCAGGAAAACACAAAGCACCTGCACAGGAGTCTGGCTGTGGCTGTGAGCTTGGCCTCACCCAGGTCCCAGACCTTCACTCGGGCACAGTCTGGGGACTCCCAAAAAGTCCTGGCCACAGAAAAGAGGGAGAAACACCTTTAAGAGAGGTTTCTTCTACACCTTACAATATTTTTATTTCAGTGTTCACCACCCAGCTGTTTGATACCGACCCTCACCAGGACACAAGGAGAAGCAGCCAAGACCCCAACCAAGACAAGAGAGGCTCTTGCCCCAGGACCAGCAGCCCCTGACAAGGCCACAGAGTGTCCCAGCACTGCACAGGAGCAGGGACGTGGCAGGACCTGCTCACTTTGTCACCCCAGCCACCCCTGTGGCAATGGGGACAGGGAGAATGGGATGGGAAGCTCTGGTGAAGCTCCATGGGTAGATCCCTGTCCTGAAGGACACAAAGGAATCTGAATTCCCCTTGGCCGAGCACAGGATTGACTTTTATCCCACCATAAACACAGCAATGGAAACTGGCAGGTGAGGGAGCTGGATCCCTTTCAGCCCTGTACAATTCCACTGGTGTCAAAGGCATTGCAGCAGGGACAAAACCCAGGCATTATTTTTAACCTGGCCGTTTCTTTCTGTGCCCTTCATTCAGGAAATCCCTATGCAAGTGCATGATTTTAGTCATGTGAATATTCTCGGAGTGACTGCTCATGTCCTCAGAGTTAAACACATGCCCAGATCCACGAGGACTGGGGCCTGAAACGGCACCAGAGGGAAAGGAGAAGGGATGGGAGTGTGGGAATACCTGAATGATGTGTGAGAGGGGTCTGCCCACCTGGCCATGGGAATATTTCTGCCTGTTTCCCCTTTTCAGCTCAGCAATTCCTCTAAACCCAGCAGCCTCTTTGGGGCAGCAGTTTAATGTCTGCCTGCCGTGAAGGGGAGGAGAAGAAAACACCCAAAATGTTCCTAAAGGATATTAAAAAAAAACCTAACAAAGCAGCTTGTGATGCAAATGTCCTTTGGGGACTGCAGTCTCTGTCTGTGACCTTCCCAAGCTGGCCCTGATTCCCTCTCTGCACTTTTCAGGGAGCAGCTTGGGGTCTTCACAGGAATCCTCACCAGAGGTGGTTTTTGCACTGCTTTGCCTTCCCTTTTCTGCCATTCCTCAAAAATCTTAACTTCCAAACACCAAGAATTATCATCCCTGACCAGTGTCATGTATCAGCAATCCCAGGATCACCAGGGCTGGAAGAGCCCTCCAGGATCACCCAGTGCCACCCCAGCAGCATCACCCCAAACCCTGTCCCCAAGGGCCACATCCAGACTCCTCCTGAACACTCCCAGAGACAGCGACTCCACCACTCCCTGGGCACCTCATCCCAACTCAGTAGGGTGGGGGATTGGGGGTGGGAGTCCTTTGGATTTGGGGTCCTTGGGATGGGGAAGGGGATGGGGATTCTGGGGGTCCCAGTTTGGGGAGGTTTGGGAGTCCCATCCTGGAGGGTTTGGGGCTCCCATTCTTGTGGATTTTGGGGGGCTCCTATCCTGGGGAGTTCTGAGGTCCCTCGATGGGAGTCCCATTTGAGGGGACCTTGGGGTCTCATTCTTGGGGGATTTGAGGTTCCCATCCTGAGGACTTTTGGGGTCCCATTCCTAGGGGGTTTGAGGTTCCCATCTTCAGGAGTTTTGGGGTCCCATTCCTAGGGGGTTTGGGGTTCCCATTCCTGAGGGATCTTGGTGTCCCATTCCTGGGTTTTTGGGGTCCCATTCCCAGGGGTTTGGGGTCCCATTCCTGGAGATTTTGTGAAGGAAAAAAACACTTCAATGCTATAGAGAAATCTGAACAGCGACTCTCCAATCCTCCTATCTCTCAGCGATCCACAAGACAGCCAGGAAAAGATCCACCAGAGGAATCTGGTTGGTGATTTTTTGTTCAGTTTCTCAGGAGCTATTTTAAAAATCCCTGTTTGCCCAAGCACTGCTTCCAGCACTTTTCCAGCCCTTTCCCCAAAGCCTGAGCACATTGATGCCTCCAGCGTGTGACCCAAGCAAGGGTGACTTGCCCAGGTACCTCCCTGCAGGGGGGAAGGGCTCCAGAAATCCCCCAGATCAGCAGATCTGCAGCAGAGTCAGTGAGAGCAGCTGTGCCATAATAAATGAGGCCACAGAGAAGATGCTCACACACGCTGTGAACAAGAGTCAGAAGACCTCCTGAATTAATTTGTCATTACTGTGGGGTAAGAACTCCTAAAAATACCACTGTCTGTGNTTCTTCTACACCTTACAATATTTTTATTTCAGTGTTCACCACCCAGCTGTTTGATACCGACCCTCACCAGGACACAAGGAGAAGCAGCCAAGACCCCAACCAAGACAAGAGAGGCTCTTGCCCCAGGACCAGCAGCCCCTGACAAGGCCACAGAGTGTCCCAGCACTGCACAGGAGCAGGGACGTGGCAGGACCTGCTCACTTTGTCACCCCAGCCACCCCTGTGGCAATGGGGACAGGGAGAATGGGATGGGAAGCTCTGGTGAAGCTCCATGGGTAGATCCCTGTCCTGAAGGACACAAAGGAATCTGAATTCCCCTTGGCCGAGCACAGGATTGACTTTTATCCCACCATAAACACAGCAATGGAAACTGGCAGGTGAGGGAGCTGGATCCCTTTCAGCCCTGTACAATTCCACTGGTGTCAAAGGCATTGCAGCAGGGACAAAACCCAGGCATTATTTTTAACCTGGCCGTTTCTTTCTGTGCCCTTCATTCAGGAAATCCCTATGCAAGTGCATGATTTTAGTCATGTGAATATTCTCGGAGTGACTGCTCATGTCCTCAGAGTTAAACACATGCCCAGATCCACGAGGACTGGGGCCTGAAACGGCACCAGAGGGAAAGGAGAAGGGATGGGAGTGTGGGAATACCTGAATGATGTGTGAGAGGGGTCTGCCCACCTGGCCATGGGAATATTTCTGCCTGTTTCCCCTTTTCAGCTCAGCAATTCCTCTAAACCCAGCAGCCTCTTTGGGGCAGCAGTTTAATGTCTGCCTGCCGTGAAGGGGAGGAGAAGAAAACACCCAAAATGTTCCTAAAGGATATTAAAAAAAAACCTAACAAAGCAGCTTGTGATGCAAATGTCCTTTGGGGACTGCAGTCTCTGTCTGTGACCTTCCCAAGCTGGCCCTGATTCCCTCTCTGCACTTTTCAGGGAGCAGCTTGGGGTCTTCACAGGAATCCTCACCAGAGGTGGTTTTTGCACTGCTTTGCCTTCCCTTTTCTGCCATTCCTCAAAAATCTTAACTTCCAAACACCAAGAATTATCATCCCTGACCAGTGTCATGTATCAGCAATCCCAGGATCACCAGGGCTGGAAGAGCCCTCCAGGATCACCCAGTGCCACCCCAGCAGCATCACCCCAAACCCTGTCCCCAAGGGCCACATCCAGACTCCTCCTGAACACTCCCAGAGACAGCGACTCCACCACTCCCTGGGCACCTCATCCCAACTCAGTAGGGTGGGGGATTGGGGGTGGGAGTCCTTTGGATTTGGGGTCCTTGGGATGGGGAAGGGGATGGGGATTCTGGGGGTCCCAGTTTGGGGAGGTTTGGGAGTCCCATCCTGGAGGGTTTGGGGCTCCCATTCTTGTGGATTTTGGGGGGCTCCTATCCTGGGGAGTTCTGAGGTCCCTCGATGGGAGTCCCATTTGAGGGGACCTTGGGGTCTCATTCTTGGGGGATTTGAGGTTCCCATCCTGAGGACTTTTGGGGTCCCATTCCTAGGGGGTTTGAGGTTCCCATCTTCAGGAGTTTTGGGGTCCCATTCCTAGGGGGTTTGGGGTTCCCATTCCTGAGGGATCTTGGTGTCCCATTCCTGGGTTTTTGGGGTCCCATTCCCAGGGGTTTGGGGTCCCATTCCTGGAGATTTTGTGAAGGAAAAAAACACTTCAATGCTATAGAGAAATCTGAACAGCGACTCTCCAATCCTCCTATCTCTCAGCGATCCACAAGACAGCCAGGAAAAGATCCACCAGAGGAATCTGGTTGGTGATTTTTTGTTCAGTTTCTCAGGAGCTATTTTAAAAATCCCTGTTTGCCCAAGCACTGCTTCCAGCACTTTTCCAGCCCTTTCCCCAAAGCCTGAGCACATTGATGCCTCCAGCGTGTGACCCAAGCAAGGGTGACTTGCCCAGGTACCTCCCTGCAGGGGGGAAGGGCTCCAGAAATCCCCCAGATCAGCAGATCTGCAGCAGAGTCAGTGAGAGCAGCTGTGCCATAATAAATGAGGCCACAGAGAAGATGCTCACACACGCTGTGAACAAGAGTCAGAAGACCTCCTGAATTAATTTGTCATTACTGTGGGGTAAGAACTCCTAAAAATACCACTGTCTGTGGGTCCCAGATTAGTCCTTAATTCCTCATGCTCACCCAAATGAGGGGAAACACCATCTTTGCTTTTTCAAGCCCCACGTCCACCACACTTCCCCTTATTTGGACGAGGCCTTCTTTAAAATTCACTACGAGAGCAAGCAGCTCAGCCTCGTCCCAACTTTCTGTATCAGGTTTATGTATTTGCCATTCAGACAGGCAAATCCCTGGAATTCATTTCACAGGACATTGACCAAAGGGAATGTGGAATAATGTTCTTTGGGTTTTGACATATGATCAAGTGCAAGCTTGCCATGAGGAGAGAGGACAAACAACAGCCTTGACATGGCAAAAACCTCCACAATAACCACAGTTAATGCACAAATAAAGTTATTTTATTAGTGTTGGCTTCCCTCTTGTGGCAACGAGCAACCTGTAGCCCTGATATCTATCCAGGCCTGGTGCTCCTCCTCTGCTTTATTTCCTCCAGAGCCACTTGCACATTTCCATCATTTCAGTGACATTTGTGAATTTACAATGATTTTTTCCCCCGGCAGCACATGTGAGAAGGTACCACTGCTATTAATAAATTGTGTTCCATCAACAGAATCCAGAGCTATTTATAAAGGATGCTGGTATCTTGCCTTTTTTTTTTTTGCAGATGGGGGAACTGAGGTGTAGAATAATTAGAAGCCAATCAGCAGGTCCAGAGCAGAGCTGAAAATAGATCCCAAATCTCCTCAGCCTCGGGGCCACGTTCTGGCTGCTCCTCTGCCACGGTGGGAGATGGTGACACTCAGCTCTTGGTACCCCCTACCCCATGGCTGTTATTCTCAGAGTTTCCCAAAATCATTCTTTTTACCTTTGATATTTCACAGCCAACCTCTGAAGACAAATAAATAAATCACATCATCTCTAATACAATCCAAGTGGGCCCACATCACCTTTCCCGGTTGAAGAATTGCAGATCGGTGTTTATTTCACCAACCAGCTCACCCTTAAATTAATTTTTTCAGGTGTTCCACAGCATCTTACACTAATTTAGATTGTTTTTTAAAGTCTACAAGCACCTGGTTTTGAGTTTCTCTACCTTTTACAGTAGCTGCATGGAAAATGGATGCAACCACCATGAGCTCCCCGGAAATATCATATACACAATAACAATGATTCATCTTTTTCCTGTGTAACAACACTAACCTGAAACCTTCCTGGGAAGGCAGGAAAATGTAGTTTTAGGTGCTTGATTTAGCAAATCAAGAGCTTTCAGGAGAGTGTTGTGATGCTGAGGGCAGAGAGTTCATTTGCCCAGCTCGATTAACGCTGCCCCTGGTTGGAATTCCCCTAACCATTTCTGTGAGTTTACAGAAATGAGTTTATTCTTTCCACTTTGGAGTGGAACAAAAAGGTTTTCTGGCCCTCACCACTGAGTGAAAAACCCTTGTTTAATGGGAGGATGAGTCAGGTCGTGCCTGGGCAGGGAGATTTTAGAGGGTGGGCACAGACTCCGTCCCCAGGGAGCTCTTGATTTACCAGCCCAAGCAGAGCTGCCTGTGGAGCAGAGGTGTGGAAAACAACCCCCTGGACTGGATTCAGCACCAACTGCGCCTCTGGAACCCTTGGGGAAGAGGGAAAAACCCCAATAAATCCCCACCAGACCCCCTCTCCCTCCAGCAGCTGCAGGGACGAGCCCACAGCTGTGATGATGAGTTCAGTGCCAGATTTTTGGGGCCACGTTCTGAGGGATGAACTGAAGCACCAGGAGAGGAAAACTCCTCCACTGCTGGTAAACACCAAAGTTTTTCCAGAGGAACTCGTCAGGAAGTTGTTTCCAGCTACACCCTGGCTGCTCTGGGACTCCCTGGTGCCCAATCCCGAGCTCAGACAGAGGGAAGCAATTCCTCAATAACTGGTGGGGAACACCAGAGCTCAGATTTGGGGTGAGCTGCAAGGTGAGGGTGATGCCTTAGGTTTTACCTTTTCTCTGTTCCCAGCCCTGCAGTGCCCAGTGTCACTCTGCAGGTCCCTGGAGCTCGTTCAGTGCTGTTCTCTCATGCTCACACTGACATAACAAAGCCTCTCCAGCTCGCTCTCCAAGGACACCCAGACCCTCCTGGGCCCAACAACTGCAAACCTTCATCTTGGGGAGAGGGGGGCAAGCTTGGGCAAATTCCATCCTTGCCTGGCTTCTGCTTGGGCAATTGATGCTGATATCCAAGTGGGAAGAACTCGGGAGCTGTCATTGTCCATTTTGGGATGCACTGAGGCAGGAGCCTCTGGAGCCCAGAGTGTGACCTCTGAAGGCCTTTCCAACCAATCCCTCCTTTATTCCTTTATTCCTGTCTGCTCTCTGTTTCTAGGGAGCCATTTAAGGAATCAAGGGAGAGGAGCACTCAGTGTTTTCAGCATTGCTTAAAAACCTGGGCTCAGGAGTTTAACTCTCAGAGGGCTTTGGGTGCTGGTTTTGGGTTTCTTTGCAAAGACCTGGCCTGGTGGAACGCAAGCCTGGTGTGTTTTGTGTGGTTTTGTCCTCGCGTTGAGGACCTCAGACAGGTTGTTAAAAACCTCCTCTCTCCACCTCTATGTGCTCTGAGCTGTTTGTGGGGTTGGGCAAGCCTTGCTCTGGGTTTTGTGACACCTCCTGAAGCTGAGCCCCGATGGAAACACCTCCCCAGCACCACCATGGCCTGAGAATTGTGAGCTTCTTTCTGGAAGTTTCTCAAAGGAAAAAAAAATAAAACACACTTTGCATGATTTCAGTTGTGCTCTGACTCAGCAGGAGAAAGGAAAAAGTGATGTTTTTTTCTATCCCCCCATGACTAAAATGAGCACTTTAAGGTCACAACTCTACGAGCACTAAAGGGAAAGACCTATAAGGGAATGTTCTTCCAGCTGTTTCTCCAGAGCTTGCAGAGGTTCAGGTGCTCATTAAGTGACCAAACTGACACCAGGGACACAGGGAAATGTCCAAGGGTGAGGGAGGGGAAATATGGGGAATTTAATTGCTTTGCAGGAGGAAAAAACTCCTAAAACCTCCAATATATGACAATGGAGGACTCCATTATTGTGACAAAAATCAAAATACAAGGACAGGCTTTATCCAGGCTTAAATTTTCCTTCCAGTGTGAGGCATCAAGGTACAAACTGGTTATCATCTAGGGGTTTTATTTGTCCAAAGTTAACCTGTGAAAGGTGCTCTGATTTTAATTCTTGAAAGCATTATCAGGCTTTGAGCCAGTCCCCAGCTCAGTAAAGTTCCCTCAGCACTCAGTGACTTCCCTGGCCTCAAAAACCAGATTTTCTGTGTATTAAAATGCTGTAAGATCACAGAGTGTTCTGGAAGAACACTAAAATAATTTGGGATATGAAACCACACTTGAATCCATTTGAAAACTTCAGTGCAGGCACATTAGCACAAGAAAAAAGAGAAAAAAGGCAAACCTGATTTTTACTAAAGAAAAACAAACATTTTTTTTCTACATTTTAGATGTGCTTCCTTCAGTAGTGTAGTTATTAAAGTTATTGAAAAGCACAGTGACAGAATCCCAGAAGGATTGGAGTTGGGAGGGACCTCAAAGCCCCTCCAGTGCCACCCCTACCATGGCAGGGACACCTCCCACTGTGCCAGGCTGCTCCAAGCCCCAATGTCCAACCTGGCCTTGGGCACTGCCAGGGATCCAGGGGCAGCCACAGCTGCTCTGGGCACCCTGTGCCAGGGCCTGCCCTCCCTCCCAGGGAACAATTCCCACTTCCCAAGATCCCATCCAGCCCTGCCCTCTGCCACTGGGAAGCCATTCCCTGCCTCCTGGCCCTCCAGCCCTTGGCCCCAGTCCCTCTCCAGCTCTCCTGGAGCCCCTTTAGGCCCTACAAGGGCTCTGAGCTCTCCCTGGAGCTTCTCCTCTCCAGCTGAGCACCCCCAGCTCTCCCAGGCTGCCAAGTTGTGTCTCAGCTATGCCAGGCTCAAACCTGTCCTTGTGCCTTGCAGTGCCACCCCGGAATACAGCCAGGGAGAGAGGAGGGAATTCAATCCCGACAGCCACAGTAAATCCTGTTGGAGGCACTGCCTTATTCCTGGTGGGAGACGTTTCCTAAAGAGCCTCACTCGAACCCTGTCCCGACGTCCTGAAACGATCCCTGCGCTCGGAATCCGGAGCGAGAGCAGCACCTAGTGCTTGGATCATGCCCTGCAGCATCCCCGCAGCCAGCCAGCCATCCACATCCATCCATCCATCCATCCATCCATCCATCCATCCATCCATCCATCCATCCATCCACATCCATCCATCCATCCATCCATCCATCCATCCATCCATCCATCCATCCATCCACATCTACATCCATCCATCCATCCATCCATCCATCCATCCCTCCATCCCTCCATCCATCCATCCATCATCCATCCATCCTTCCATGCCAGTCTCCACATCTCCGTGGCAGCCACCACCCGAGCCCAGCACCATGTGAACAATAAATGACTCTGACTTGGTGCCAGCTCTGCAGAGAAAAACAAAAAAGGTGGAAGAATTAGAGAGAGGAAGAGCTGAACCTTTCCAGATAACCCAGCCCAGGTGGCACCTGAGCGAGCTGCTCACCAGGGACAGGGACAGAGCTGCAGCTTCCTTCCACCTGGAAGATCCTGTGCCCTGGGAGGCGTTGGGATGCAGTTCATCCATGGGGAGGAGATAAATCCTGCCTTGTGGAGGTTTCTGTGGGAGAAGCACAGCTGAGGTTGGGTGTGGAAGAACTTGGGGGATGCTCCATTCGCTCTCCTGAATGGAGGGACAGATGGGGCTGAGGCAGGTGCAGCCTGGAGATCCAAGGGGGAGCTGGGATCCACCTGCAGCCCCCAGGGATCCAAGAGGGAGCTGAGATCCACCTGCAGCCTCAGGGATCCTTTGGAGAGCTGAGATCCACCTGCAGCCCTGGAGATCCAAGAGGCAGCTGAGATCCACCAGCAGCCCTGGAGATCCAAGGCTCTGAGCTCTCCCTGGAGCTTCTCCTCTCCAGCTGAGGAGAGCTGAGATCCACCTGCAGCCCCTGGAGGGGCCCACACCAGAGCAGGGGATGCACAAAGGAAGGTGTGATCCCATGGGAATTCCACCGTGGAGCAGCTCCTGGCGGGGATCTGAGGCCCTGTGGAGAGAGGAGCCCACCTGGAGCAGGTTTGCTGGAAGGACTTGGGATCCCATGGGAAAAGGGACCCCCTCATGGAAAGGGACCCACAGAGGAGCAGCCTGATCCTGAAGAACTGATCCTGTGGGAAGCACCCATGCTGGAGAAGTCCATGGAGGACACCAAGGGACACTGAGGGCACAGGGCCACCGTGGGGGCAGGAACAATGTGGGGATAGGGACACTGACAGTGACACCAAGAGCACAGGGACACTGGGGGCAGAGGGGCATCGGGGGCACAGGAACGCCGTGGGCACAGGGACAGCAGGCACAGGGACACCGACAGTGATGTGGTGGGCACAGAGCTGCTATGGGCACAGGGACACCAGGAACACAGGGACACTGACAGTGATGTTGAGGAGCACAGGGACAGCACAGGGACACTGGGGACACAGGGACACCACAGGGACACCACAGGGACACTATGGACACAGGGACACGGCAGGGACACCCCAGGGACACAGGGACACTGAGGACACAGGGACACCACAGGGACACCCCAGGGACACCCCAGGGACACTATGGACACAGTGACACCACAGGGACACTATGGACACAGAGACATGGCAGGGACACCCCAGGGACACAGGGACACTGAGGACACAGGGACACCACAGGGACACCCCAGGGACACCCCAGGGACACTATGGACACAGTGACACCACAGGGACACTATGGACACAGAGACATGGCAGGGACACCCCAGGGACACAGGGACACTGAGGACACAGGGACACCACAGGGACACCCCAGGGACACCCCAGGGACACTATGGACACAGTGACACCACAGGGACACTATGGACACAGAGACATGGCAGGGACACCCCAGGGACACAGGGACACTGAGGACACAGGGACACCACAGGGACACCCCAGGGACACCCCAGGGACACTATGGACACAGTGACACCACAGGGACACTATGGACACAGAGACATGGCANACACAGGGACACTGGGGACACAGGGACACCCCAGGGACACAGGGACACTATGGACACAGGGACACCACAGGGACACTGGGGACACAGGGACACCATGGACACAGAGACACCACAGGGACACCCCAGGGACACCCCAGGGACACTGGGGACACAGGGACACCCCACGGACACAGGGACACCCCAGGGACAGAGGGACACAAGAACCCCAGGAGAGGCGCGGGGGCTGCGCTCCCCCAAGGGCCCGGCAGGGGGCGCGCCTGGACGGCACCGCCGCACGGAACTACAGCTCCCAGCGTGCCTCGCGGCAGGACAGGCCGCTCATAGGGCGGGGAATGCGCCTGCGCAGTGCGCGGTGACCCTGAGGGGCGGCCGGGGAAGATGGCGGCGGCAGCCGGGCTCGTCTTGAAGGTGAAACTGGGGGGCGGCGGGGCCTGGGCGGGCTTGCAGGGGCGACAGCGCCGTCCGGGGACTCGAACCTTCCCCCTCCCCCTCATCCTCAAGGGCTGCGCTGACCCCGCCATTCTCCCCCTTATCCCCCCAGGTGCGGCAGCTGAGTACGACGGCGGCGAGACCGGTGTCCAAGCTGGTCAAGGTGAGGGGACAAGGGCGCTGTTAAAGGGAGAGGACAGGGAGGATCTCAAAGCTGGTGGAGATAAGGGGTCAGGGCGTCCTGAGGAGGCCAAAGGGGGTATCCAGGGTGGTCAGGGTGACAGGGCGGGGGAGGTGTGAGGGGCTCAGGGAGGGTGTCCGAGGTGGTCACGGTGAGCGGAGGGTGCAGCGATGTCTCCCCGCTGGCCAAGGCTCCCCGCTCAGTGCCCTCCCTCGCTCCCGCAGCCGCCCATCCAGGTGTACGGGCTCGAAGGGCGCTATGCCACCGCTCTCTACTCAGCGGCCACCAAGCAGAAGAAGCTGGAGCAGGTGGAGAAGGAGCTGACGCGGGTGTGGGTAAGGTGTTCCACAGCCAGGGCTCCTGCCAGCCTGCTGGCACCTCTACTGCCTGCCCTGTGGCCCTGGTGTTTAATGGGATATTGGGAACTGGGAATTCCGCCCTGGCAGGGAGGGCAGGCCCTGGCACAGGGTGCCCAGAGCAGCTGTGGCTGCCCCTGGATCCCTGGCAGTGCCCAAGGCCAGGTTGGACATTGGGGCTTGGAGCAGCCTGGCACAGTGGGAGGTGTCCCTGCCATGGCAGGGGGTGGGACTAGGTGTATCCAATCCTTTACCAATCCATTCTGTGATTTTATAGCTGGAGCTGCCATTTCATTTCCATCAGCTCCAGAGCTCTTTATTCTCACTCCAGGAATACCTGTGTTGCCTGCCTTGGCTGCTCCAGGTGAGCTTTGTGATGCCAGAAAAACCCTTGGCCTTTGTCACATCCTTGTGTATCCCCCCAGAACCTCCTGAAGGACCCCAAGCTGGCCAGTGTGGTGATGAACCCTCACACCAAGAGCTCAGTGAAACAAAAAGCCGTGAATGACGCCCTGGCAAAAGAGAGGATGTCCCCAATCACTGTCAACCTGATGAGTGAGTGAGCACTGGGCTTCAGGAGAACATCCCAGCAGTGCCAGGCACTGGAATTGCTGTTGGCTGCCCACACCTGCCTCTGGTGGTGCTTTAATCCCTCAACACGTGGCTGTTTTGCAGATCTGCTGGCTGAAAACGGCCGCCTGCGTTACACCCCAGGCATCGTCTCTGCCTTCGGGAAGATCATGAGCGCCTTCCGAGGAGAGGTGGTGTGCACAGTGACCACGGCACAGGTGGGAAACTGGATCAAGGCAGCAGGGAGTGGGACAGAACACAAACCTGAGCACAGTGACCACAGCACAGGTGGGAAACTCTGCAGCAAGGCAGCAGGGAGTGGGACAGAACACAAACCTGAGCACAGTGACCACAGCACAGGTGGGAAACTCTGCAGCAAGGCAGCAGGGAGTGGGACAGAACACAAACCTGAGCACAGTGACCACAGCACAGGTGGGAAACTCTGCAGCAAGGCAGCAGGGAGTGGGACAGAACACAAACCTGAGCACAGTGACCACAGCACAGGTGGGAAACTCTGCAGCAAGGCAGCAGGGAGTGGGACAGAACACAAACCTGAGCACAGTGACCACAGCACAGGTGGGAAACTCTGCAGCAAGGCAGCAGGGAGTGGGACAGAACACAAACCTGAGCACAGTGACCACAGCACAGGTGGGAAACTCTGCAGCAAGGCAGCAGGGAGTGGGACAGAACACAAACCTGAGCACAGTGACCACAGCACAGGTGGGAAACTCTGCAGCAAGGCAGCAGGGAGTGGGACAGAACACAAACCTGAGCACAGTGACCACAGCACAGGTGGGAAACTCTGCAGCAAGGCAGCAGGGAGTGGGACAGAACACAAACCTGAGCACAGTGACCACAGCACAGGTGGGAAACTCTGCAGCAAGGCAGCAGGGAGTGGGACAGAACACAAACCTGAGCACAGTGACCACAGCACAGGTGGGAAACTCTGCAGCAAGGCAGCAGGGAGTGGGACAGAACACAAACCTGTTGTGGTCACCACAGCACAGGTGGGAAGCTCTGGATAAAGGCAGCAGGGAGTGGGACAGAACACAAACCTG
>VZRF01008681.1:208091-239820 GCA_013396875.1 Vireo altiloquus | reverse complement strand
TTTTTCCCCAGGGGCTGACAAAAGTCAGGCTGGTCTGCACGTAGAGCTGCTCCTGTTCTTTCAATCAGGGAAATGTTTCATGAAACAAGGAGGGCACGAAGTGGTTGTTGTTCCTGTGCTGTCCTTGGGTTATCCCTGTTCCAAAATGCTGCCTTCCTGGTGGAAGTGTGTCTTCAAAGAGACCTGAGGAGAAAATTTGGGTCCTCAATGTAACGTTAAGTCCTTCATTTTCTTTCTCTTCTGGTTTTTTTTCAGCCTTTGGATGAGGCCAGCCTCACTGAACTGAAAAGTGCTCTGAATGGGTTCTTGGCTAAAGGAGAGGTGTTGAAGCTGGAGACCAAGGTCTGGATTTTTGACTTGCAAATAAGTTTCACTAACTTCATGTTAAGGGTTTCTTCTTTTCATGAAAACAAAAGATTTTAGTGAATCCAGTTGCTTAGTTGCATAGTTCTGTGCTTCCTTGTAGACATGATGATGTTTTAATTCCTAAAATTGTCGCTTTGGAATGCAGTGATTACCAAGTTATCTCAAAAAAGGCCCAAAAAAAAAAGATTTTTTTTTTGCTAGTGTAAAACTTGTATCCTCTGGTAACAAACTTCTGCTAATTGACTTTTTGTTGAATGTTCCTTCCTTAGACTGATCCATCGATCCTTGGTGGCATGATTGTCAATATTGGGGAGAAATATGTGGACATGTCAACAAGGTCCAAGATCCAGAAACTCACCAAAATCATGAGAGAGACTGTCTAGAGAGCTGTCCTGGTCGTTCCCAGGGAAACCTGTCACATGGAAACAATAAAATTCTTCCTTCTCTTGGAGATGGTGCTGAGTGTTTTGGTTGGGGAAGCATAGCCCTGAGGGAGGAAGATGCTGAAGCTGCTCTGAGTTCTGTAGCTGTGGCTGAACATTTGTGGCACGGCTTGAAAATGTTCATGCTGGTTGCTGGGGGAAGTTGCTGGGAAGGACATGGAAAGAGCACAGAGGGAGCTGATAAATGGGCTCAGTGCTCTGGAGGGTCTGCCAGGCTCCCAGGAAAACTCAGGCAGTTGATCTGGGAGAGGATGACAGGAAATGGCCTGAAATTGCCCCAGGGGAGGTTCAGAACAATGATTAGAAAAACATTCTCTGGAAGAGAGAAGCAAAGCCCTCCCAGCCCAGCCAGGCCAAGCTGTGCCCCATGCCCACCTTGTCCCCAGCCCAGAGCACTGAGTGCCACCTCCAGGCCTTCCTGGGAGCCCTCCAGGGATGGGCACTCCAAACCTCCCTGGGCAGCTCTTGCCAAGGCCTGAGCTCCCTTTCCATGCACAAATTGCTCCTGGTGTCCAAGCTGAGCCTCCCCTGGCCCAGCCTGAGGCTGTTCCCTCTCCTCCTGTCCCTGTTCCCTGCCAGCAGAGTCTGACCCCCCCCAGCTGCCCCCTCCTGTCACAGGGTACAGAAGGATTGTTCCTTTCTTAGCCCCTCTCCTGCTCCTCTTTGCTTTCCAAAACCAGAGAAGAATCCCTGAACGATGACAAAGAAATCCCACATGAGTATTTAGGAATGGACCAAAGACAGGCCTGTCTGAACTGGTGGAAAGAGAAGATAGAGGCCCAAGAGCACAATGAGTTGGACTCCATCTCATCACTCGGTTTCAATGTTGGTAACCGAGTGCTTTCCACATGGAAGCTCTGCAGCATGGAAGAGCTGTCCCGGGGGGAAGATTCCAGCCAGGGCAACATCTGGAAGCAGCCCTTGGGCTTGGTGGAGGGTGAGGACCCCCTGGAGGGACCCAGCTGCTCCAGGCACGTGGGCACAGAGGTGGCAGCAGAGGCAGCCCCTGCCCTGCCCAGCGCCTCTTCTGCCCCAGGGCGTCACACAGATGCCACACCGGCAGCTGCAGAGGAGGAGGAGGAGGAGCCCCCTGAGCCTCTCACTCCCAAGGTGACAGAGGCACAGGGCCAGGTCTCCAGGAAATGTCCCTCCCGCTCCAGGTGGGCACTGCGGGCACTGCCCAGGCTGTTCCCCTGTCCCTGCCTGGCCACAGCTGGAGGAGTCGTGCCCACGCCAGTGCCAGGCCGGGCCTGGAGGTGGAGGCAGAGCAGCTCTTGGGCAGGACAAACGTCCCGGTGGTGGTTCCGGGAGATCAGCACAGCCCAGCACAGCAAGCGCAGGAATTGGGCTGAGAAGTGGCCACGGAGTGTCCGTGGAGCACCAGAGAGCCCCAAAGGCTCCATCCCTTCTCCAGAAGGGTCTGAAAGAACAAACTGTGCAAGAGACCCCCTTGGCACAGAGGTGAGAAACCCATTTCAGGGTGGGGAACCCAGTCCGTGAAAGGGAACCCACGCTGTGGGGTTCGTATTTACTGGATCTTAGAGAAATCCAGCAGCAGGCCTGAAAAAGCACTTTCTTCCCAAGGGAAAACTTCTTACTTTCTAAAGAGAGCCATCCTGTAAACATTTCATGTTCTCAAGAAAGTTTTTGATAGAGATTTGTAAGCATGCTTTAGTTCTCAAAATCACAGGTGCTGTTTTTTCACTTTTACTTTGTTTGTCATTTTATGTTTTCAAAATATGCTCTCTTTCTCATCCAATACTTAGAAAGAGGTGTTGTGCCATTTAGCCAATCAAGTAGCTTGAACAAAGCAAAGTATAGAAAGCAAAAGTTATAACGAATAAAGATCTTTTTCTTTTTCTCTCAGCCTTCTGAAAAAGATCAAAGTCTTTTCATTTCATGTGCCACAGCAACATCCCAGCCAGCCCATGACCCAGGACATCCCAACAGCTGGATTGTTGCTGGAAGCAGCAGTGACATCCTCTGGAACCATGCTGGAAGCAAGGCTGACATCCCGGCAGGCAGGACCACGCTGGAACCAGGAGTGATGATCTCTTTTTCTCCCTCTTTTCTCGTCTTTCTCTCTCTGCCCTCCTTAATTGACCTCTCCCTGTGCTGTTGCTGTTGCTGGCGGGCGGTGCGAGGCTGCTCCCTCCCGGGAGTGTCTGGGCAGGGAGGAGCTGCTGGGCAGCACCAGCGCTCACACACGGACACCAACAGGGACACCCCGGGGAGCTCCAAATGCCAGTGGGAGACCAAGAGCCAGGAAAAGCTTCCGTCTGGTGTTCCACGGAGGGGTTTGTTTGCACCCCCGCACGGGAACGGGTCCAGGAAACCAAAAGCCAAGGACAATGGAGGGTTGATGTCAGGGTTTAAGTACGGGGTCGGGAGGGGCGGAGAGAGCATCAGAAGGAAGGGTTTGAGGGCAGGGGCAGTACCCGGGGGGGTTCGGGTATGGGGAATAGAGAGGGGGTTGGAGGAGGAACAGGGGGCTGTGAAAGAGGAACATTCTGGAGCAGGAGCAGTTATGGTGGGCAGGGGAGGGTCAGTGAGCATAGAAGTGGGGTACATTTATGTCACAGAATGGGGTATCCCTGGGAAAAACCTTAATTTCTCACCCTCACCTGGGGAGGGTTTCCTCTCCTGGGCTCCATCCCTCCAGGGGATCCTCGGGATCCCTTGTGTGGCAGGCTCACCAACCTCCACACTTTGTGTCTTCCCTTTCACCCTTTCCCTTTAGCCCAAACTCACTGCCATGGGTGTTTATTGTAAGTCAGGGACCAGTGCAGCAGTTGTGTAGTGATAAGTCAATGAGCAAAATAGTAATATATTAATAAAAATAAAAGTAAGTGTTTAACACAATTTCTGATTATTTTGTGGGCGCTCTGTCTTTTATCATTCCTTTGGTCCCTGAGCATTTACAATTCTTGGGTGCTTCCCTTCCCCTAGGGGTGGGTGATCCCCACATGGGAATAAAAGATGCTGCTGCTTCTTACAGTTGTGCTTGTCTGTGCCTGGTCCATGTTGGGAGCAAGGAGGGTACTGGCAGCATAAAAATTCATGGAATCATGGAATACACTGAGCTGGAAGGGACCCCCAGGGATCACCCAGTGCCAGCCCAGCCCTGCCCAGTCCCCCCAGCAATCCCAGCCTGTCCATCCCTGGCAGCAGTGCCCAAAGGCTCCTGGAGCTCTGGCAGCCTCGGGGCCGTGCCCATTCCCTGGGGAGCCTGGGCAGTGCCCAGCACCCTCTGGGGGAAGAACCTTTCCCTGCTCTCCAGCCTGAGCCTGCCCTGGCCCAGCTCCAGCTGCTCCCTGGCTGCTGTCCCTGGCACAGAGCAGAGATGGGAGCTTTAGGGATGAGAGGCTCATCTCCAGAATTCCTGACTCCATCTCCCTCTCCTCCAGCACTTCTCAGGAATGTGGCAGCACACAGGTAAACTTTCAAACCCCAGCATTTATTCTTGCATCATTTCACTTGCACAAGCCCAGTCTCAGCTGTGCCCAACATTGCTCAGCCCCACACCAGCTGTGCCACCACAGCTGGGAACTGCACCATGCCTCACCCAGGGGACACAGTTTAAGGACTCTTGTTCAGTTATACCTTGTCTGTAAATAAAAAATGTTTAACCAGGGCTCACTGAGGAAACAAGACATTCACAGCAACTGAAATAAGTTAAAATTGCATTTTGAGAAACATTGTTACCTGATACATACCTATTACAAATACATTAAAAACCAAAAAGAGCCATCTTCACAGTACAGATATTTTGCTGAGGAATAGTTAAATGTGATGTAAATGAGCAATACGAATAAATTACATTTTCTTGAAATAAAGAGTAACTTTTTTCTCCTGTTTGGCCAGATAATTTTTTATGATACTTTCGTAATTTTTAGGCTTATATAAATTCTACAGACAGTAGAATTTTTTCCTGGTTTTCTTAAAAGAGAAAAAGGAAACTAATCCATTTGTTTGGCAAAAAAAGCAAAATGTGCACTAAAAAGCTGGGGTGAAATGGGGGAGCAGAACCTCTCAGAGGGCAGGCCCTGGCACAGGGTGCCCAGAGCAGCCGTGGCTGCCCCTGGATCCCTGGCAGTGCCCAAGGCCAGGTTGGACATTGGGGCTTGGAGCAGCCTGGCACAGTGGGAGGTGTCCCTGCCATGGCAGGGGTGGCACTGGGTGGGATTTGGGGACCCCCCAAAGCATCCTGTGATTCCCTGAAGAGCAGGGCAGGTGGCAGGGCCCAGCCCCAGGACTGGCACTATGGTCCCACACCCAACCTCCCCTTCCTCCTGTGCCACACCACAGGTCCCTTCCCATGGAGCAGCTCCCAGAACTGGGAGGGATTTCCCTTCCCATCCATCACCCTTTGCACACTTCTGGGGGGCAGAGGGAGGGCAGAGCTCCTGCTGCTCACCCAGCTCTGACCTTTCAGCTCTGTTCCTGTTTCTTCTTTCTCTCGCTTTCCAGTGCTCAGAGCAGGGGCAGCAGCTGAGCCCAGGGGCTTGACGGGGGCTTGGAGGAAGCTCCAGCTCCCTTTGCTTGCACAGCACTGTCAGATCCCAGAACTGTTCCCTAAATCCAGGGGCAGCAACGCTTTGGCAGCTCCAGGCAGACAGGAACTGACCCACAGTCACAGCAGAGCCTTTGACAACTCTATCAAGTCATTAGGGCAGTTTCAGAGATTGTCAACTGCAGTTCTTTATTTTTTTAATGAGATCCTAAATATATCCTCCTACATACAGAAAAAATAATTTCCTGAAGACGCTCCTTCTTTTAAAATATTTAAATGAACAGACAAAACCAGGTGCCTTTAAACACTTTTCTGAGATTTACTCAGTATTTGACAATGACAACAGAGCTGTGTTTTTCTATTGTATCTACAATAATCACATATATTTCTATAAGCATGTACTGAACTCTGGACACAGCAATGTGCAGGTAGGACAGGAGGGGAGAGGCTGAACAAAGCCAGGGTAGGTGTGAAATATATGCACAGAGCAAACCCTCAGAGCAATTTCTCCTGATTCCCAGCTTCTCCCTGTTCCAAGGGCTTTGACAGCTGGATTTGAATGAACTGAGATCTCACTGTGACAACCCAGGCTGGAACCACACACTGTGGCTGCAGTCAGAGTCTGGACTTGTCACATCTCACTTTTGAGAATGTGTGTAAGAAAAATCTCCATTATCCACAATGTTTCCCACCCCAGTCCTCCTCACACGTGCCAAAAAGCGACTGAGCTCTTTTTAAAGGGTAAAAAAATTGTAAAATGAGCATTGAAAACGTTCCCTCATAAAAATGTGCATTAAGAAAATACTGAAGAATTAAGTCCATCCAGAAAAAAAGTGCTGTAATTTCTCAGCTATTTGGCTCAGTGTGTTCCAGGTGCCCAAGTCTCTTCCCCAGCTCTGAGCAGCCTCTCCCAGCTCTCCAGAGCAGTTTTCCATCAGCCCTGGCCCAGGCAGGCACTCAGCACTTCTGAGCCAAGGCCAGCCTGGGGATGTTTTATTTTACAGCCTCTCTGAGTGTGCTGCACTGGAGTGCCCATCTCTGGAGGGGTGCCAGGAAGGCCTGGAGGTGGCACTCAGTGCTCTGGGCTGGGGACAAGGTGGGCATGGGGCACAGCTTGGCCTGGCTGGGCTGGGAGGGCTTTGCCAGCCTCAGGGATCCTGGGATTCCAGGAAGCACAGTTCCATCTGGGAAGCCAACAGTGCCAATGTGCCATGGAGCTCCAAGGGCAAGCGAGCGACCAGCGATGCCTCATCAGGCGTGGGCACCTCCTGGCCTTGATGCACAGGGACAGGATGAGCTTCCCCTCTAGGACTGGACAGATTGTGAGGGACTCATTTGATATCTGAGAGCCAAACCCCAGCCTTTCCTCATCCCCGTGTTTGAGCAACAGCTGCTGGCAGTGAGAGGAGTCAAACAGAGCTGTGCATTGAGGGGAAGGGAGAAAACCCAGCAATGGGGCTGGGAAGGTGCTCGTTCTGTCCCCAAAATGGTGCAATCAGACAGGCTGGTACAGCAATTCCCTGGCAGTGCCCAAGGCCAGGTTGGATATTGGGGCTTGGAGCAGCCTGGCACAGTGGGAGGTGTCCCTGCCATGGCAGGGGTGGCACTGGATGGGCTTTGAGGTTCATCCCAACCCAAACCAGTCTGGGATTCTCTGATGCCCATGACAAGTGTTGCAATCTGAGAGGGGCCCCTGAGTGAAAGGTCCCCAACTTCCAGCACCAGATGAGCCTCAGGCAGGTGCAGCTCCTCAGGGCTCCCTCGAAAACCCTCCCCAAGGTTCCTGCATTCCAGCTGATGCCTTAGGTTTGAACTTTTCTCTGTTCCCAGCCCTGCAGTGCCCAGTGTAACTCTGCAGGTCCCTGGAGCTCGTTCAGTGCTGTTCTCTCATGCTCACACTGACATAACAAAGCCTCTCCAGCTCGCTCTCCAAGGACACCCAGACCCTCCTGGGCCCAACAACTGCAAACCTTCATCTTGGGGACAGGGGGGCAAGCTTGGGCAAATTCCATCCTTGCCTGGCTTCTGCTTGGGCAATTGATGCTGCTATCAAAGTGGGAAGAACTCAGGAGCTGTCATTGTCCATTTTGGGATGCACTGAGGCAGGAGCCTCTGGAGGCCAGAGTGTGACCTCTGAAGGCCTTTCCAATCAATCCCTCCTTTATTCCTTTATTCCTGTCTGCTCTCTGTTTCCAGGGAGCCATTTAAGGCTTCACAGCCACCAGATTTTTTTGTCCTGTTGGCCAATTCAGCTGTCACTGTAATTGATGCTGGTGAAATGATACTGTTAAAAATTGATGCTCCTTGTGAAACACTGAAATGAATGTTCACCCTGTTGGCAGCTACTGAGTAAAATTAGGACAGCAATAAAAGGTTAGACAATGACATTTAATGGTACTCCAGTAATAGATTTTATCACTTTTTTTATCCTACCACAACAATGTGTATTTTCATATACATTATATTTAATAAAATGTATTGATATGGAATTAGGAAAGCATGGGTTTAGTACTATTTACATATTTTAATTGAAACAATTTTCTTAACAACATTGAAAAATAGAAACTTAAAGTTCTCTTAATCGTGTTTTCAGCCAGTTAGTGGTAAACAAATGCATGCCTAGGAAGTCACACTCCCTCTAAAACGTGGTCAGTTGAAAGTTTCTAACTAAAGTGTGTATCTCTGTTTTGTTTCAAAAAATACATAAGTATGTCTGTCATTTCTGATACAAAATTCTACACTATCTTCAATAAATAAATAATAAAGCGATTCTGAAAAGTATGAAATGTAAACTTTGTTGTCCCTCCAACATACATTTTTTTTTTTCCTTCCCATTGCTTGAAACATTACAGTGGTCTTTTAGGAAATTATAATACACAGACACTTCCCAGCACAGTTTACACTTATTACCATATTGACCTACCTACCTGTTATGGATATATCCTAATTTCCTAATGGAAACCAATAAGACTTGGAGTGCTAGAGAACACTGCCGACACAGGAGAGGTGGGAACCAGTACTGAAAGGACATGCAAGGAACACCAAAACCTAACAACAGCTCCACGAGAACGTTCACATGCGAATGACACAGGCTGGCACCTCCCATCTGGAATGAAGTCCTTACAAAAATACCAGTGGATGCGTGGCAGGGCATGGACAGAAGGAATCCAAGCTGAACAAAGAGGAATTTGACTCTCAGGGGTCGTTTTTCCCCCCCGAGCCCAGACTCAGCAGAGCACTCACACGGTGCCTGAGGGAGAGCAGACGTCAGTGCCTGCCTGGAGCTGGGAGCTTTGTGGGCCTGGATGTGTGGATCCATGGAGTGAAAGGGATGGAGAGCCCTGGCACTCCCCAGCTGCCTTTGGGTTCCCCACTCTGCAGCACCCCGAGCTCTCTGCTCACACCCAGAGCTGCAGGCACTCCTTGTCCCACAGGGGTGAGTACGGCTTGGCTCCACTCCTGGCACCACAGGCTGCTCTGCAAACCTCTGCAGGCTGCAAATTCGCTTTGAGCTGGAGCTGAGATTGTTTCTTCTTCACCCCCGGGAGCAGCAGCAGTAAAGGAGGACCGAGAGGTGCACAGGACACCCAGCAGGGCTCTGTGCCTCACCCTTGGCTTCCCAGCCCAGCACTTAGAGCCCTGTGGACATCAGCGACTTCCAAAGGGACCGAGGGTGGCTCTTCTGGAGTGCAATTCATCTCTGTGCAGAAGGCCTTGGACATCTTTTTATTTTCAGGGGCAACATGAGTCATGAAGTGGTATGTTAATAGAATCTTCTCTGTTTATAGATATAGACTATTTATTTTCTAAGTCTTTTCAGTACCATCATGAAGATCTTCAAAGACCTTCTTGCTGCCAAACCACTCCTTCCATTCACGTCACATTTACACACCACTCTGCTGAGCAATAGGCACAGAACTCCTGAAGGGGAAAACCCCTGCAGAAAGCCTCCAAAACACACCCACACTGCCTTCTCCGTGGAAATTAAAGAGCAGGGCAGCTGGAGCAAGCACAGCCACCTGTGTGGTTTGCCAGCCATCCCGACTGCAGCACAAGGAACAACAGGGTTGTTTCACCAGCCCAGGAAACCAACGCCAAGTCCCACACAGAGAGATTGAGGGAGATCTCCTCACTAAATTGGGATTCATGTGTTCAGTGAGAATTATCAAGGCACAAAGATGCTCCTGTTTGCTTTGATAACCCTCTGACATGTGAAGGGCGAGCTGTAGTTTCATGCCACACCAGCAAGGACTCGGTGACAGCTTCTGCAGACACCTCCTGCAGCGAGCTCCGGCTGAATTCCGACATGGGCTCCTCTCTCCTAAGGCTCATCAAACAGCTGCAGGTCCAGGCGCACCACAATCTCTCCCGTGGGGACTTCATGCAGAAGGAGACACTTTGTAACTGGTCCCTTGGAGCCCTGATCCTTCTTGATGTCTGCCACACGGATCTCTGTCCTGCCCAGAAAGTCTGGAACGCAAAAACACAGGAAAGGGAAAGCAGGGTCAGTAGAAGGACCTGAATCCCACCCACACACAGCAAAAGAGAAACCAAGTCTCCAGTCCAGCTCTGCCTGTGCACTTGGAGAGGGCCAAGGGCTGCCAAGCTGCATAGAGGAGGATTTAGCCAGACCATGTTAAACACCAGCGGTGTTAAAAGCAAATGGGCCCATTAGCGGAAAAACCCACAAAGGAATTCACAGCTGCCTTGGTTCAGGGACTTCTTGATTTTATGATGTTAGAAGAAAACCAAAAGTTGCTGAACAGTTAAACCTGAGTGTGAAGCCTCTGGAGATGACAGAGCCAAGCAGGGCATCAGCCCAGCAACGAGGTGAACAGGCCAGCACCAGTCCTATCCAAACACTGCCTGAGAGACTGTGACTCCAAAACACTCCCCGTGATGCTCCACAGGTTTATCCCAGATTATGAAATAAGAATGACAGAGACTGTGGACTCCCCATCCCTGCAAGTGTTCAAGGCCATTCTGGATGGGGCTTGGAGCAACCTGGGATAGTGGAAGGTGTCCCTGCCCATGGAAGGGGCTGGAAGTGGATGATTTTTAAGGTCTCTTCCCACCCAAACCGTTCTATGATTCTACTGGGTTTGGAATCCTGGGCTCATTTTATATAACAGGAACTCAAAGGCATCTCTTCCTCCTGCATGAAGCCATCCATGTGCAAGAAGCATCCAGAGCCTTCTGGAGTCGTAGCAGAATTACAAACCACGCTTTAGTTGGTGTCAATTGCACAAGAAAAGGAACTCCCAAAACCCAGAAGGAGCTGGGATTCCTTTTGTGCTGATACTGGGGTGGAGCAAGGGTAAATTGACTCTCCAATATGCAAAGGGGGTCAAATCTGGGGTATCTTTGAAGATCATCTCCCAACCATGCCCATTCCCTCCGAGCTCCCTGGGCAGGAGTGCAGCTCCCCAGGGCAGAGCCCTGCAGATGCCCAGGGCAGGAGTGCAGCTCCCCAGGGCAGAGCCCTGCAGGTGCCCTGGGCAGGAGTGCAGCTCCCCAGGGCAGAGCCCTGCAGATGCCCTGGGCAGGAGTGCAGCTCCCCAGGGCAGAGCCCTGCAAACACCCTGGGCAGGAGTGCAGCTCCCCAGGGCAGAGCCCTGCAGGTGCCCTGGGCAGGAGTGCAGCTCCCCAGGGCAGAGCCCTGCAAACACCCTGGGCAGGGCAGCCCCACACGCACCATCTGGAGAGAACTGGTCCCGCTCGAACACCGTGATGCACAGCACGTCCTGCTCCAGGTCCTTGATGAAGAACTGGCAGTTGGAATTCCACTTGGGATTCAGGGTGTCCTGGATGGTCTTGGTGATGTGGCACTGGGAGCCCATGGTCACCTCGCAGTAGGGGTTACTCTTCCCTAAGAAGATGGGAACAAACAGAAACCAGTGGGGCTTTTTTAGCTGTGGGATCTGCTCCTGAGCTTCCTCCTACTCCGACAGCCAACTGATCTGGGGAAGACCTGGGCCAGACCAGGGCTCTGGCCCCATCCCAGGCTCTGGCCCCACCCCAGGCTCTGGCCCCACCCCAGGCTCTGGCCCCACCCCAGGCTCTGCCTCACTGCCTCTGTAATGAGCTACATTAACATCACAGTGAATACTCGGCTATGCTGGGTGCTGAGCACCCCCCACTCTTCCCTTCAGGACTTCGTGGCTAGTTTGGTGGAAACTCAGTCAGTCTGAAACAAAAGCCTCATGCAAGACGACTGCAGGACCACAGCTGAGCTGCACAAATCCACTTCTGCCTCTTTTACCTTCATTAAACACATCGTTAACAAAGTCACATCTGGGACAGAAGCCCTGCAGGGTTAGGCTGGCAAATGGCAATGTCTTCTCCAAGGAGCAAAGAAAGCCAAGCACTCACCATGGGACCTGCAAGGTTTCAGTTCAATGCCTTCAACAACATTCACCATCAGCCTCCCGATGCCTGTTGCTCTCTGAGAGCGAACTGTGGTGGAACAGAAGAGCAGAGAGAAATGTCACCAACAGATTTTCCTGCCCAGGGACTTTTCCTCAAGAGATGAGACCCCCACATCCTATGCTGTANCCCTGGGCAGGAGTGCAGCTCCCCAGGGCAGAGCCCTGCAGGTGCCCTGGGCAGGAGTGCAGCTCCCCAGGGCAGAGCCCTGCAAACACCCTGGGCAGGGCAGCCCCACACGCACCATCTGGAGAGAACTGGTCCCGCTCGAACACCGTGATGCACAGCACGTCCTGCTCCAGGTCCTTGATGAAGAACTGGCAGTTGGAATTCCACTTGGGATTCAGGGTGTCCTGGATGGTCTTGGTGATGTGGCACTGGGAGCCCATGGTCACCTCGCAGTAGGGGTTACTCTTCCCTAAGAAGATGGGAACAAACAGAAACCAGTGGGGCTTTTTTAGCTGTGGGATCTGCTCCTGAGCTTCCTCCTACTCCGACAGCCAACTGATCTGGGGAAGACCTGGGCCAGACCAGGGCTCTGGCCCCATCCCAGGCTCTGGCCCCACCCCAGGCTCTGGCCCCACCCCAGGCTCTGGCCCCACCCCAGGCTCTGCCTCACTGCCTCTGTAATGAGCTACATTAACATCACAGTGAATACTCGGCTATGCTGGGTGCTGAGCACCCCCCACTCTTCCCTTCAGGACTTCGTGGCTAGTTTGGTGGAAACTCAGTCAGTCTGAAACAAAAGCCTCATGCAAGACGACTGCAGGACCACAGCTGAGCTGCACAAATCCACTTCTGCCTCTTTTACCTTCATTAAACACATCGTTAACAAAGTCACATCTGGGACAGAAGCCCTGCAGGGTTAGGCTGGCAAATGGCAATGTCTTCTCCAAGGAGCAAAGAAAGCCAAGCACTCACCATGGGACCTGCAAGGTTTCAGTTCAATGCCTTCAACAACATTCACCATCAGCCTCCCGATGCCTGTTGCTCTCTGAGAGCGAACTGTGGTGGAACAGAAGAGCAGAGAGAAATGTCACCAACAGATTTTCCTGCCCAGGGACTTTTCCTCAAGAGATGAGACCCCCACATCCTATGCTGTACCTAAGTAGGCCTTTTCCCTCTTCTTCTTTTCAGTCTCTATGTAAAGTTCTGAAGCAGCTTTGATCTTCTGAACCCAGGCAGTCCTTGAGAAAGAAAGGAGAAGAAAAAGTTGCAAAATGCCATTTCCATTTTTCCCTGAAAAACTAAAGCTGTCCCTCCTTCCCAGCCAAGGCTCTGGCCCCATCCCACAGCTGTCTGCCTGACAGGGATCTTACTGCAACTCACAGCACCTGCAGAATGCAACCACCCCAGGGCAGCAAATCCCAGCACACATAGAAAGCTCAAGAGAACCACGAGCAGGAGACACTCTATAAGAAAACAAAAGGTCTAAAGAACAGGTTTGCTTTCATGCAGCAAACAAGAACTAAACCAAAAGGTCTAAAGAACAGGTTTGCTTTCATGCAGCAAACAAGAACTAAACCAAAAGGTCTAAAGAACAGGTTTGCTTTCATGCAGCTCTTTGCTTTACTGCTATAAAGTGACTCCTAGGAGCCAGGAGGGACACTGGGGCTGCTGAGGTGGCCACTGCCCTTGGTCCCTGAGACTTCCTGCCAAATTCTTCTGACTCTTGGGACATTAAAAGCATAACCTGGGGAGTCCACAGGTGGTGAATGGGCCCTTCTGGGAAATCATTTCATGCTTAAGAATTCCAGAGTATCCTGAGCTGGAAAGGACCCACATGGATCACTGAGTCCAGCTCCTGACCCCAACAGTCCCAGCCTGTGCTTGAAGGAGACTGAATGGGAAGGCTGCCAGAGAAAAAGGGTGGCAGAAGGGCTACTAAGTGACCTCGAGGGCTTAGAAGAGCTGCTGAGACATACAAGGGAGCCTGAGAGCTGAGTCAAGGAAACATGGGAGAATCTGGGAGCTGTGGATCCATTTCTGAACCCCAAATGAAGAGCTGCTGCTCCACAGGACATTCATGGTTTGGGTTGGGAGGGATCCTAAAGCTCATCCAGTGCCACTCCTGCCATGGCAGGGACACCTCCCACTGTGCCAGGCTGCTCCAAGCCCCAATGTCCAACCTGGCCTGGGACACTGCCAGGATGGCACCTGGCAGATAAAACACCTCAAGATGTTTTATACATTTTGTGCATCAGGATTTCGAGGGTCCTGCACCTCCCAGCCGGCACAACTCGATGTCTGCAGTAGGGGGAAGGGTCTGATGCATTTTCAACTTTCAGTTTTTAAGAAAAGTTCTCTTCCAAGACCTTATATTTGTGAAGAGAAACCTGTCCATTGTAAGTCAGTGTAGTTTTCTCTCTGTAACCTTGCCAGAGGTAAAAACCTCCAGCTGAGGATTTAAGAATGTCTTCCCTTTGACTTTTCTAGTCTGAACTGAACCAGGTAAAACTAACTGGCTTTAGTTTGGTAGATTTTGCTTCAAATTCCACTTCTGATCTGTTCCTTGATCTCCTTCAACATCCAGTGAAATGCTTTCACTGCACAAACAAACAGCTGGAGCAGCAGAAGATAGGATTGCATCTTTTGGCTTCTTCACGTTACCATAAAACGTGAAATGCAGGTTAAATATCCACCCTCAGCCATTTCATCACTGGTCCAGCCAGAATTCAGCAAACATCATTATTTCTCCCTCCTTTTCAGATCATTGTATTCTGAAGAAGGAATTTTCCAGCAGTGTAAAACAACCAGCTTGGAGAGTGCTCTGCAAGTTTCCATCATAACTGTGGAAACACAGGAAGGTTTTTAGGCTTTTCTTCCTTTCAGATTCTTGCAGCACCAGGGAACTTCTGTAGGTTCCCAGGAGAAGAATGTAAATAATGAAAGATGTTTTGGTAAGGTGCTTTCCCTGACCACTGAAAGAGTTCTGTCTTTGTTTGTTTTCATATTTGTGAGACTGTGCTGGAGACACACAGACACAGTTTCACAGGATGATTGCCTCCAGCTAACGTGGCTGGAGGGAGAAAAGTTTGTTCTCTGTCTTTTTGTAAATAAAGCCTTCTGAAAATTCTATGAAGGTGGAGTTATTTTGTGGACAAACCCTAGCTATTAGGGCCTCATCTTTCCCACACCTAACCCTTCCCATCTTGCCTTGGCACCAAACCTTCCAAAGGCTCCTGAGGGCACTCACCTTTCATTAATGCTTTCGGCCCGGAGTGTGTAGACTCTGTCAATGTGGGAGATGTGGAAGATGGGCTCATCTCCAGAAGGGTCTGTGGGCAGTTTTACCAGTACCTCGTTTAGGAAAATGGGCTGTAAAACACGAGCAAAGCTGGAGTTGTACTGCGGAGTCTGAATGGGGACGAGCAGCACACAGCAGCTCACAGCAGGGTTATTGCAGTGCCCCAAGCATCTCCCTGCTGCCAAGGGCCAGAACCTGGCCTGAGTTGCAACATCTCCTCCCTTCTGCCTCCTGTGTTTCTTCAGGAAGTGTTAAAAGCTGACAAAGAGGTGCCTGCAGAGCCTGGGAGCACTCCTGGAGAGAGCTGAGCACAGCAGCAGCTCCTTCCCCCAGAGAGCAGTGAATGCTGCTCTCCCTCCACTCCCTCAAACGCACAAGCCCTCGTGGAAGAGCAAAAGCATCTTTTCTTATCTCACTGGAGCACACAACCAACTTTTCCTGCCACCAGTCCCTGACCACAAAGCTTTCAAACTCCTTCTCTAGGAAGGCTCCTGCCCACCCCTCCAGAATGGAGCTACTGAGCCCCATCCCCATGTCAGAGCAGCACTTACAGTTTTGTACATTTTGTATTGCAGGTTGGACTTGGGGCTGAAGACCTTGTCTGTGCCAGAAGAGCCAAGAGGTTTTATGATCTGAGTGAGGAGGAGGAAGTCGTTGAAGAGAAAACCATACAGCTCCTTGTTACTCTTGGCTTTATAGAGCTTCCCACTGTGCAGGAACTTGCGTGGTCCCAAGCAGTTTGTAACTGAATTAAAAACGAGTTGCTGCGAAAAGTAGAAGAAGAACAACAACGCACTGTATAAAGTGAAACAATCGGGGCTGCCCTGCAAGAGACCAAATACAGTTTTGAGTCCTGGTTGCAGTCTGTGCTGTGGGGATGACGAGCGATGCCTCGAGCATGGCAAGCGGTGCAGGGCCCAGAAGGCTCCATGAGAGTGCCCCTGAAGGCAGCCCATCAGTCACAGGGGCACGGCTGGGCAGGCAGGGCAAAGCCAAAAGCATCTGTGCCCCCTGGCCACGCACATGCACCTCCAGGAGTGGGACTGAGCCACGGGGACCTGTGCTGGGTGAGCAGCAGCTCTGTGAACAGCCTCTCCACAGGCTGAGCTTCCTCCAGGGCTGGATTCAGATTTGTGTTTGAATTTCACCCCTTGGAACACCCCAAAGGACTCCAGATACCCTGAGTTAGAGCTGCTGACCACTGGGACTGGCACAATGCCAGACTCAGCAGGGGCTGGTTAGGCATGAGCAGAGCCTTGCCCCAAGTGCCATTTCAGGTTTATTTTCCCCAGGGCATGGCCCAGCTCTCACCACCCTGGGCAGCTGGATGTGGAGCAGCTCCTTTGGCAGGCTGGAAACCCCTGGGACAGGAGCAGGGAGAGGCTGAGTTGTTCCCTGCCATGGGCTGGAGGCTGCTGCTGCTGTTAGGGTGACAGTGAGCACCACAGGCTCCTTTGGGGTGTGGATCTGCCCTTCGGGGCCAGGCACCCTCCACAGAAGATAAAAGCAGCCACTTTCCTTCAGGCAGTGGCTGGCAGACAGCTGAAGGTGCTGACATTGTCACACACGTCCTTCTCCCAGGACAGTCAGACCTCATGGGGTGAAATGCAATTTTTCTACTTTATGAATCAACCAGTGCTCGTTTTTTTTTTACCTTCTAGAACCAAAAAACTTTGAAAATCAAGTTGGGATCTGTCTGCCTCTGTTACCTCCACCAACAATGGGAAGGCCATCAGAATATCCTCCCTCCTTTTGCAGGACATAGAAACACAATATTTCTAGAAACTTAGCATATAACCATAAAAAATAACATGGAATGGGAGGTAGGGATTCTCTCTGTAAAGTCTCCAGACACTTGAGCACTATTCTTGAGTTTTCAAATGTAGACAAAGCTTTATCAGAAAATATTTCTAAATATTTGGTTTTCAAATGACTCAAAAGGGGTCAGGTCCAGCTTTGGGGCGGGATACAGCAGTCCCATAACCACTGTACCATAAAGAACAGGGAAACTGGGAAGTTATGGTGGCAAATTGCAGCACCGAGCCCAGGACCGGAGCCAGGCAACCAAGCAGGATTTCAGGACCAGGAGCAGCAACCAGGGAGCCGTGCAGGGGGGAGGGCAGGGGGGAGCAGGGGCTGGGTGCTGGGATGGGAGCAGCCCAGGGAGCCCCAGGTACCTCGGAGAGGCCCTCGCACTGCACGTGGGCCTGGATCCACTCCAGCCTGTCGGAGTTCTCCTTCTCCCGCACGCCCTCGTTCACCTGCGAGCACAGCTCCTCTGCCTTCTCCAGGGCGTGCTTCAGGTGGCTGTGGTCAGGGTGGTTCTCAGGGGTGTTCTCGATGATCTATGCACAGAGAAACCCAGCACGAGGCTTCTGTCACCACAGAAAAGGAGAAACTTCCACAGACACTAATGAGTTTGATTTACAGCCCTGGAAAGAGCTTGGGTGGATGTAATGATAAAGGTACACAGACATTAAGAAGAGAAATTAGAAACCTATGTTTCTATAGTGATGAGTGAGAACACGCTTTAAGTGAATAAGAAACTGTATTGGGTGATATGGTAAAAGATTCTTAAGGGTAGTAATGTGATTTTATAGTTTAAGTTAAGAATTTAGATGTTGTAATAGAAGCATATGTGTGTATGTGAGCTAACAAGCTGTTGGATGAAGGACAGACACAATGCACTAGAAAGTAATAAAGGTGATTGGTTCTAAGGTCAAAACAAAACTTCATGTTAACTACTCACTGGACCAGAAAGTTCTATATTGCCATGTAATTTAGAAACTCAGGACTATCCTCTTAGCTATGAACAACTTACTACTCCAAATCCACAACCTCTGAGACTGATGCCTTATCTAATTTATTTTTGAAGTAATAAATTATTAACAGCCTTGATAGTCCCATCTCTTCATTCAAGGCTCCCACAAGCTGCATTCTCTCTCTCAGCCCCAAACTCCCATTCCAGGGCTTTATTTCCAGCAGAGCCAGCCAATATGTCCCACATGCATTTTCCTGCTTGACAGACACGAGAAATGGGAGACAAACTCCGTGTGGGAATGATGCCTTAGGTTTTAACTTTTATGTTTTTCAAATCCTGCAGTGCCCAGTGGAATTCTGCAGTTCCCTGGAGCTCATTAAGTGCTGTTCTCTCATGTCTAAGAGACAGAGACATAAGGCAGACATAACAAAGCCTCTCCAGCTGTTCTAAGCCAAAAAACTGTAAACCTTCATCCTGGGGACAGGGGGGCAAGCTTGGGCAAATTCCATCCTTGCCTGCCTTCTGCTTGGGGAATTGATGCTGCTATCAAAGTGGGAAGAACTTGGGAGCTGTCATTGTCCATTTTGGGATGCACTGAGGCAGGAGCCTCTGGAGGCCAGAGTGTGACCTCTGAAGGCCTTTCCAATCAATCCCTCCTTTATTCCTTTACTCCTGTCTGCTCTCTGTTTCCAGGGAGCCATTTAAGGCATCAGGAAGAGCTGGATTGCAGGGCTGCCTGCACAGCCTTTGCACCAGGACACTGCTGGCTCCTCTGGCAGCAGCACACATATTGCAGCCAAGTACAGAAGCACAGCCACGACTGCTGAAGGAGTCCCTTAAATGCCCACATCCAATCCCTAATTCCACATGAAAGCCTTGGGCCAAGTTCCATGGTGTCATTTGGGATGGGAAATGTCAAGCAACCAGTGGAAGTTAGGAAAGGGCTGGAAGTTCTCCAGCACCATCAACCTGCAGCAGTCCAGGCTCAGCATCGCCTCCAGCCTGTGGGGAGGGAATGGCACCGTGGGGACAGCCAAATATGAGCACAAGGTTGACTTCCTGCTCCTGTTAGCTGAATTATAAGTTTTCATTCAGCACTCACTGTCTTCTGGTTCTTTGGGTGCAAGTTTCACCTCCTTTTTTAATAGACAACACGGAGTTGTTTTGCCAAAGCCCAAGGAATTATCCCATTTTCTATAGTGGAATTGGGTATTAAAGGACACCCCACATTCCCCAGCACACCAGAAATCTCACAGTGACAAAGCCTGACACAAAGAAGGAAACAACCCTGTAATTAAGGTATCAGCAAAGCAGCACCAAACCCATCACGTGTGCAGAGGAACGTACATTTTTAATTATTAGTGGGTATCTGGTTACCCGTTGCATAGGCTTTAGTAGAAAACTTGATAGTGGCATTCCTTTACAGCGAGGATCCATTGCTAACCTCTGAAACATTAGAGAGGTAAAATTTGGTTAGTCAGGTGGTTTAAACCCTGAAAAATGAGCTCCTCCAAGAAAGGAAAAGGGGAGGCAATAAATGAGCAGCAATCCTCAGCTAAATCTGCTCTGAGGTCACAACATCAGAATTCCTTGTGGTTTTTACACTTCTTCACCTGCCTTGTCTGGACAAGAATCCCCAAATGACCAGGGCTGGGAGAGTCCCTCAGGATCACCCAGTGCCACCCCAGCAGCATCACCCCAAACCCTGTCCCCAAGGGCCACATCCAGACTCCTCCTGAACACTCCCACAGACAGCGACTCCACCACTCCCTGGGCACCTCATCCCAAGGCCTCACCACTCTGGTAGGGGAAAATTGTTCCCAATCTCCACCCTGCCCCTCCCCTGGTGCAATTTGAGGCCATTTCCTCTCCTCCTTTCCCTTGGGACATGGCAGCAGAGCCTGACCCCCCCTCAGTGCCCCTCCTGTCAGGGAGTTGTGGGGAGCAATGAGGTCCTCCCTGAGCCTCCTCTGCTCCAGGCTGAGCTCCTTTCCCAGCTCCCTCAGCTGCTCCTCCCAGAATGTGTTTTCCAGCCCCTTCCCAGCTCCCTTCCCTTCCCTGGACACACTCCAGCTCCTCCAGGTCCTTTTTCAAGTGAGTGGCTGAGAAGTGAACACAGCCCTCGAGGTGGGGCCTGTGTTCAGCAGATCAGCCGAGTGAAAAGATGCACGGAATTCCCAGGGCTTGCTGCTTCCCTTACCTTGACAAACTCCTTGAAGTCGGGCACTTCATCTGTCTTCTGCTGGATGAGGGCAGCCCCGTTGAGCTGGCAGCTGCAGAACCTGATGTAGGGCTGCATGTGGGGCAGCTGGGCCGTCAGGATGTCCCCAATCATCTTCACAGGCATCTTCTCCCCGGACATCTTCTTCCGCACGCGCAGGGCCCTGAGCAGGAGCAGGGCACGGGGGTTGGACAAAGAGCCACTCCTCAGTTATGGAATAAAGGGGTGGGTTCTTGTTCATTATTGAAACCCAAAGAACATGAAATACATCAGCCACAAGATTTACTGCAAGGACACCATGAGCACGGCTGTGCCCTCAGCCAACTCCCGTCCCTCTCGTGGCCACCCAGCTGCTGTTTGAACTTAAGGAATGCCAGGTCAGAGATGAGAGGAAAAGGAATGTAATTTCCTTTTCAGTTGGTTTAGAGAGTTACTGAGGTGGGAGTGAGCAAGGGAAAACCCCCATCACTTCTAACCCAAAGCTGCTCCCAGGTTTCAGCCTGGTTTGCTAAGGAAAGGTGAATTGTCATTTGTGTCATCACCACAACTTTTGAACTTGTGAGCCAGTTTCAAATACACTTTACCAAAAAAAAGAGGTATTACAAAGCTGTAAAATCCCTGTAGGTTCAGCAAATATTAGCAGCTCAGTAGGGAAAAAAAAAGAACTTTGTTAATGCTCTTGCCTATCAAGGCAAAGGTTTAACCCTCCCCTCACTCAGCTTTTCCTGGCACTGGCTCTTGTGGCAGTGAGTTGGGGCAGCAACACTGACAGCCTGTGCAGAAGTGATGCCTTAGGTTTGAACTTTTCTCTGTTCCCAGCCCTGCAGTGCCCAGTGGAACTCTGCAGTTCCCTGGAGCTCGTTCAGTGCTGTTCTCTCATGCTCACACTGACATAACAAAGCCTCTCCAGCTCGCTCTCCAAGGACACCCAGAGCCTCCTGGGCCCAACAACTGCAAACCTTCATCTTGGGGAGAGGGAGGCAAGCTTGGGCAAATTCCATCCTTGCCTGGCTTCTGCTTGGGCAATTGATGCTGATATCAAAGTGGGAAGAACTCGGGAGCTGGCATTGTCCATGTTGGGATGCACTGAGGCAGGAGCCTCTGGAGGCCAGAGTGTGACCTCTGAAGGCCTTTCCAATCAATCTCTCCTTTATTCCTTTATTCCTGTCTGCTCTCTGTTTCTAGGGAGCCATTTAAGGCATCAGAAGGGTTCTCTAGGCACCAATCCCTTGGGAAGCAGGCTCTGCTCAGCACAGCCAGGTCTCAGCCCACACTCACTGCAGGATGCACCTCCTTGGCACCAGGGAGGTTCCTGTGCCTTGGTTTGCATCCACAGACAGCAGCACTGGGGCTGGGGCTGGACTGGGTCAGAGGCAGGGAAAGTCCTGCCCAAGGGAAGCCTTGGCAAGCTCTGCTCTTCAGGGGAGGAGGATTTGCCTTCTGGAGCACAGAAACAAAGAGCAAATGGCAGAGAACTGCTGGGTTCTTCTCAGCAACTGCCAGCAAACACTGTCCACAGTTTGCTTTTTCCCACAAGGACAAACACAAGGCCCTTCTGGTTAGGATTTGTGTAAGTGGCAAATATTTTCATGCAGCTGAAAGGAGAAGCAGGGGGAGAGGCCTGGGATTCTGTTTTTGCTAAGTATGGGGAAAAAAACCAACTTACTTCAGTAGTTTTATATTGCACATAATCAGCTCCTTCCAATTCACAAAAATCATGGCAACTTCTTTTTCTGTGACCAGCTCAGATTCCATCAGTGGTTTCTGGAAGATCTGGGGAGTCAAAAATGAGGCCATTTAGAAGGCAGAGGGTAAGTACAGACAGACTTCAGCACACTCTGTGTCCCATCATGTTCCCTGCAAGGGGTGGGACTAAGGAGACCCTCAGGTATGAGGAGCTTTAACAGGGAATACTCTGAATTTATAGGGGTGGTGGTGTTAATTCTGATTGGGATAATCTCTTTGAAATCTGGGAATTTTAGCCAGAGGTCTCCAGCAAAAGATCCCAGGATTCCTTTGATAATGCAACTGAAAATAGGTTTAACTTTGGACTCTTATATGGAAGTTCTGATTTCTCTGAGTGTCTCAGGTTTGCATATCTTGAACTCTTCTTCAAACAAGAGCTTTGCTTCTCTGTCAAAAGAATTGTCCATAGTTGTCTGTACTAATTCCTTTTGTTTCTACCTCTAAAGCCAATCACAGGAAGTGATAACAGCCCTGCTGTGAGCGTGGGAAACGAGCTTCATTTAATAACATTTGATTAAGTTTCAGAACTTGTCCATGAGAAATAAACACTGAGTAAGGTGTGGTACTGACTTTTTAGTGGATCTTAGAAAGAATTTGTTTCCAGGGAGGAGAAAGCAATTCCTTTTTTAACTTGTCTCAAATTGTAATAGTTAACTTCATTTCTAAAGGGAACTTCTGTAGCTTGCCAGGAGAAATCCTTGACTTGTAAATATGAAAGAATGTAAATATGAAAGATGTTTTGGTAAGGTGCTTTCCTTGAGCAATGAAAGAGTTTTGTGTTTTGTTTGTTTTGATTCTTGGACAGATGTGCTGTGGAGACACAGACACAGCCAGAACCACACAGACGACCCCTCCAGCTAACATGGCTGGAGAGAGAAAAGCTTGATCTTTCTTCTTAATAATATTTTCATAATAAAGCCTTCTGATTTCAACAAATCAATGAACATGAGTTGCTTTGTGGAAAGGCCCTGGAAATAGGGGCACATCATTTCTACAGTCGGGAGCAAAAAGGGTTTAGCAAAAAGCTAAAATGATACCTCAAACATCAGCATTTTGCTGATGGCAACACAAGGGACTGGCATGGTTTGCACTCACCCACAGCTATCTGTGTCTGTATTGATGCCTTAGGTTTGAACTTTTCTCTGTTCCCAGCCCTGCAGTGCCCAGTGGAACTCTGCAGGTCCCTGGAGCTCGTTCAGTGCTGTTCTCTCATGCTCACACTGACATAACAAAGCCTCTCCAGCTCGCTCTCCAAGGACACCCAGACCCTCCTGGGCCCAACAACTGCAAACCTTCATCTTGGGGAGAGGGAGGCAAGCTTGGGGAAATTCCATCCTTGCCTGGCTTCTGCTTGGGCAATTGATGCTGAGATCAAAGTGGGAAGAACTCAGGAGCTGTCATTGTCCATTTTGGGATGCACTGAGGCAGGAGCCTCTGGAGGCCAGAGTGTGACCTCTGAAGGCCTTTCCAATCAATCCCTCCTTTATTCCTTTATTCCTGTCTGCTCTCTGTTTCCAGGGAGCCATTTAAGGCATCAGTATAAATACAGATAAATGAGGGTTGGATAGAGATCCCCAGGGGAGGCAGAGCCAGCAGTGAAGTGCAGTAACTGCACAGTGCTGGGACTGCTTTGGCTGGGGCAGAAGAGCCCCAGGCCTGTGGAGCTGCCTCACCTCAGTCACGAGCTGCAGGTCATTGACATAGTTCTCCTCGGTGACGATGAGCTCGTGGATGTAGCCCTGCCTCTTCCTCTCCGTGGGGGTCAGCATGTCCAGGAGGTGCAGGTCTGCACACCCTGCAAAACACAACAGCAGCCTGGGCTTTACTCCTGGGCTTGCAGAGGGATTCCCACGTGGGGCAGTGACAGCAGAATGGTTGGGAACTGCTGCCTGCTCTGCTCACTTCATTACTCTTCACATGGCACAGTCCCAGCCATGCTCCACCCCTCCAGACATTCCATTTAACACCCTTATTTCATTTATTACAGCAAAGGCCATCTCTGGGTGTGAACTCTTCTCTGGTGGCCAAGCTCAGGAGTGCCCCTCACCCTGCCTGCCAATTCCCAGCCCCACCCTGGAGGTCCCCAACCCCTTGGGTTGTGTCATTCCAATCCCACGTGGATGGCTGGCAGGGAAAAAGGGAGGAAAGGCTTCATGTGGTGTGAGGAAAATGCAGGAACATCCCAAAGGGAGCTGGGAAGAGCTGCAGTGACCCTAACATTCCAAGGGGCACTTTGGAATGATTCCCTCAGATGATGAATGCCCTGAATTCAAGGTTCACCTTCACCCTTGTGGTCAAAGAGATCCTGCTCAGGAAGGGCCTCTTTACTTCTTCACATTGCAATTAAAAACTGCTCCTAAATATTTGAAGGGCTCAAGCCAGGACACACAAGGGTCACTGGAGATCCCCAGACTTCACTGATTTCTGGGCCAAGCCAAAGGGGTGGATTTTGTTCTCTTTCATGTGTAAAAGCACAGGAAAAGGTTGTCACTAGGAGCTCATCTTCCACCAGATTTGTCCTTTCATAGCTGCAAACCTCCCTTGCACCAACCCCCTGTAGATGGGAGGACTTTTATTTCAATTCCACAATCTCAGATTTTGCTTTCTACTCTGAATTAGAACATTTAATTCCATTCTTCCTTCTGCGGGCCATTATTTTTCAGCTGAGCTTAATTAAGTTCTTCTGAGCCTGGAACACAGAATGTTTTCTTGCAGTTTTTGCTACTTTTCTGCATAAAATACAATTCATTTCAAAAAGCAAAGTTCATTTCAAACAGGTGGAAAACATTTGGCTCTGAAAATGATCTATTTCAACTATTTTCACACAACCAAAATTCCCCAGCTGAATTATCTCCCTCACCCCTCAGCAAATTCAGTACAACCCCCATGGAAACAAACTTCCCTTATGGAAACATCAGGCCCCAGGTAACTCTTTCAGTTCTTTGCATATAAAGTCAATACTTAAGGAGTATTTCCTGCATTTTTAGCTTCCCAAATGGAGCTCAGACAATGCCACTGGAAAGGTCCAGGTGTACCACCATGATTTCCATGGAATAGCAGCAGCTGCTGCTTTAACTGATCTGAGCTCCTGGAAGGGGAATGATGGATTTGACTTTTAAAAAGAACCAAATAAAACCAAAAAACAAACCCGAAAAACAACCCAAACAAAACCAAATGAAACAAACCCAGAGAAGGAGATACAGACAGTCAAGGCTCTTTCCTCTCTGACTCTGAAGCAGGGAAGCATCAGGTTGGGAGCTGGGATGAGGTTGGAAGTTGGGATCAGGTTGGAAGTCGTGAGGGATCAGGTTGGAAGCTGGGATCAGGTTGGGAACTGGGAGGGATCAGGTTGGAAGCTGGGATCAGGTTGGAAGCTGGGATCAGGTTGGAAGTCGTGAGGGATCAGTTGAAAGCTGGGAGGGATCAGGTTGGAAGCTGGGAGGGATCAGGTTGGAAGCTGGGATCAGGTTGGAAGCTGGGATCAGGTTGGAAGTCGTGAGGGATCAGTTGAAAGGTGGGAGGGATCAGGTTGGAAGCTGGGAGGGATCAGGTTGGAAGCTGGGATCAGGTTGGAGGCTGGGATCAGGTTGGAGGCTGGGATCAGGTTGGAAGCTGGGCGGGATCAAGTTGGAGGCTGGGATCAGGTTGGAGGCAGAGGCACATTGCTAAGGCTCCCTTGAGACACAGGATGCCACAGCCCCTTACAAAGTGCAGCTGAAACTTTGCTTGGAATAAGAAGCAGATTTGGAGAAACACCAACTTTATGCCAAAATAATGAATTTTTGGGCCCTTTCAAAAGGCAAAGTTTCACCTCTGTTGAAGAAATGCCTGATTTCAGAGCCGTTTCCTTGGTATCAAATAACCCAGAGGTCTAAGAAGCAGGCCCAGTTCTCCCAATGCTTCATTAGAAGTGAACCAAGTGTTTAATTAGTTCTCCCTGGGGAAGCTCCTGTTCAAAGATGTGATGACCTCGGGCTGAAGGTGATTTCCAGTGAGGGAGCTCTGACATTTTGAATCATGAACCACTTTAGTGGCTCCCTGGGCAGCCAGCTGGGGTGTGAATGGGCCACTCTGAACCATGACAAACTCTGCTTTTGGGTATGAAATATTTGGGGGAAAAGCCCAAATCTGAGCAGAACATGCAGGAGAGACTTTGCTGGTACAGGGTTTTGTTTGAGGTGCACAAGTAGAGAGATTTTTTTTTGCCTTTGCATTAAAAACACTGAAGAAGAACTGGATTCCTTTCTGAGTGGAAATGTCTGGCTCGTTTTTCATGGATGCTAATGAATTTTGGTGAATTGAATTCCACTGATCACAGACTCATGGAATGCTTGGGTTGGTAGAGACCTCAAAGCCCACCCAGTGCCACCCCTGCCATGGCAGGGACACCTCCCACTGTGCCAGGCTGCTCCAAGCCCCAATGTCCAACCTGGCCTTGGGCACTGCCAGGGATCCAGGGGCAGCCACAGCTGCTCTGGGCAATTCTTTGCTTCAATCCAGTAAAGCCAGGAAAGGATGGGGAAATGACAATAATTAACCTGGTTTGTTCTCAGGAGAGTGAATCCATGAATTCTGCTCCCCAGGCTGGACTTGGAGAACCAAGAGACAAATGTTGTAACTACAAATCTGACCTTGGCCGCCCAACACCACAGTCCCTGCAGATAAAAGGGCTCCAGAAATGCAAAAAATCATTTCAGAGTATTCAGATATTGTTCCTCTTCCTTACAAAGTCAGCCCCGGAGATCTGTGTCTCCCAAGAGAAACATTAAGCCTAAAACAAGATGCTGCTTTTCAGAAAGGGAGGTTCTGTTTTGGAAATCACGGATCCACATCCACGGGCACAGCTGCTGATTCCTTTTCATTTGGGGAGGTTTTCCAACCAGTGCCACTGCCAGATGTCCCTGGAAGCCTCGTGCTGGCCCAGTCTGTAGTGACAAGGTCACAGGAGACAGGAATCTGTCCTGTTAGAGGGAACCAGGAGCAGGCAAAAATGATGTCACAGTTTTCCTCCAAATCCTTAAGGAGAAGGGAACAGCAAACCAGGAGAGTCTCCCTTCACTCAGGTAAAGCATACACAGACCCCCAGGATCCCTGAGGCTGGCAAAGCCCTCCCGGCCCAGCCAGGCCAAGCTGTGCCTGATGCCCACCTTGTCCCCAGCCCAGAGCACTGAGTGCCACCTCCAGGCCTTCCTGGGAGCCCTCCAGGGATGGGCACTGCAAACCTCCCTGGGCAGCTCTTGCCAAGGCCTGAGCTCCCTTTCCATGCACAAATTGCTCCTGGTGTCCAAGCTGAGCCTCCCCTGGCCCAGCCTGAGGCTGTTCCCTCTCCTCCTGTCCCTGTTCCCTGCCAGCAGAGCCTGACCCCCCCCGGCTGCCCCCTCCTGTCAGGGAGTTGTGCAGAGCCACAAGGTCCCCCCTGAGCCTCCTTTTCTCCAGCCTGAGCTCCTTTCCCAGCTCCCTCAGCCCCTCCTGGGGCTCCTCCAGCCCCTTCCCAGCTCCCTTCCCTGCCCTGGACACTCTCCAGCCCCTCCAGGGCTCTCCTGCAGGACCCAGAACTGGACACAGCCCTCGAGAGGCCTCAGCAGTGCTGAGTTATTTAAATCACAGCATTCAATCTTCCTATCACCTGTTTCAGATGCAAGCACCAATTCCCCTGAAATCCATCCTCCACCGAGAGACCATCCCAGGCTTTTGTCTGGGATCAAACAGATCTCTCCATCTCAAGCATCTGCCATGCCCAGTCCCATTTCTCAGCTATTTTCAATGATTTCAGCACGTTTGGAATTTCTCAACCAGAGCAGTGTGTCCATTTGCTGTTAGAGCAGAGCACCTCCCTCTGAGGTGCAGGGAAGGACCTGGAACCGAGCCAGGGCAGTTCCCTCCCAAAACCTGAAGCATTATTTAGTGGTGGAATTGCCCTCTCTAGAAGTGTTCAAAAAAGGTGTGGATGTGGCACTTGAGGATGTGGTTCACTGGTGCTGGTTCCAACCTCAACCATTCCATGAGTCAATGATTTCACTAATCCTTTTCCAGAGGCTGCTTGGGGAGAATAAAATCCTACGCGCCAGGGCAAGAATGCATCTGAAAATGTAAATCACAGAGTTCACCAAGTCCTGGAATGGTTCAGAGCACATCAGGAAACTAAATCTCACCTCTGAGTGGTGACCCAGGACCTGTCTGAGCCCCATGGCACGCAGGGCACAGCAGCAGCAGAGTCACGAGCAGCAGCCATGGCTCCAAGCTGAAGGAGCTGCACAGCCTCATTTTCCAGGGTATTCCACAAACAGAGGCTGTGCAGGCACTTCACTTGGAACCAGGAATGTGGGAACCAAAGGCAGTGTTTTAAATGTTCCAAACCTTTTATCAAACAACATTTTATTACTTTTTCACTTACATCTGGCAGAACTGGACAGCTCCAATCTCTGCCTTGGGCCAGGGACAGCAGCCAGGGAGCAGCTGGAGCTGGGCCAGGGCAGGCTCAGGCTGGAGAGCAGGGAAAGGTTCTTCCCCCAGAGGGTGCTGGGCACTGCCCAGGCTCCCCAGGGAATGGGCACGGCCCCGAGGCTGCCAGAGCTCCAGGAGCCTTTGGGCACTGCTGCCAGGGATGCCCAGGCTGGCATTGCTGGGGGGGCTGGGCAGGGCCAGGGCTGGCACTGGGTGATCCCTGGGGGTTTATTCCAGCTCAGTTCAAGTGCTTTGCCCATTAAAGTTCCCTGGTGGGCAGTGAAATCTCGGTGAGAACAATTTTCATTTTTAACTGCACCAGGACAAGCTCCTGAAACTCCTCCCTCTGGATCTGGAACCCAAAGGTCACCTCAGCACCGTGTTTAGCTAAGGAGCACTTTGTTCTGTTCTCTGTGTCAATTCAACTGATGCAGTAATGTCTGAGGTATATTGTCCCTCAATTTACTGCAGTTGTCTAAAATAAAGTTATAAACAACCCACTTATCATCTGAACTTACTGCACAGAAGTTGCTTTTAACAAGTTAAATAGCTGGAGTGAGTAACCACAAAGAACTAAAAGTGCTTTAACACCAGGGAACAAAACCAGAATTTCAGTAATTTTGGTTATGGGAATAAAATGTGCTCAGTGAGCTCATGGGGACAGAGAGTGAAGTCACTAAAGCTCCAAAAGAATTGAGGTTTAAGTAAAACTGATCCTGAATATAAAGCAAAATGTTCTTCATAAAGTCCTGTTTCAGACTTGGAGTTGTCTTGGATGGATTTCAAGTACTGAAAGGAACAATTTCCCTGAAAGAACATCCATGGGAATTCTTTGTCAGCAGTTGAATACAGAGGGAATTCCCATAAACAGAAAAAACAGCGAAGAGTAAAATCCAGCAGCATTGGGACTGGTCTGGAATTCCAGTCCCCTCCATCCCTCAAGTGACAATTCCTGAGCAAGGGGAGAAGGCACTTGGCACAGGGCAGTGAAGATAAAGAACAATTCACAGAATCCCAGGATGATTTGGGTGGGAAGGGATTTTAAGGATCATCCAGTGCCACCCCTGCCATGGCAGGGACACCTCTCACTGTGCCAGGCTGCTCCAAGCCCCAATGTCCAACCTGGCCTTGGGCACTGCCAGGGATCCAGGGGCAGCCACAGCTGCTCTGGGCAATCACTGCCATCCTCCCTTTCTCATATATTTGTATGTATTTATATTTATTTATATCCATAAAGACAAACGTAGACAGGTAAAGCAGTCACTGCAATGCATTGTTCCCTGCAGCTCCAGGGAATCCCTGAGGAGGAGGAGGATCAAACATTCCTTGCCCAGCTATCAGAGCACCCTTAGGGACTCCATTCATAGAGGAAATAAAACATTACAGGGATTCCAACAACATCTGTCACTTGAGCCACCACAGAGTGTCTTTGTCTGGGACTCTGTAAATGAGATTTATTTTGCTCTTCTGCCTAAGGAGTCCTGGCACAACCAGAGCCTCATGTGTGTTCAGCTTGGACACCAGGAGCAATTTGTGCATGGAAAGGGAGCTCAGGCCTTGGCAAGAGCTGCCCAGGGAGGTTTGGAGTGCCCATCCCTGGAGGGGTGCCAGGAAGGCCTGGAGGTGGCACTCAGTGCTCTGGGCTGGGGACAAGGTGGGCATGGGGCACAGCTTGGCCTGGCTGGGCTGGGAGGGCTTTGCCAGCCTCAGGGATCCTGGGATTCCCTGAATTATGGAGGGACAGCTCCAGGCTCTTCCTCCCACATCACTGCAGAGCTGCCCCCGGAGCTTTAAGGACTCAGTGATTTTGAAAGGCTCCAGTCTGAGCACCTGGAAAAGCCACGTTAGAGAGCTGCACCCTGCAGGTCACTGCAGGAGCTTCATTTTTCTTCTCACTTGATGTAAAGAGAAAGGAAAAAGCAGCACCTGAATCCCCTAGAGCTGAAGTGCTGTAAATATTTCACTACAGGTTCAATATGCAGTTCTGGCCTGAAGTCCCAGGACCCACAATGTCCCTAAGGGCCAATGCTTTCAGCCAAGTCAGTTTTTTAACCCAGCACCTTGGGATGGGAAAAGAGAGACATCCTCTGGTTCAAACAGCAGTTAATGCACGAAGTATGGACAGAGTGCAGCTGAATCTGGCTCCATCCCCTCTGAGAGCAGAGCACTGAAAATCACAAGTGGGATGTGCTGTTCCATTTCTGCAGCTGGCAGCAAGTGGCCATGATGGAGAAGAATTATTTTTAATAGTAGAAATGAAAGATGTATTACTATTTAAATACTGTCCTAAAAAGAAGGAAAATCTGAGCATTTGAGCATTGAGGTTCTGGCATAAAACACATCCCAAATCCAGCTAAACCCATGGCAAACCAAGAAAGAGTATTTAATTTATCTATTAAAAAAAAATCAAAATCAACTGATTTGTAGCATGTAGAAACCCTGGATGGGGACTCAGAGAATCCCAGAACATCCTGAGCTGGAAGGGTCCCACCAGGAGTCCAAGGACACCCCAGCAATCCCCCCCGAGCCAGAGGGGCGAAAGGCTGCAGATAACGATGATGAATCTAAATAATGACATTGAATTAACGTTCCAAGAACCCAGGCAGGTGTCACTGGGAGGGGAAAAGGGCTCCAGGCTGTGCTGGTGGCAAATCCCTTGGTGCTCTCACGGCCCGTGGCGAGCTCGGTGTGACCCAGCAACGAGACAACAAACACGTGTCGGCCTCTTTTGTACGAAGGATTTAATTCTCTATACATGGAACTAAATTGGAAAGGCTGTATTACAGTTGTTAAAGCTGCAGGTTTTTATATATTTATATAATTTACATTCATAGTGATGAAATACTGAAGTGCAATTGAATAAGGAGCTTCACTTGTCCTTTGCACCGCAGGACAGGTCGGGAGCGGGGAGCTGGGCTGGGAATGCTACAGGCTGCCAGCAGGAGAGTGAGACACATAAACCAGGACGTAACTCAGTGGTAAATCGTTAGTAGGTGGGCTCTGTTGTGCTTGAGGCATTGGGAGGAGGGCACTGCCAGCACCAGCAGTTCAGCAAGAGCCAGGAACTAACGCTGCAAGGACAGACACGGCTTGGCTACGGCACAGCTACGACTCCACCGAAAGCTCCATTTCGTATTAATTTGTATAAATTCCACAGTCTAGTTTAAAAAAATGTAAACATCGGAAATTAATTGCAGGGAGATAGTTCTATACATTCTTTCTTGTCAGGAAAAGGACTCGTTCAGAACGTGTTGTTCCACAGAAAGCACGAGGGAGAAATGTGAGTGCCCCGAGGTGGGAAGCAGGGAGGGAACTGTGCCAGCCCCAGGAGGGAACATTGCACCCCACTCTGAGCCAGGGGCACCACATTGCACCCCAGTCTGACCCAGGGACACAACATTGCACCCCACTCTGAGCCAGGGACACCACATTGCACCCCACTCTGAGCCAGGGACACCACATTGCACCCCACTGTGAGCCAGGGACACAACATTGCACCCCACTGTGACCCAGGGACACAACATTGCACCCCACTGTGACCCAGGGACACAACATTGCACCC
>VZRF01008681.1:154498-207976 GCA_013396875.1 Vireo altiloquus | reverse complement strand
CCCACTCTGACCCAGGGACACAACATTGCACCCCACTCTGACCCAGGGACACCACACCAAGCTGTTGGCTAACTGTTTGCAGCTACAAGTAATGTGCAAAATCAAATGAACACAGCCGGGTAAAAACATCACTCCAGGTTTGTCTCTGGCACGGGAGGAGGGAGTTTCTCCTCTCCACAATGGGTTACACACTCAACAACAACACCTGATACAAACAGTACATTAACTACAACAAAATACCTGGAACTGGGCACATTTAAACTTCCTTAAACTGATTTTAACTCCTTCTGTTCTTTTGTAATTAAAAACAAAAAAACAACAACAAAAAAGAAAATTAAAATAATAAAAAAAAAAGAGACATATTGACAACACTGGACAAGTGAACAATAAAAAAGAAAGATACATAAAGTCTCCAATTCATGGACATTTGGAACAATTTTAATAGCACATGCAGCATTCCTTGATAGTGGGTCTTTTTGCACAAACAAAATTGCAATGAAGAAATTTAATTTATACTTTTCCTTTGAAAGGCTAAAATATATCTTTAAAAAATAATTTTTAAAACTACGAAAAGCACCTGTGCGAAGGTGGAAAAATTAGTTTGGTAACTCTGAAAGCCACAAAAGGACCCACTATCCTCTGATTTTTTTTTATTTTTTATTATTTTTTTGCGTGTGTGTTTTTTGCATTTCGTTTTGTGGTTTTTTTGTTGGTTTGTTTTTTTTTTTTTCTGAATCAGTTTAATTTTGTCGGTAATTAACTCAACCATTGCGATTCCATGCAACTAAATGTCAAATGAGGTAAAAACTGCTGTGCAGTGTGTTCTTGACTCAGAAGGCAGTAGATGATCATGCTGGAAGGCACATGATCAAGGCTGCATCTCCCATCATCCCTCTGGGCACTGCTATGGGATAGTGGGTCTCTTTGAGGACTTTCAAGCCTGAGTGGGGGATGGACAACATATGATTCCTAGAAAAAGGAGGAAAACAACACATAAGCAAAACAAAACAATGAGCAAATTCAAGCTAGGGAAATGAGGCAGGCACGGCGAGGCATGGAGCAAAAATGATGGGGGAGGAGGGAGGGGAAGGGGGGGGAACGTGCCACGGGGATGGGAACGAAACCAACCAAACACAACGGGGGGGACAGAAGGTCTTCAAAGAGACTGGGCCCGGGGCCCCGAGGGGCAGCAGTGGGTTAGGGTCCTGCAGTGCTGCCCCTGCCCCCTGCAATGCTGCATGTTCCACCTGAGAGGCGCCGCGCCCGCGGGACACTCACACTGCTGGCTCGGGTCCGTGTCCGTGGTCAGCTTCACGTAGTTGGATGGGAAGAGCCCCACGTGGCCATTGACCTCCCCCTTCCACCAGTCGGGGTCCTCCCTGTTGAGCACGTTGATGATCTGGCCCTTGTTGAAGGCCAGCTCGTCGTCGTTCTGGGCGCTGTAGTCGTACATGCCGATCACCTGGCACACTGCAAGGCACGGGGGTCACCGGGGCTGCAGCCACCCCGGGGGCATCCACCCACATCCACCCACGGGGCATCCTGCTGGGCACCACCCCAGGGACCCCTCAGCCATCCCTGCCACGCCCAGCCCCCCCAGCAATGCCAGCCTGGGCATCCCTGGCAGCAGTGCCCAAAGGCTCCTGGAGCTCTGGCAGCCTCGGGGCCGTGCCCATTCCCTGGGGAGCCTGGGCAGTGCCCAGCATCCTTTGGGGGAAGAACCTTTCCCTGCTCTCCAGCCTGAGCCTGCCCACATGCAGAGGTCACCTCTGGACACTGCCCATGGCTCAGGACAGCCCCAGGACCCTGCAGTGACCGGAGCCCACCCTGCCCCTGCTGTGCCCACCCTCAGCCCCACCCAAATTGACTCCAAAGGTTTAAAAATCCCAAAGAGATTCATGGAATCCCAGCAGGGTTTGGGTTAGGAGGGACCTCACAGCCCACCCAGTGCCACCCCTGCCATGGCAGGGACACCTCCCACTGTGCCAGGCTGCTCCAACCTGGCCTGGAACCTCCCACCAGGACTGGCCAATGGACAGGAAAATCTGGGGCACATTTGAACTTCCACTATGGGAAGCTGCATAATCCAAAAGAAAGCCAATGGTGATGTCCTTGTTGTCCCACTGAGGTTTTCAGAACACAAAAATCTTGGAAAATATGAGAGAAAATTAACAGAAGTGGACAAAAAGTATCCAGGCTGCTCTGCTGGCACCACAGGACTGCTTCCAGCAGTGGATTTTCTACTTCCTTGCAGTGGAACTCATCCAATCTCAGAATACAGCTGGTTCTGCTCACTCCTGACAAAGCACTGTCCTGAATTCTCTAAAGCAGCAGGACTGTTTAGTCAAATAAATAATTCCCTCTATTTCTCTGCTCTTTTCCCTTTGCCAGGCCACAGGGCTTCTGGTTTTTCCCACCAGACACCAGCCTTCCATTAATGAGCCTTGCTGGCAGGTTCTCTCCAGTGGATTAATCTTAAAATTTGCTTTTATTTTCATCCTTGTACTGAGCCAGGAGCTTATTTAAATTTGCCAAACAGCTTCTTTCTCTTTTTTTAAAAAATTACAGTTTAATTAAGATTTTGATGTTCTGCAGGCAACGCAAAAAATGCTAAAAAAGTTCATTCTGTAAAACTCAGCGTGTGGGAAAAGTCCCAGATTGTCAGAACTGAAATAATTCCAAAAAAATATTCAAAAACCTCATCCATGTAAGAGTTTGTGTCTCAAAGCTGAGCTATCATTTGAAACCCAAATTCATGAGGCTTTAGAAAAGGCTTTTTCTGGATCTTGGAAACAACCATCAGAGGGACCAGTCAGCACCAGTGCCACCAACACACGATCAGGGAATGGCATCTGGAAAGCCCCTCCTGCCCAGCCCATGGAATTCCATGATTCTGTGGAAATGTTCTGTGCCTCCTGGGTCCTTTCATAACCCTGAAGTGCAGGAGAAAAGCTCCCTGTCCATGGGAGGTGTGTCCCATGTCACCTCAGGACAAAGAGGAGCTTCTGCCCAGCCCCAAATCCTCCTGAGCCTCTCCAGCTCCTCTCCTACACTGCAGGGGGGGAGAACATCCCAGAGCTGCTGTCCTACACTGCAGAGGTGGAGGAACATCCCGGAGCTCCTGTCCTACGCTGCAGGGGTGGAGAATATCCCAGAGCTCCTCTCCTACACTGCAGGGGGGGAGAACATCCCAGAGCTGCTGTCCTACACTGCAGAGGTGGAGGAACATCCCGGAGCTCCTGTCCTACGCTGCAGGGGTGGAGAATATCCCAGAGCTCCTCTCCTACACTGCAGGGGGGGAGAACATCCCAGAGCTGCTGTCCTACACTGCAGAGGTGGAGGAACATCCCGGAGCTCCTGTCCTACGCTGCAGGGGTGGAGAATATCCCAGAGCTCCTCTCCTACACTGCAGGGGGGGAGAACATCCCAGAGCTGCTGTCCTACACTGCAGAGGTGGAGGAACATCCCGGAGCTCCTGTCCTACGCTGCAGGGGTGGAGAATATCCCAGAGCTCCTCTCCTACACTGCAGGGGGGGAGAACATCCCAGAGCTGCTGTCCTACACTGCAGAGGTGGAGGAACATCCCGGAGCTCCTGTCCTACGCTGCAGGGGTGGAGAATATCCCAGAGCTCCTCTCCTACACTGCAGGGGGGGAGAACATCCCAGAGCTGCTGTCCTACACTGCAGAGGTGGAGGAACATCCCGGAGCTCCTGTCCTACGCTGCAGGGGTGGAGAATATCCCAGAGCTCCTCTCCTACACTGCAGGGGGGGAGAACATCCCAGAGCTGCTGTCCTACACTGCAGAGGTGGAGGAACATCCCGGAGCTCCTGTCCTACGCTGCAGGGGTGGAGAATATCCCAGAGCTCCTCTCCTACACTGCAGGGGGGGAGAACATCCCAGAGCTGCTGTCCTACACTGCAGAGGTGGAGGAACATCCCGGAGCTCCTGTCCTACGCTGCAGGGGTGGAGAATATCCCAGAGCTCCTCTCCTACACTGCAGGGGGGGAGAACATCCCAGAGCTGCTGTCCTACACTGCAGAGGTGGAGGAACATCCCGGAGCTCCTGTCCTACGCTGCAGGGGTGGAGAATATCCCAGAGCTCCTCTCCTACACTGCAGGGGGGGAGAACATCCCAGAGCTGCTGTCCTACACTGCAGAGGTGGAGGAACATCCCGGAGCTCCTGTCCTACGCTGCAGGGGTGGAGAATATCCCAGAGCTCCTCTCCTACACTGCAGGGGGGGAGAACATCCCAGAGCTGCTGTCCTACACTGCAGAGGTGGAGGAACATCCCGGAGCTCCTGTCCTACGCTGCAGGGGTGGAGAATATCCCAGAGCTCCTCTCCTACACTGCAGGGATGGAGGAACATCTCGGAAGCTCTGGAGCACCCAACCCCTCCCAGCTGAGGGCACGGCGCGGGCACAGGAGGCAGGGGTGGGGTGCCAGGGCTCACCTGAGGGTGCTGCAGGCTTGGGCAGCTCGGTGGGGGTGCTCTTGCTGGTGCCTGGGCTCAGCAGTTTGACGTAGTTGGCTGGGAACCAGCCGATCTGGCGCTTCTTGCCGCGGGCCTGCGGAGACACCACACTGCTCTCACCCCGAGCCTGGGCAGGGCAAGGCAGCCAGGCTTTCACCTAACAGCTAGCTTGGATAGCAAAGTGCATTTCAGGAGGGAAAACTCAACTATTTTGGTGGCACTCGTTGAATATTATAATATTAACATACCATCTTTTTAATATTTCTAATTAAATGCTTGTTTGTGATGTAAAGAATTATGCTTGAATATATCCCCAGATTGGGACAGTTTAAACAGAGATTAATGATCCAAATTTCCTCTTTTCTTTTACAGAAACATATCCAAGCCTTTGAATCCCTTGTGTCACCAAAGCAGGAAACCTCATCCTGTTATTTCCCCAAGTCCAATGTCCATTGCAAACCAAATCCATAAAAATTCCTTACAGTAAGAAAATTTCTTCCACAACTTTGAATCCTAGCTTCTAAATCTATATCAAGAATGATTTTAACTGTTTATTCTCTGTTTGTGTTGGAATAAGGTTGGTATTTTGGGCAGGGAGAATTCTGCTTTTTAAAAACAGATTAATGTTAACTTTGGTGAAAAAAAAGTCATCTAATGGATTTACTCTTCTTTCATACTTTCTTCCCTGTTTAACTCTTTACTAAAAATGAAAACACTTGATCTAAAGTGTATTTAGATAATTTAAGATATTTTTGAATCCTCATTAAATCAGCAATGTAATCCCTAAAACATTGGCCTTTTTTTCCCTTCACTCATTGACCTCCAAGTGTGGAACAGGGGAATAAAAAGAACAGAAATGGGATTGCTAATAAATAAAAACCAATTGTAAAATCACATGTAAGACATTAAAGTATTCAAAGTTACATGTGAGTATTTATACAACCAAAATTTAATTGTTTTAGAGCTCACAGCAGCTGCTCAGTGATAACTGTGGCAGCTCTTGCCCAGAGAAATTCCTTTTCTGTCTTAAAATACATTTAATGGAGACTCTTTAAAGCTAAAAGTTACCAACAGCATCAAGGTTAGTGAGAACAAAACCCAAAGGAATCCTGGAAGAGGATTTCTCCACAAAAGATGAAAAAAAAATCACCAGGAAAGGCAAAAAGGGCAGGTACAAAGTGGAAAAAATAACTGAATTATTCTGAGACCTGCAGTGCACAAATAAATCAGTGCTGTTTTCCCATCTCCCATTTCCTGCTAAAAACCCCAAACCAAGGAGAACCTCCTTCAGTGGGACCAGATTGTCACATTCTGCTCTTAAAAACCCCAGGGGGGACCCAAAGCAGGCAAATGCAGCCCCAAACTCCCTGAGTTCTCCAGGGAGGACCTGAGGGGTTCCCATGTGGCTCCTGCTGCTCTCCTGCCCCCCAGGCACCCCAGAGCCAGGATGGCACAGGCTGAGTGTGCATCCCTGCAGAGGTGTGGGACTGGCAACTGCTCAGTGCTGCCACGTTTGGGTATCACTGCCAGATGTGGGTATCACTGCCAGATGTGGGTATCACTGCCAGATTTGGGTATCACTGCCACGTTTGGGTATCACTGCCACGTTTGGTTCTCACTGCCACGTTTGGTTCTCACTGCCACGTTTGGTTATCACTGCCAGATGTGGGTATCACTGCCAGATTTGGCTATCACTGCCACGTTTGGTTCTCACTGCCACGTTTGGTTCTCACTGCCAGATTTGGTTCTCACTGCCAGGTTTGGTTCTCACTGCCAGGTTTGGGTATCACTGCCAGGTTTGGGTATCACTGCCACGTTTGGTTATCACTGCCAGATTTGATTCTCACTGCCAGATCTGGTTATCAGTGCCACGTTTGGGTATCACTGCCACGTTTGGTTCTCACTGCCACGTTTGGTTCTCACTGCCACGTTTGGTTATCACTGCCAGATGTGGGTATCACTGCCAGATGTGGGTATCACTGCCACGTTTGGTTCTCACTGCCAGATTTGGTTCTCACTGCCAGATTTGGGTATCACTGCCAGGTTTGGGTATCACTGCCAGGTTTGGTTCTCAGTGCCAGATTTGGTTCTCACTGCCACATTTGTTTCTCACTGCCACATTTGGTTCTCAGTGCCACATTTGGTTCTCACTGCCATGTTCAGCATTTGGAACTACTCAAAATTAACACATTCTCTTTATGTGGAGTTTTACTAGGAAAAAGAAAAGGAACTAACTTGGAGCTCTCCTTCCCACCAACCACCTGGGTTCTTCTTCCTGATGAGAATCAACTGGCCAGGAGCAAGAGTCAGCTGTTCTGGGCCCGTTGCTGTGTAAGAGGCAATAACTTGGGCAATTTCTGTTGAAGCAGAGGAGAAAAAGAAGATTAATTTGAAAAAACTGAAGATTTTTCATCCGTCATTATTCTGCTACAACACTGTGATAGTTTTTTTCTACATGAAATTGTCAGGGATTTATGTATTTCCATGAATACATAAGGTAGTTGTAAAATAAATGAGAGGTTCAGAGCACTGCAGGAATAAATAAATAATAAATCAGAGGTGCAGCAGCTCTAGGACATCAAAACATGTTTGAAATAAATAAATAATAATAGTAATAATAATAATTAGAACTGTACAGCTCTTAAAATGCTGTGTTTTCCAATAAATACATCTTTGGACTGACTCCCTAAGAAGAGGAGACACATCAATGATGATGTAATGAAGTTGCACCAAGAGGTGCAAATTTAGGCTGGCAGAAAATTTTTCACCACCTGACCCGAAAATGAATGTTTTCCAAAGGCAGCAAACAGGATTTCTGTGGAAATCTCTGTTCCATGGAGGTTCTCACAGAACAGAAGCTGTGTTTGGTCCCCTCCCAGCACAAGGGGAACTGGGAGCTCAACAATTCCAGGGAATTACCAAAGTGGATGGTGGAGTTCTCTCTGCTTTACAGGGATTGTGGAGGGGCAGGGAATCACTTTGGTCCCCACAAAGCCTCACAGGGTATGTTTGGATCCAAGCGGAGCTGACAGGAGCTGCAGGAATGTTGGTGTCCTCCCAAAGCTCGTGCCAGGGTGAGGAGAAAACATTTAACACACACAGAGTGGTGTTGGTGCTGCTGAACCTTCCCTGGGGGATTCAGGACAGCAACTCATCCCTCAGGGATTCATTCCAAAGGCAGCTGAATCCATAAACCCTGGAGGGTTGGGAACTGAGGGAGGGTTTGGTGCAGGGAAGAAATGAAGAGAGTTGAAGCCCAACATGGAAGTGATCAAATGACTGATGTGAAATTTAGAAGGAAAGGACCATCAGGAAAATTAAAAAGAGAAGAAGAGAGAAGCATTTGAGATAAAACTGAGCAGCATGAGGATGATGAGGACCAGAGGGATGAGGAGCAATCCGAGGGCACTGCAAATGGCCCAGGGATCAACTAGAGCAGAACTCCCTTGGGATCCATCAGCAGGGAGAGGCAGGGATGGAGGGAGCCAGGCAGGTGATGGAAAGGCCTGGAGCTGAGTTCTACAGGTGTTTTAAATCTCCTTCTGGGACTAGCACACAGATTTATGGAATCATGGCATGGCCTGTGTTGGAAGGACCTCAAAGCCCACCCAGTGCCACCCCTGCCATGGCAGGGACACCTCCCACTGTGCCAGGCTGCTCCAAGCCCCAATGTCCAACCTGGCCTTGGGCACTGCCAGGGATCCAGGGGCAGCCACAGCTGCTCTGGGCACCCTGTGCCAGGGCCTGCCCTCCCTGCCAGGGAACAATTCCCACTTCCCAAGATCCCATCCAGCCCTGCCCTCTGGCACTGGGAAGCCATTCCCTGCCTCCTGGCCCTGCAGCCCTTGGCCCCAGTCCCTCTCCAGGTTTCTTAGCTGTGAAAGCAGAAGGTAGAAGAAGGAATTTTTAAGTAAAATACAGCAGGTGCTGCCAGGAGAGTGAAAGGTTTAAGCAGAGAAAAACCAGGAGCAAACTGAGGACACCTGAGCAAGGCCAAGGATTTGTTGGGCAGGGAGCATTGCTCTGCTGCTGGGAAAGCTGCAAGCTCCCTGCATGGGCAGGATTTCCACAGAATCCCATTAATCCCTCCACACCAGAGCCACTGAGGAGGCAAAATGAACAAACAAATGAATGGTTTCAGAAATGGGATTTTGTGAAAATGGGGAAAAGCTCCCTTGCTACCACAGCAGTTACAATACTCAGTAGTTACAATATTCCTCAGTGTCAGAGCAAACATCTTATCCTTTCTATCTCTCTCAGAACAAGAAATGACTCATTTTTGTCTAGAAAATATGGTTTACAAGGCTTTGGGTATCTGACATCTCCCACCCAGCAGCATAAAGGAGCTTTACTGGGAACTGTGTGTTAAACAAGCTACAATACAAATGACAAGTTTCACATTCAGCTCTTGCAGGCCACAGAAAAAGTTAAGAGAAAAGCATTCAGAAAAAAAAGGCTAAAATAAAACGACCCAGAAATGGATTCCATTCTTCATTCCACAAAGGGGTTTTAAATTTTGGTTTTTAAAGTATTGAATTACTGAGAAGAGACCTGAGAACCCTTTCCAGTGCCTAAAGGGGCTCCAGGAGAGCTGGAGAGGGACACGGGCTGGAGGGACAGGACACAGGGAATGGCTTCCCACTGCTCTGCTGAGCAATCCATCAGGAAGTTTACATTCATTTTTGAGCAAGCAGATTTTATTCTCTAGCTACCTCTAGCTATATGCTATTTAGTGATTGTCAGGCTAGAATGATTAGAGAGGATGAATTCTTTTATTACAGTTACATTATTTATTAATTGCATTTATTCCAGTTATTTTATAATGGCTTTCATCAGTGCAAACTACTCCAAGATGCCCAAGAACAAACAGGGTTTATTTCCATGAAAAAGGTTTTGTTGCCATTGAATGAAACACTTAACAGAGAGAAGGTGCTGTCACAATATTTGACTCACCAGGTTTCTTCCCTAAGCTTCCCGTTTTCCCAGCTGCTCCTGGAGCCTTGAAATGGAGAACAAGATGCAAGTTTAGCACTCAGGTCTCTTTCTCCAGTACATGAAAATGATTTACAAAGCTTCACTCAACACACTCAACAAGCATGGGAGTCAAAAACTCACAGGAAATTCTGTCCTTACAGAAATCTTTGATATTTTAGATGGCAATAAACATCTGGCAATAAATACCAGCATGAAGGGGATGATTTGTTAATGCAGAAGTGCAGACTTTTATTCCCTTTCACGGGCTGCAAATAGCAAAGTATATCCCATGTGTCATTCCAAAGTATATCCCATTTGAAATTCCAAAGTATATCCCATTGGAATTCCAAAGTATTTCCCATGTGTCATTCCAAAGTATATCCACTTTGTAATTCCAAAGTATTTCCCATGTGTAATTCCAAAGTATATTCACTTTGTAATTCCAAAGTATTTCCCATGTGTAATTCCAAAGTATATCCTATTTGAAATTCCAAAGTATATCCCATTTGAAATTCCAAAGTATATCTCATGTGTCATTCCAAACTGTATCCCCTTTGAAATTCCAAAGTATATCCCATTGGAATTCCAAAGTATTTCCCATGTGTAATTCCAAGTATATCCCATTTGAATTGCAAACCCATATATCTACAGAATGGGAATTCTGTCAAGGTGAGCTAAACCAACAAAGTTTTCCTGCCTCCACACAGCTGAGCTGCAAACTCCCTGCAGCCAGGGAGGGTGAGATGAGGGATGAACATCAGCATCCAGGACAAGGGACTGGCAAGCAAAGCCTTTGAACAGCCACAAGAAATCCAACAGAACCTGAGATCAGTGCACTTCCTGCTCCCTAAATAATTCCTGCAGCTTCCTCCCAGGCCACTGATAGTTTTATGTCCTGCAGTGAAGAGGTTTGAGGTGGGTGGGACAGGACGAAATCCAAACTGTACTGTGGCCAGAAATGTTGGGGAACCATGAATGTCCTCTTGTCTTTAACATTTCCACCTTCTGCACCTCCAGGATCCTCCTTACAAACTTGGAGCCAACACCACATGATCTCAAGGTTTCCACAGAATCCTAATTCCTCTGTGGTAAAGGACAGTTCCCTCCTCCATGTTCTCCCTATCAGCTGATGCTTTGGAAACTTGGGGATTCTGGCAGAAACCAAACTGAGGAGTAGCTAAAGAACAGCTCAATGGCAGAGAGAAAAGAGCCATTCAGACCCATGGGTGGGTTTTGAGTCACCTATAAAATGGATTATCAGCTCTATCTTCAGCTTGCCTTGATGTCTCAGTGCTCCTTTCCTGTCACTGTCAGATATTACAGCTAAACCCCGAAAGAGTAGCAAATCTTCCTTCCCTCCCTGGCTTCCTTTGGTTCTCCTCAGTTTTCCACCCTCCCCCAGAGCTGTGTTCAGAGATTTGTTCAGGTGCAAATCCCAGTGCAGCTCTGGGGACAAGGGAAGATGGCCTCGACAGCCCCCCAGAGGGGGATGAAATGGGGGGAAGCAAAGGACTGACAGGGTGACACCAGGAATTCCTTCTGCTCTGGGAAGTGTTTCTGGCACAGGAACACCCTCTGTCCTCCTGAGGAAAGAACAAGTGAGTGGAGCTTCCGAGAACAGCCTCCTCCCAAATATCCCTGGGTCAGCATCCATGCTGCTGGATTGGAAGCACATGGACAGACCAAAGAGCCTGGGACAGTCTTTACTGTGAAACACAGAGATGATTTTAAAACAGAAACTTCAAAATCACCTTGACCAGGCTGAGTCTGAATTGTGTTTGAGGATTCCCTGAATCCTAGGTGAATAAGCAGAAGAGAAGTCTTAGAGCACTTCAATAAAGAACCAAATTCACAAATAATGCGTTTAGGGAGGTGCCAATTTCTGGCCCACTCAGGAGATGGAGAAGCATTCCCCATTCCTTCTGCTGAGAGAAAACACAGCAGTGAGGACAGGCCCTGCTCTACATCCCACACAGAGCACACCTGGGACACTCACTGAACATCTGAGGGCATTTTGTGCCAAGGGGTGAAGTCTCCTGGAGCAGCAGAGAATTCACTTTGTCAGTTTAATAAACCCCAGCGAGGACTTGCCAATTGTGTTGTACAGCAGGACCCTTCCAATCCTGCCTTGAGCCATTCAGGGATTATTTTCTGAACCTTTTATGCAAAGTTTTATAAGCAGAGATGTGTTGAAATTGTTGTGTTTCCAAGCTCTCCATGAGCTCTGTCCCCACTGAGGGAATTCTCAGCAGTGTCCAGAATAAAATCCTGTTTCACTCTGTATCCATCCACCTGACCCTGAGAAAAACCCCTGAGAAAGGAGCATTGTGCCATTGCTCCTTTGAAGAACAAAGACTTTCCTACCTTTTTAAAGAGCTGAAGCTTGAAGGAACAAGGAATGGTTTATTTTAGCACCCTGAGGTGAATGGGCACAAATTTAAAAAATTCTTCTGCTGTAGAAACCATTGAGATTTTGAGTCATTTCTAGAAACTCTGCCCTTGCTGCTCAAAGATCACCCTTGCTTTTCTTTAAGCCTGTCAATACTGCAGAACACATTAAATGATTTCTCTTTTCAGAACACTTCCCACCCCAGGCAGCTGGCCAAGCACAGCAGCACATCTGACCAGAGAGCCAGGAGTGTGAAATCCTCTGCAAAACCTGGCTCTGGGACCAGGCTCAAGAGCAAAACCTGGCTCTGGGACCAGGCTCAGGAGCAAAACCTGGCTCTGGGACCAGGCTCAGGAGCAAAACCTGGCTCTGGGACCAGGCTCAGGAGCAAAACCTGGCTCTGGGACCAGGCTCAAGAGCAAAACCTGGCTCTGGGACCAGGCTGAGGAGCAAAACCTGGCTCTGGGACCAGGCTGAGGAGCAAAACCTGGCTCTGGGACCAGGCTCAAGAGCAAAATCCCATCACCCACTTGGAGCCAGCTCCATGTCCTGCACACACAGGAACCCTGGCACCAAACAACATCCCAGGAGCGAGGGCTGCACCAGCTCTGTGCTTCTTCCTCCCTCTCTCATCATGGTTGGGCTGAAAGTGGCATTTTCACCAGCAAGAAGGGCACTGGGAGCACTTCTGGGTGAGGTGCACTGAGCTGGTGCAGCCCTGGACAAGCTGAGGTCACAGGAGCAAAAAGGGGCTGGGAATTGAACACCTGAGCTGTGCCCAAGGATGTGCCAACAGTGCCTCCTTCCCCTCTCTCCTGAGGGCTGCAACACTAAACATCACCTACTACAAAAGCTTTTTCATCCCATCCCAGAGGATGCTGTTGGAATTTCCTGACACTCCAGAGATTTTCTCTTGAAAGGTTTCCCACAGATTTCACTGCAGGTTTTATCCTTTGGCTTTTCCTGCAGCAGCAATGGTTTTAAGGAGTGACTCTGCTCTGTGTTGCAGAGTCTTTCACTGAGTTCTTGTGCATCACCATCCAGATTCCCCAAAATCCACTGATTTTTATTTATTTACCTTTCACCCCCCATTATTCCAGAGATATAAACCAGAACCTTTCTCATCAGTCATGTACCTAACTCTGGCTCTAAGCTAACTCCTACAGGTAGATAAATTATCCTTTCAAGCCATATAAATGAGAAAACATCTCTTTAGAATGCCTAAAAAAAAAGGCAAAAAAAAAGAAAAAAAGGATATGTTCTATGGAATTATTTCAAGATAAAAAGAAATGAAACAGAACCTCGATTATTCAGTCCAAAACTGTCAAATAAATACAGTAGTTAGCAAACTTTGGGTGCAAAATTTGTTTTCCTTGATTGTAAGAAATGATAGGAAAAAAACAGAATAGACTGAAATATTACTCTCTGGATTTTTGGGGTTTTTAAATAATGGCAAAAAGATCCAGCTCAGTCCTTAAGAACTTACCAGAGCAATAAAATAATTGTGGCTGTTCTGATCAGCATCTACAAAACTGCCAAGTGCACTATTAATGCAGGCATTATTTTAATGGATGACCCCCCAGGTTATTTATGACATTAAGTTGTAAAATGCAACCACTGTTGGTATTGTCATTGTTTTTCCAACCTCAGTCAGTAAATCTGCAATGTGCTTTTATTTCCCCTGCCTTGCAGCTACCACTACAACCCCAAAGAAAAACATTTCTCTACCTCAGAATCTTTGAGTCTCACATAATTAGATGGGAAAACTCCTGATTTATCACCCAGCGTTCCTGTCCACCAGTCACCATCTTTCTTTGTCACCAGGATCAGGTCACCTTGTTGGAAAGTGAGGTCTCCCTGCTCCGAGCTCTCGTAGGTGTACATGGCAATGTACTCTGCAAAAGGGAAATACAGCACATGGCAAGAATGTCACAGCCAGAACAGGCCTGCTATATTCAACTCTCATGCATGTGCCCTCATACCTGGCTTAATAATCATAATGAACTATGAGGGGAAGGTAAATAGTCTTCATTCCTTATCTCTGAGGATAATAGTAAGAAAGAAGAGATTTCAAATATTGGTAATGACTTGTAGAGCAGCACATTGCTTCAAACATTGACTATGAGCCAAGAAATACCCCTCAAGGCTGCAATCAGAAACAGTTTTTGGCTCCATAATGTGAACAGAAACTTTATTTGATCAACAGAGTTATTGCAACAGACTTGCTGTTGGGAGTCTGGAAGCTCATCTCTCATCATCTTTGCTGAGAAACCCTCAGCAATCCCCTGCACAGCCTCACTCACAGCAGGGGCTAGGCAGAAGGCACATTTATTATTTATTACTCATTGAAACATCAATATTTCATGAATAAGGTTGTAGCTATCAGAACTCAATAGGATCTGCCTCAGGGGGGTTTGTATATAATTTGCTGTTATCATTCAAATGTACATAAATCATTCATTTAGACATTAAACATGTTTCCCAGTGGTTTCTGGGGTGTGCTGATGGGTGGAATTTTCAGAGTTTGGGATGCAAAGTCCACACACCTTAAAAATCACCTTCTGCATGAGCTCTTCTCCAATCCTCCCAACAGAAGATGTCAAATCCCTGCTTTATGATTCCTCAAAACCACAGCTTTTTGGAAGTGTTTAAACAAAAGTTGTGTTCCTTTTTAACACAAACACAACACCTGAGATATCCCACCTGTGACAGGACTCTTCATGTCCACAATTCCTTCTCCTCAAATATGAGGAAAACCAGAACAAGGTGATCTTTAAGGTCCCTTCCAACCCAAACCACCCTGGGATTTGAGGGAATATTGACTCAGCAAGAGCAGCTATACTTTGAAATAATTCATTATCTCCCTTCTCTGCTGTTCCTCCTTTCAGTTTCTGTGGTGCTGAGGCAAATTAAATGTAAATAAATGTAAATGTACCTAAAACCATACCTGGAAGTGCAGTTAGACTTCAGGTGTGCTGTAGGGACAATACACAAATGTTCCTGTAACCTACATTTAGATTGTTTTCCTCTGCCTGTGATTTAATTAACCTTTAGCTGACTCTGCACTGGAGGGGATTAAGGGTTAAGGTAGCTCATGTGGGGACATTCCCCTCCAGCTGAAGGGTGGCAACAGCCAGAAATTCCCCTTTTAAAGCCCTTCAGAGGACTGAAAATTAGCAGATAATTCTGTGTTTGTGCCCCAGGCTCCACCTTTAAAAGGGAGCTGACCACAAGGATCCCAGTGTTCTGTAAGTGATTGTCACTGCCCTAATTAAAGCTTTAATGAAACATTAGGAATGAGCTTTGGAGGACATAGAGACATTTACATCATGGACACACAGACAGATGTGGGGCCCTCTGTAAAAACCAATTCCAGATCAGAAAACATTACCAAAATAATGGCAAAAAATTAGAAATATTGCCAAAAGTCCAAACTACAAAAGATATTTTCATATCCTTTGTGATACATGAAATCATTCCTTCTATAACCACAACACACACAAATGGTTACTCCAATAATAATAATTCTCAATTATTCTAGAGGCAAACTGGTTTGCACTGGGATTTTATGCCCACTTGAACAGCACAGTGTGGTTCTTGCCTTTGGCACAAAGCAGAGTTTAGTGCCAGAGGTTCCCACCCAGGACTCACCTTCCCCTGACATCGCTGCCTTGGCTGCTGGGGATGCTACTCTTTTCAGACTAGCAGGACTTTCTGAGGAACCAGAATCCATGCTTTAGAAGAAAATAATGGTTATTTAAGAAATTCAATCTCTTCAGAAAAATGATTATTATCTTTCAAACTCAAAAAATGCACGTGCACCCACAAGCAACTCCCTGGGTTTTAACAGGAGAGACAGGAAATGTGCAAAATAAAGCTTTGAATCCAGTGCTCTGTCATGGTCACATTTAAACAACTGCCTTAAATACAGAATTTTCTGCATCTCCTCTTTTTCCTCAGGAAAAAAAATCGTTCTCATTTGTATTCCTAATGCTAATGTTGCCTTCACATTACACAAAATGAGATTTTAAATGTTTACTCCTCCAAGAATAATGAGAAGTGATTTAGACTTGAGGAATACTTTTTAATTTTGGGGAGAGGGAGAAGCTCTGACTTACACAGCTGTACTTCAGAAAGTCCAACACACTCATTTTTCATTTGCAAGTCACAAAACTAAGAAGGTTAATTAATCTTTTGTTGGTGAGGCAAGACCCAAGGAGAAGTGAGGTCAGCTTTCTTATTGCTGACACAGATCTTCAGGATTGGAAGTCAAAACCCTCCAGATTTAAAAAAAAAAGGTCCTTTTACAGGACAGAATTTGAAATTGGAGTGTGCAGCTCTTCCTATTTCCTTCTATCACAGTAGAGAAGTAAAGCACAGGAAAAGCAAATAAAATACCTCGTTGACTTCCTAATGGGGCCTGAAATGAGCTTCACATAGGATTTGGGAAACCAGCCCTTCTGTCCCTGCACCTCCCCAAACCACCACATGTCCTGCTGCTCCAGCACTGTGATCACATCGTTCTTGTTGAAGTTCAGGTGGTTGTCTTTTTTTGCTCTCCAAGGATACAGAGCTTGTGCTTGAAGCCCCTCCACTTTTTCACCCTTCAAAAAGAGAGAGAGAGGAGTTGGTCATGCTCCACCTTTCAGCAAGAAAGCTGCTTAAGGAATTATATTCTCAGGCTGCTTAGACAGCAACAAATACAGACTCTCTCTCAGCTGAAGCATCAATTAAACTTCCAAAGTAATTCCAGAATTGTTTACAGTCCCCCTGCATTTCTGTGTTAACACATCATCAAGATTAAATTGATTACTTTTACAGTTAAGACACACATGTAATAAACCCTTGTGAACTGCTCTGGCAGGACTTAAGAGTCCATTTTATGGAGAGTGATGCTTTGCTGCACGTTATTCATGGCATGTTCCAACTGTTTTGCTCTGAGGTAGATATTCAGCACTTCCCAGAACACATGAGCTCCCAAGAACAGTCTGTTGTTCCACTGAGGAAAAGGAAATGCCTGAACAGATGGACAGAATTCAGCTGTGAAGCTCTGCCACTGCTGCTCCCCTTAAGCACATAACCCACTGAGGAGTGAAGGTTCTCATGGAGTCAAGAAAGCCCCAAGGAAGTGACCCAAAATTACACCACCAAAATCTGAAAAAGCCATCCTGGAACAGCAAACCAGAAACTGGTGGTGTTAAATCCTGCCCCAGGCATTGCCAATATGGCCTGGGTTGGAAGGGACCTCAAAGCCCACCCAGTGCCACCCCTGCCATGGCAGGGACACCTCCCACTGTGCCAGGCTGCTCCAAGCCCCAATGCCCAACCTGGCCTTGGGCACTGCCAGGGATCCAGGGGCAGCCACAGCTGCTCTGGGCACCCTGTGCCAGGGCCTGCCCTCCCTGCCAGGGAACAATTCCCACTTCCCAAGATCCCATCCAGCCCTGCCCTCTGCCACTGGGAAGCCATTCCCTGCCTCCTGGCCCTGCAGCCCTTGCAAATTGTCTCTCTCCATGCTTCCTGGGGGCTCCTTCAGGCCCTGCAAGGCCACCCTGAGCTCAGCCCAGAGCTTCTCCTCTCCAGGCTCAACAATCCCAGCTCTGGCAGCCTTTCCTCCCAGCAGAGCTGCTCCATCCCTCTGCTCATCCTGCTGCCTCCTCTGGACTCTCTCCAGCAGCTCCACATCCTCCCTGTGCTGGGCCCCAGGGCTGGGGCAGCTCTGCAGGTGGGACATCCCTGTCACCCTTCCTAGAAGAGCTCACCTATCTCAGGTGAGTGTTTTAATGCATAGGTGAGGTTCACACTTTGCTCTCCAAGCCTTTGTGCTGGCTCAGAAGATTTGGGTGAGCCCAGGAGCTCACCTGGCCCAGGACAGGGGAGGGAGAGGAGCCTGTGACAGTGGCAGGAGTGAAGGCTGAGCGCTGCCGGAGCTGCCCTGCGCTGGGCACGGTCAGGGATGGCTGAGCTGCCCAGGCATCCCAGTTATCACTCTCTGGCTTCTCACTGGTGTTTGTTGGCCAGCTGGAAAAAAAAAACAAAGAGGAAAGAATGATGTAATTCCAGTAGGAAGGAAAAAAAAACCTCATGCAGAACAAATATTTCTACATTCTACATTATTTCCTTTCAATGAGTATCCATGAGCACTGTGACTCCACTGTGACTCAAACACTGGCTAACCACAACTTTATCTTCAAAGGCAACCCCCAAACTGAGCTCCTTGTCCTTACCACTGAAGGACAGGTTTTTATTTCATTTCTTAGCTGTGAAGTTTGTGAAATTTGCCCCAACAAACAGAAGTTCAAGCTGCATTACACACAGTGCAAAGAGAAAATAATTAAAATCATTCTTTCCAAAACTGGTTTGAAATCTTCCCACCGGCACGTCACTGACCTCTCACATCTCTTTCCTTTAGACACAGAATCCCAGAAAGGTTTGGGTTGGGAGGACCTCAAAGCCCACCCAGTGCCACCCCTGCCATGGCAGGGACACCTCCCACTGTGCCAGGCTGCTCCAAGCCCCAATGTCCAACCTGGCCTTGGGCACTGCCAGGGATCCAGGGGCAGCCACAGCTGCTCTGGGCACCCTGTGCCAGGGGCTCCTACTGAAATATCAATTTATAAATATGGATTTCATGGCCAAAGGATAAGGAACTGCAGTTGATAAAGGCACCCAGTGTCCTGAGTTAAGACATCCAGGAAGGGCATGAGTCTGAATTCCATCATCTTGCTAATGTTGTGATCAGGAATTAAATCCTCTTTTCATGATACCTCTGCCATTAGCATATCACACATAAGCAAGGTGGAAGCCTTCAAAAAGGCTTGGTGGCAAATGATGTAGGAGAAAGGGATTTAGGAGGCTGCAGTATCTGAGAGCTCCAAGAGAGCTGCAGAGGGATTGTTCATTAGGAACAGCAATGGCAGGGCAAGGGGGAATGGATTCCTACTGAAAAAGGAAATCTAAGTGAGGTATCAGGAAGGAATTGTTCCCTGGCAGGGAGGGCAGGCCCTGGCACAGGGTGCCCAGAGCAGCTGTGGCTGCCCCTGGATCCCTGGCAGTGCCCAAGGTCAGGTTGGATGGAGTTTGGAGCAGCCTGGCACAGTGGGAGGTGTCCCTGCCATGGCAGGGGTGGCACTGGGTGGGCTTTGAGGTCCCTCCCAACCCCACCAGTGTGGGATTCTGTGTTTCCAGGGGAAGTGAGCACCTTGGGATTTCCACCATGCCCACATCCTCACTTGGGGATGTCTCCTGCTCTTGCTGTCCCCAGCAGGTGTGATGGGAGCAGCCCCAAGTCCCACAGAGCTGCCATTCTAACTGATTCCTCCAGAAAGCATCTTCCACTTCAAACAAAGTACTTTTATTTTGCACTCTGGCTCCTGTGTTCAGCGCCAGTTCCAAAGGACTCCACACACCGAATGCCCAGCAGCACCCAAACCTACGTGGAGCTGAAGTCTGCCCAGTTGTTGGCTGCTGCAGGGCCCTCAGGAGGGGCAGGAGCTCCCAGGGGGGTGGAGGTTTCCTGCACAGACACTTTGGGAGCAGCAGAGGGCTCAGACGCTGGCTTGGCAGAGGTTGGAACTTCACTGTCCGGAATTTTCTCTGCATAGTTTGCAGGGAACCATCCAGTTTTCCCCTTCAGTTCTCCACCAAGCCACCCTGGCTCTCCAGTCTGGCTTTCATCCACCTGCAGACACAGGAAGTTACAGAGTTAAGAAACACACCCTGCCAACAGAAATTTTACTGAAAACAACTCATCTCCTCCACAGTAATGAACTTTTTGCAATGCAAGAGGACTTGACAATTTTTTTTTTCTTTCTCCCAAGCTAAAATCACAGAATCATGGAATGGCTGGGGTCAGATGGGACACTAAAACCTGTCTTGTTCCACCCCTGCCATGGCAGGGACACCTCCCACTGTGCCAGGCTGCTCCAAGCCCCAATGTCCAACCTGGCCTTGGGCACTGCCAGGGATCCAGGGGCAGCCACAGCTGCTCTGGGCACCCTGTGCCAGGGCCTGCCCTCCCTGCCAGGGAACAATTCCCACTTCCCAAGATCCCATCCAGCCCTGCCCTCTGCCACTGGGAAGCCATTCCCTGCCTCCTGGCCCTGCAGCCCTTGCAAATTGTCTCTCTCCACGGTTCCTGGGGGCTCCTTCAGGCCCTGCAAGGCCACCCTGAGCTCAGCCCAGAGCTTCTCCTCTCCAGGCTCAACAATCCCAGCTCTGGCAGCCTTTCCTCCCAGCAGAGCTGCTCCATCCCTCTGCTCATCCTGCTGCCTCCTCTGGACTCTCTCCAGCAGCTCCACATCCTCCCTGTGCTGGGCCCCAGGGCTGGGGTAGCTCTGCAGGTGAGGTCTCACCTGAGCACAGGGGCACAATCCCAATCCCAATCCCAATCCCAATCCCAGTCCCAATCCCAATCCCTTTCCTGCTGCCCTCGCTGGGATGAGCCCAGGGCATGGAGGGATCCCTGTCCCTGGACTCCTCAGAGGAGCTGCTGACAGCTCCTTCACCTCAGGCCATTTGTTGACCCTGTGCCTCTCACTGGAATTTGCATCCACCCTCCCCTTTTGGTGCAAACCTCTCCATTATTCCGGTGGTTTTTGGGTTCTCCTCCTCTCTCAGTCCCTGCCAGCCCAAGGCAACCCCAGAGACACTTTGTGCTTGACCAGTTCCTTGTGCTTTTCCTGCAGAGCAGAATTTCCACTGCAGCAGAGATGGGAAAGGCCCAGGAGGGGAGAGGGAAGGGCACAGCTGAGGGAGGATCTGGGAGAGGGATTCCAGCACCCAAGGGTGAACCATCCCTGCATGGGTGGGGCAGGAACTGCAATCAGCACACACAGAGGAAACCAACAGTGCTGGAAAGGCAAATCAGGCTCCTGGAGATGCTCTAAAAAGAGCATCCTTGGGGTGAACCACAGGCAGGCAGAAAGGACAGGGATTCTTCAGGCATAAGGGAAAAAAAAACCCAACCAAAAGGTTTTAGACCCAATTAAAGCCTCTTCAGGAGAGGCTCTGAAGCTCCAATAATTCTGAAAGTGCCTATGAGGATACTCAGATTGATGCTTATTCAACCCAATTACATTCTCTAAGTACACTCATGGAAAGGCATTTTGAAGAGTAATTTAAACTTCTCAATTCATATCAGCACTGCTTTCTTCTTCATATAAAATACAAGTCACATCCGGTTTTGCAGTACAGTACTGGAATTTTAAATGAATTCTTTTGAATCTTTTTTAAGCTCATTTGTTCCAATTTCCTTATATTTTTATACCCACCATTCACAAGTCCCAACAACAATCCCAGACTACTTTTTTCCAAAATACAATCAGCCTTTAAATGTACACCTGATTAGTGAATAACAGTGTGTGTGAGGCTATTTTTTATTTATTCAACTGTGCTTTACAGCCACAGCTGACAACTCCTCAGTTCTGTGGCTCACAAAGAAGATTGATTCCAACTCCAACAACCAATAACTAAGAAAATTATGAGAAACTGTCATTAGAATTTGTTGTAGATTTTTTTAGGGAAGAATATCTGTTCCCACACAAAAGCTTGAATGAGTTATAGCCAGGATTAAAATCAATCTAAACTTACAGTGGAAGAAATTGAAAGTACATTAAAAGGATAACTAAAAAGTAGATGAATTAAAATCCAGAGTAATTCTGTAATCCATGGTACCAGATCCAGCAGTGCCACAGGCTTTTCCCAGGAGTCAGGCAGAGCAGAGGAAATCCTTTTCCTTCCTGAACAAACACCCTCCTCTCCTCCCTGATTCCCCCAGCCAGGGCTCAGGCTCCATGCCCAGGATGAAGTCTTTGCACTCTTGGAAAGATCATTGCCAAGCTCTGTTAAAGATCAGCTCCTGGGACAGAATGAGCTCTGCAGTCCCAATTCCAGCCAGGATTCCAGTCAGGATCCCAGCCAGGATTTCAGCCAGAATCCCAGCCAGGATCCCAGTTTGCTCCCAGCCAGGATCCCAGCCAGGATCTCAGCCAGGATCCCAGCCAGGATCTCAGCCAAGATCCCAGCCAGGATCCCAGCCAGGATCCCAGCCAGGATCCCAGCCAGGATCCCAGTTTGCTCCCAGCCAGGATCCCAGCCAGGATTCCAGCCAGGATCCCAGTTTGTTCCCAGCCAGGATCTCAGCCAGGATCCCAACCAGGATCCCAGCCAGGATCTCAGCCAGGATCCCAGCCAGGATCCCAGTTTGCTCCCAGCCAGGATCCCAGCCAGGATCCCAGCCAGGATCTCAGCCAAGATCCCAGCCAGGATCCCAGCCAGGATCCCAGCCAGGATCCCAGCCAGGATCCCAGTTTGCTCCCAGCCAGGATTCCAGCCAGGATCCCAGCCAGGATCCCAGTTTGCTCCCAGCCAGGATTCCAGCCCAGGACTGGGATCCAGCTCTGGGTGGCACCTCCAGCCCTGCTGCCTGGCAGGAGCTGCCATGGGGCACAATTTGGGTTCCCAAGGATGCTGAGTTTGCCCATGCCATAGCACAGTTACTCCGAGGTAACTCCCAGCTGCAGCTCAGCTCCAGTGCAGCTGCACCAATGTCACCACTCAGCTCACCTTACACGGAGCTTGCAAATCTCTGTTTTCCAAGGAAAGGCACCCCTGGGACCTTTGGAAGCATGGGACAAACACAGGAGGGCTGAGGGAGGAGCCCAAAGGCAGCACCAAAAGCAAACCTCGCTGCAGGGTGTCTGAAGGACTTTTACCAAGCAGCTGTGGTGGTTAACTGGAGCCAGGATGGGCTCAAAGCTGAGGAGCTTTGAGGGAAGCAGCTCCAGGGAGGGAAACTGAGGCACTGCAGAGCCTCCCTGGCAGCACTTCCCCACTCCCTTCTCACCTCCAGAGGGATGCAAAGCAAGGCATGGTTAGAATTCAGCTCAGCACTGACTGCCAGCAGCCTCCCAGAGCAGCACACAGAAACCTTTCCCCAAAAATCTGCTTAATTATGGTCCCAAGGAACCCAAATAAAGACAACAGAGAGCAGCCACCCTGCTGGGGATGAGGGGGTTAAAATCTAGTCCAAAAGCAACAGATAAAATCAAGTCCAAGTCCAAAGCAAAATCAAGTCCAGATTAAAATCAGATAAAAATACTTAGATGGTCTCAAAGTCTCTATTTAAAACATGTGCAGAGCTCCTTAGAATCCCATATTTTGGGGGGAAATCTTATTTCCCTGCAAATCTCTATTTAAAAATGATTTCAGTGCTCCTTAGAATCACATATTTGAGGAAAAATGTTATTTTTCACTGCAAATCTCTATTTAAAAATGATTTCAGTGCTCCTTAGAATCACATATTTGAGGAAAAATGTTATTTTTCACTGCAAATCTCTATTTAAATATGTGTGAAATGCTTCTTAAAATTGTGTGTTTTGGGGAAATTGTTGCTTTCCCAGCAAGTCTGCCTAACAGTGATCACTCCTGCCCACAGAATGACCTGCAAGGCCAGGTCACCCCAAATTTCCCAGGAAAATAAGGCATGCCAGCACTGCCCAGCACCTCCCCTTGCCCAGCACCATTCTGCTGCAGCCTCCCAACCTGTGGCACCTTCACCCAGAGCTGCCACCAAGCCACGATTCACTCTGGATTTTCCAGGAGCAAATTCCAACGTCACAAACCCCCAACCAGTAAAAAGCCAAACAGATTTCAATTTCAGCCAAAAAGCTTCAATTTCTCAGGACGTGTTTTTTAAAAAATATTAATCCTTGCAATTCAGGGGAGTCTACAAAGTGTATTTTTTTCCCGAATCCATTGTTACTAAACTGAGCTAAAATGTAAAAGCTCCTAAAATCAATTTTGTTGGGTAGAACACTATTGGGAATACACCTCCCCCAGTGAACAATATTTAAGAATTCCCCTAGGAATTTTCATTCTGCATGTTAAGAACATCCTAATAATTAATTAATATTAATATCCACTTAATCCCTGCAGCCATTAACCACGGAATTATAACTTCCAGAGACAAAAGCAAACATTGCTTCAGAGTTTGACACAACACACTGATCACATCCCTGAAAAATTGGGAATTATTCTGTATCAACACATCTGCCACCGAATTTTTAGGATGTGAGGTTTCCTTTCTTGCCATAGGAAATTTCAATCCCACAGGGCAGAAGATGAAGGCATTTTCTCCAGGAATGTCCCAATCCCTGCTTACCATGACGATGTCTCCAGGCTGGATGGTGATCTCATCGTGGCTTCTGGATTCAAAAGGATACAGAGCTCTATAATACACTATTTTTACATCCTCCTGAGCAGAAATGGTAAGAGGAGCTTTCTCTGAGCAAAGGAAACAAACACAGATACAGAGAGAAGAAATGAAACCATCTTATTTTTAAACATTGGGAAAATGGGGTGAAAGTGGAGACAAGAATCCCCAGAGCTGGCAGGGTCTGCAGGAGTACCTCATCCCCCTTTAACACAAGGGGAAATATAAAAATTAATCATTTAAATAGGATTTTATTATTTTCTCCTCTTAAAAACAGGGAAAATCATGGAGTCCCAGAATGGTTTGGGTTGGGAAGGACCTCAAAGCTCATCCAGTGCCACCCCTGCCATGGCAGGGACACCTCCCACTGTGCCAGGCTGCTCCAAGCCCCAATGTCCAACCTGGCCTTGGGCACTGTCAGGAACTGGGCAGCCTCTCTGGGCAGGATTTAGCCACAAAAGTGATGCAATCCTTTGGACAAATATTTAAACCAGTTTTACATTCCCAAGCAGTTCTTGTGTGTACCCAAGGCACTGAAGAGGGAAGCAGGATTCCCAACACAGGCAAAAATCAGGATACAGTGCACAGCTGAAAGTGACTGCGTGGAGAGCAGGAAAAGGGGACTAAATATTAGGTTTCAGGTCATTTGTCCAGTGAACAAAGGAAGGCAGGAAAGCAAAAGGGTAACTAAATGACATATTGTTCCTACTCTGAAAAATCCCAGGGCTTATATCCCACACCAAAATAAAAACTACAGAAGTAGTTGTTGACATCTTGCATGCAGACACAAGTGATCCCTTCCAGCTGAGATTCCCTCTTCCCCTGCCCTGCAGCCTCAGAGCTGTGCTTTCCCCTCTGCTGAGCACCAGCCTTGGGGGAAGAACAGCAATGAGAGAACCAGTTTTGGATACCAGAGCACAATCCATGCATTATTTACTTCAATAAGACTCACAAGCCAACCTTGAACAGCACCTTGTTCTGTGTTAAATGGGAAAAGAGAACAGAGCTGTCCCAGAGCATTCCCTGCTGTCAGACCCTACCTGCGTTGGACCACGGAGCCTGGCCAGGCTTGCTGGGCTCCTGGTGGGGCTGGAAGAGTTTACTCAGCTTCTCCTGCATTTCCTGTTTCCCCTTATCCTCACTTTCCTTCTTCTTGGGTAGTTCTTCCCTTTTTTGCTTGTCATCTTCCTGGATCTTCTTTTGCCACTCCTCCTCGGGCTGTCCTCGCTCCAGCCGCACCTTGTCCCGCTCCTGGAGCCGCCTGGGGGACAATTGCCAGGGGTCACTTCAAAAGAGCCACTCAAACCAAAGCCCACCAAAGCTTTTGGGTGATCTCCAGCACACAGTGTCCTCTTTAGGGTTTTCCCATGCCCTAACTTTATTTTGGTGAGTTAGCAGTGATGCCTTAGGTTTGAACTTTTCTCTGTTCCCAGCCCTGCAGTGCCCAGTGTAACTCTGCAGGTCCCTGGAGCTCGTTCAGTGCTGTTCTCTCATGCTCACACTGACATAACAAAGCCTCTCCAGCTCGCTCTCCAAGGACACCCAGACCCTCCTGGGCCCAACAACTGCAAACCTTCATCTTGGGGAGAGGGGGACAAGCTTGGGCAAATTCCATCCTTGCCTGGCTTCTGCTTGGGCAATTGATGCTGCTATCAAAGTGGGAAGAACTCGGGAGCTGTCATTGTCCATTCTGGGATGCACTGAGGCAGGAGCCTCTGGAGGCCAGAGTGTGACCTCTGAAGGCCTTTCCAATCAATCCCTCCTTTATTCCTTTATTCCTGTCTGCTCTCTGTTTCTAAGGAGCCATTTAAGGCACCACCAGCCCCTCTCCAGCATCTCCTCACACGATGGTTCCCAGAAATCACAGACTCGTGGAATGGTTTGGGTTGGAAGGGACCTTAAAGATCATCTTGTTCCAATCCAAGGTAAGACTCCGAACAGCCAAATCAGAAAGGAAAAAGCAGGAATCAGAACATGTGGCCATCCTTATCCTGATGTTGAGGGGCAAGGAGGAGAAGTATTTGCAAGTCTTACACAGCATTCCAGAGAATTATTTGGAATATTTCCCATTCCCCACAGCCAAAGTCAACAAGGTTAACCACCAGAGGACAAGACATCAAGAAATGAAGAAATATTCTCTGCTAGAAACCATTTTCCCCAGCAAAGATAACTCTGAAAATCTAAAGGACACCCAGTGTGTTCCAGTTTGTTCCATGGCCTATTCCACCCCTGGAACTTCGTCAGAGTCAGGGACAAAGGCCTGAGAAGCAGCTGCTCCTCACACACTTTGTGTGCTACAAAAAACAGAGTTTGTGCACAGACAGTGTGAATTCCTGACCAAAAACAGTGTGAGAAAAAAACTGAATCACACAATCCCAGGATCCCTGAGGCTGGCAAAGCCCTCCCAGCCCAGCCAGGCCAAGCTGTGCCCCATGCCCACCTTGTCCCCAGCCCAGAGCACTGAGTGCCACCTCCAGGCCTTCCTGGGAGCCCTCCAGGGATGGGCACTCCAAACCTCCCTGGGCAGCTCTTGCCAAGGCCTGAGCTCCCTTTCCATGAGGAAATTCCTGCTGCTGTCCAACCACTCCACTTCCCAAGCATTAGAGAGTAGCACTAGAGGACACAAACCTCATCTGCATCCCTGAAGTTTTGGGCAGACAGGAATATTTCCCAGAGATGCCAAGGGAGTTGTTATATTTAGGGCTCCATTAAAGCACTTTGTTACCTCTGAGCTTCTTTTTGCTTTTCCAGCTCCACTGTCTTCCTTTCCTGTTCCTTCTGTTTCAACCTCTCAGCTTCCAAGCTCTTCTGCTTCTGGAGCTGCTGCTTGTTGTGGATTTCTCTCAGCTCCTGGATCAAAAAAAAGGAAAACAGGTGTAAAGATCCACTCTGTGAATCAGAACTAATGGCCCCAAAGAGTTCCCTGTGAGGGAGCAGCACCTGGGAATTTCTGGGGATCTCTGTCCAAACTCACACTCCTGCCAAATGCAGATATTTCAGGTTCATTTCCAGGGTCTATGAACCACTTTTCCTATTTCTATGCATTTAACAGAGACATTAAAGGGTTAAGAAACCAGAAATCCTTTAAATGAGACTCTAAAAAATGGACAAAGCTTAATCTGAACAGTCACTTCTGGTTTAGTTTGTTGGTTTGTGGAATTCATTTATTAAATTCCATACACCAATCTGCCCTCTGAGCTCTCACAACAGCAACTCTTAATCAGTTTCATTTGCCAATTAATGCTGATTTACTAAAGAAACTTCAGGATTGGTTTATAGGCAGGAGACTGAAATCCTTAAGGAATGTCTTTGGGATGGATCATGGCACAGAGAGTATTCATTTGTATACAAGTCTGTTTTTCCTTAATTAACTGGAAGGATATTGCCTGAAAGAATTAGAATATAAATAATAACAAAAAAACCAAAATATTTTCCTCAAGATTTGTTCTCTGCATTAATACCTATTAACACAAATCCAACTTTTATCTGGAATTTCTTTGCATCACCTGGAATTTTGCATCTGAACTCCTCAGTGTTACAGGGGGGAAAAAGGAAAACTACCTATGACCACTGAGGATTTTCCCTGAAAATAGTTCTTCCAAAAATTGCTATCTTTTAATGAAAATACAGTACATGTGAAATGGAAACAGTTCATCTTGGAAGTATTTGGATATCTCTTCAGACATTCACAATCTACAAACCACAGGAAGTTCTCATGTAAAACTCCTCATGCCCTGACCCAAATAAGAAAATTGCATAAAGGACAAAAAGATAAATTTTGGTGATTCAAGGATGGAAGTTTCAAAAGGGAATCTGATCCCTGTGGCCCAGGTCTCCATTTGATTTCATCAATGCTCCCCAGTTTTCAATTCAATGAAAACTGAGCTCAGCATCATTAAAGAGAGAATCAGTTCTCAGGGAAGTTGGAATTAAAAACCCTGCTAAGGCCATGAACTAATTCTCACTGGAATCCAGGGATGATCCCAATCCCTTGGGCAATACCTTGTTTAATGATGGCCCTGAGTGTGAGGAGCAGGGGGAACCACACTCCCCACATCCTCTCTGGCACCTCCTGAACTCTTCTGTTGTACCAAAAATGCACAGAACAAATTCCAATTGATGTTTTTTTTTAGTCTTAAAATTAAAACCGAAGCACGATTTATGGGGAAAAGGGATTTATTGGTATTTATTTCAGGATCTTGGGGTGCAGCACTCTGTCCGGGTGGAATGCCCTGAAAATGCATGTACCTGTCACACTGAAATGCACACAATTCTAGGCTTTGCAAAATTAACATATTTAGCAAAGATTCCCCAATGAGAGGCTCGAGTGAATTTTGTGTTTTGAGGAATTTTCCCTTCTCGATGGGTTTACTTTAATTTACAAAAATATGCTTTGGAGAGAACTTTGGTGTCTGGGGCTTCCAGACTGGTTTGTTTTTTGGTTTAACAGTGCTGTGGGTCTGAGCTGAGTTATCAGACTTGGAAAATGACAACTGTGGTGGCTGAAAGCACTAAGAATACATAAAGCTATATAAAAGAGTGTGTAAGAGGGGTATAAAAGGAAAAGCAAAAAGTCATTCTGGCATCACAAGAACATTGGCAGTGCTGGATTGACACCCTTCAGCTGAGAATCCCAGGCTGGGTGGGTTGGAAGGGATTTTAGGGATCACCCAGTGCCACCCCCATGGCAGGGACACCTCCCACTGTGCCAGGCTGCTCCAAGCCCCAATGTCCAACCTGGCCTTGGGCACTGCCAGGGATCCAGGGGCAGCTCCCTAAGGGATCTCATCACTAAATGCAGGATATTCACCACTTCCATGGCCAAATGGAAATCTGGGAATGCTGCAGCTGAGCCACAGCCTCGTGTCTGCCTGGAGCAAGGAGATTCTGCTGTGACTACACAGAGCAGGCTCAGGAAATGCTGCTGCCAACTCTGGGACAAACAATTACATTATTTTCTTTGCTTGATTTGTCATTCATTCACCTGCTCAGCTAAGTCAGGATCTCATGGGACATTTTAATAATTATTTAAGTTTTCCACAGACGTTTTAGCCCCATTCCCTCCCAGCCAAGCTGGGTCAGTGTTCTGTGAAGAGGTTTTTCTGTGACAGAACTGCATCCTAAGAAAATCAAACCTAGTTTATAGTGCTGGCACTGGATGGAGCATTTTTGGAGATTAAAAAATCCCACATACATCCCTCTTTGGGTCAGCCAGGAGGAAACAAAGATGTGCTGGGCATGTCATGCAACAGAGATGCTCCATTGCTTTGCCAGTGGGAGGGTGGGGAGAAGAGCCAGCATCTCCCACAGTTCTACTGGAAACCATTTGAACTTCAGTTGTTGCCTTTCCCTGGTCTTAAAATTCAAACTGTTTAAAATGGTTAAAAATAAAACGGTTGATGGGGAAAAGGGGTTTTTACTTTGGGATTTATTTAAGGATCTTTGGGTGCAGCACTCTGTCCAGGTGGAATGCTCTGGAAATGCACACACTGTCTCTCACTCACTGAAATGCACACAATTCTAGGCCTTGCAAATGAGCACATCTATCAAAGATTCTCCAGTGAGAGGCTCGAGTGAAGCTTTCGTTGTGAGGAACCTTCCTGCTGGATGGGCCTGTCTGAGTTTACCAAAATGTGTTCTGGAGAGGCCCTTGGTGTCTGGGGCTCCCAGGATGTTTGCTCTCCTGGTTTCACAGTGCTGTGGGGCTGAGCTGAGTTATCAGGATGGGAAATGCCAAGAGTGGTGGCTAAAAGCACTAAGAATACATGGAACTATATAAAAGGGGATATAAGAGGAGTATAAAAGAAAAGGAAAAAAATCATCTTGGCATCACAGTAACACTTCAACAGCCCAGACATTTCCAGCTGGATGTTAAGCACAGCTCTGTGCTCATCCTGTACAGACACAGCTCCAGCTGTTCATGTCCCACCCCTGTGCTGCAATTCCAAAGACACACCAAGGCTTTGCTCATTCCTGGGGTGCAGGACAAGGAATGCCTTACCTTAGAAGCAGAGAAATTGTTCCCTTGGCACTTAATTCCAAACAGACCCACAAGGAGAATTTTGAGATGTTATAACAGCCACATTCATCATATTGAATAGGAATGAAAGCATTCCATAGAGCAGAGCAATATTCTCTATATGCAGACAAATCATTTGCTACAAAAGCCTTCCTGGTAGAAATGGAGTTGTTTAGGCCCAGATTGTCTTTTTAACAGAAAGACAAGAGCACTTGGGATATTCAGGGATTACAATACAAGGTTTCCATTCTCCCCCTGAGACAAGCAGAGCATTTGATGCCACAGGAAAGGACCCTGCAGTTCTGTGCTCCCAGAAGCTTTTCCAGAGCAATCCTGGAATCCCTCCTGCCCCATTTTTGAGCTCCCACAGCCTCTGCTTTGGCCTTGACAGACAATTCCTCCCTTCACCCCATCCTGGGGGCACTGGACTAAGCAAGGATGTTGCCACCTCTATCCTACCCGGAATCACAAATTACAGTGATGTGTAAGGATACTTCCCATCCAAGTGTTTGCTTTTTTTTTCCCTTCACACTAAAAATCATGACCAAAACAGGCAATTTATTTAAATTCTTGAAGTTCCAGATAAGCAAACAATAAAAATCACTCATTAATACCTTGCCCAAGTTGCCATTCAAGGCACACTCCTCACACAGGCAACAAGGATTAGATAAAAATCTAACACTAAACTCTTCTCTTTGGTTGGTTTTGGTGCTGGCACCCTTAGGAAACACTGACTCAGTGAAACACTGCACACTCATCTGCTTAGGGAAAGCGAAGCACATAACTGGAGGAGGCTCCTCACTCAGAGAGAGCTGCCTGAGCAGGGCATGGAGACCTTTGGGAAGGAGTGTAAGTGCTGGATGCAGCCCAGGAGGAGCGCCAGGCACTGCAGCATTGCCTCTTCCACTGCCACTGACTGGAAGAAAGAAATGCTCAGATGTAAAGAGGCATTGGGAGCAGGAGCACCCTGCCCACATGGATCACACAGGCACAGACAGGACAGGGACACAAGGACACCACCAGCACAGCTGCAGCTCTGTGTGCTGCTCACTCCTTGGGGGATCACAGAGACATCACAGCAACAATTCCTTCCTTCACTTGTCTCAAATTCTAATAGTTAACTTCATCTCTAAAGGGAAGTTCTGTAGCTTCCCAGGAGAAATCCTTGACTTGTAAATATGAAAGATGTTTTGGTAAGGTGCTTTCCTTGACCAGAGAAAGTGTTCTGTGTTTGTTTTCATATTTCATGTGGACTGTGCTGGAGAGACAGAACACAGCCACACAGACAGACAACCCCTCCAGCTGAAAGGTTGGAGAGAGAAAAGATTTGCTCTGTTTTCTTCTTGATAATAAAGCCTCCTGATTTTCAATCTATGAACATGAGGGGTTCTGTGGAAGGGCCCAGGAAATAGAGCCACATCATTTCTACAGCCCTCCCAGGACCTCTCTGCTTTCTCCAGGCACTGAGAAGAGATTCTCAGCAAAACTGTTTCAGGAACATGAATTCATTCCTTGGGTGCTCTCAGGCAGGAACAGCAGCAAGAAATTCTGGATTCTTCCATGTCATAGGAAATGGGCATTTGGTCCTTGGAGTCACAGGGAGCCTTAATCTTGGAGGGTCAGTTCAGATCCAGGGATCTTGGGAAGTGGGAATTGTTCCCGGGCAGGGAGGGCAGGCCCTGGCACAGGGTGCCCAGAGCAGCTGTGGCTGCCCCTGGATCCCTGGCAGTGCCCAAGGCCAGGTTGGACATTGGGGCTTGGAGCAGCCTGGCACAGTGGGAGGTGTCCCTGCCATGGCAGGGGTGGCACTGGGTGGGCTTTGAGGTCCTTCCAACCCAAACCATTCCAGGATTCTATGTCCTAAAATAAACAAGTGACCAGTTCCATTTTATTGACACTTGTAGCAGTATTAATTATTAGATCTCTAGTTTTCACTCAGAAGTTTCACTCCTTCAGTCACAATTCAAGACACAAAGAAGTGGCCAAACTTTCAACCTTGGAACAAACTCCTTCACCTTATAGCCAAACATAGCCCAATCCACGAGACTGTTATCTTATCTCATAAAATGCCCCAAATCTCATTTCAAAGGATATCTCAGCAGCCAAACAAGCATCAACAACCTCCCTGAAACTAAGTGGTTCTACCTAAAGATATCCCATATTACAATTCAAACAACCTGATTTGAAATATTAATAACATTTTGTAAGCCTGAAAGCTATTGGAAATGCACCAAATTCTAGGAATATTTCCAATTCCAAAGGACTCATCAGAAGGAATTTAAATCAATTGTTTTGGAGGGATGACAAAAAAATCCAGCAGAAAAAAAAAATCTCATTTATCTCCATAATCATTAAGACACACAGTGAAGATGTTGTAATTTAGTATAAAGGATTCACTGACTGCAGAACATACAAACATGGAGACAAATCCAGAGCATCCTGTAAACTGCTGTGGTGATACTGAGCTGCCTGCTGAACTAAAATTACCTTCATTAAACCCAGAGTTTATAATTTGTCTGATAAAAATGTATTTTAAAAGGAAAGATTTCAATCTTTCCCATCTTGACCTGTTGTCCCTTAATTTAAAGGAGCCTTTACCACATTTAGAGCTGAGGCGTGGTGGAATTGCTGCTACACAATTTGAAAAATCCCACATTTCATTGTGAGCATTATCCAGCTGCCTGATAATCACACAAATGGCACCACAGGAGCTGCTGTTTGTACACACCCAGGAACTGAGATTCAACTAAAAGTTCTTCTGCTATTGGGGAAATTATTAATTTAGCATTATTTACAAGCCAATTTCTACCTATTTCCAATGTCAGTCACTTTTCCAGTGGTGGTTCCTAAAAGTTGTCACAGATTTTTGGATTTTTTAAGTAATTATATGTGAGAATTATGGAAGTTCCTATACGGTTTGGAGAGATATGATCACCTAAGAGAAAGGTGATCTGTGCTTAGAGAACTTCCACTTAACACAAATCCCAGAAACCTCAGGGTTCCAGCAAAGCCTTCACCAGTCTTGTGCATGAAATATTGGGTGCTGGGCACTGCCCAGGCTCCCCAGGGAATGGGCACGGCCCCGAGGCTGCCAGAGCTCCAGGAGCCTTTGGGCACTGCTGCCAGGGATGCCCAGGCTGGCATTGCTGGGGGGGCTGGGCAGGGCTGGGCTGGCACTGGGTGATCCCTGGGGGTTTATTCCCACTCAGGATATTCCATGATTCCCTGAAGAACGACAGCCAAGAAATCACTGCTGCACTCAGCAGCTTCTAAGGAGTTTCTCTACCCTTTCCATGCTGAGCCCACAAAAAGGTCTATGTGCCTTTTTAGGGATTTAAATCCAGTATTAAAATCCTCCACGTCCCCCAAAATACACCTGGAACATCTCAAGAAACTGCAGAAGGGAAAACTCTCTGAATTCAGCTCCCACTGCTCAGCTTCCATGGTACTACTGGGGCTGGAGTGTGTCCAGGGCAGGGAAGGGAGCTGGGAAGGGGCTGGAGGAGCCCCAGGAGGGGCTGAGGGAGCTGGGAAGGGGCTGGAGGAGCCCCAGGAGGGGCTGAGGGAGCTGGGAAAGGAGCTCAGGCTGGAGAAAAGGAGGCTCAGGGGGGACCTTGTGGCTCTGCACAACTCCCTGCCAGGAGGGGGCAGCCGGGGGGGGTCAGGCTCTGCTGGCAGGGAACAGGGACAGGAGGAGAGGGAACAGCCTCAGGCTGGGCCAGGGGAGGCTCAGCTTGGACACCAGGAGCAATTTGTGCATGGAAAGGGAGCTCAGGCCTTGGCAAGAGCTGCCCAGGGAGGTTTGGAGTGCCCATCCCTGGAGGGGTGCCAGAGGAGTCTGGATGTGGCTCTTGGGGACAGGGATTGGGGTGATGCTGGGGTGGGACTGGATGATCCTGAAGGTTCCTTCCCACCCCGATACCTCTGGGATTCTGTGACTGCCCCTCCCAAACTCAGCCCTTCCCAGGAAGCCAAGGAAGCTGCAGCAAGGCAGAACTCCCCACATGCAGAAGCAGATCTGCTCCTCCTGTCAGATGAGTTCCACAATCACCTCAAGCCAGAGACTTTCTGTTTTCCCCAAAGAAGTGTCTCCACAACTCCATCAATCGACTGAAACCAATTTTCCTGGTAAACTGCAAAACCATTTCCCTTCAGTCAAGGCATTCTTGGATTCCTGGCACATGTTGATAAATCTGTGCTTAATGGGCAACTTCCATTTTTAATTAACATCAGCTTGTCATCTCTGAATGCCAACCCTCCAGTACTTAGAAGATTAAATTCTGGCTGAGTGCTTGGTTGGTTCTGGGGTTTGTTTTTTTTTGCTACTGTCACAATATCAAGACAATTCACCCCTCCCCACTCATTTATACTGTTTGGGTAATTTATGATCAATCCAAATATTGGCACTAATTTTAAAATTAATATCCTTTGGTCCAATTTACCACTTTTAAAGATCTCCGTTAAAAAAAATAATATCCAAAAAGCACAACATGTTAAGATGTATCCAAAAATCATATACAAAGAAAAATTAAGCGAGGTTGAAACCTCAAGGATTAATTAAGCAAGGATGAAACCATTCTATTTTCTTTTAAATATAAATTGTGCCCATTTTGTTTGTTCTGTGTCTGACTCTGCAGAGATTCTCTCCTTCCATCCTCCCCATCTCAGACTGGGAGAGTCATCTTCAAATTTACCTTACAACAGGGCCACACTTTGAATTTTTTCTTTAATTATTAATAACTCTCATTTAACCAAGCTATTTGTTGCTTAAATTCAACCCCACCTTCCATCCTAAATTGGTTGATTTAATCCCAGTTGATCAACTTTCAAAACAACTCCATTAATGTCTCTGTCACAGTGATTTTCCTGCTGAATACTTGCAGCACAATTTGTGACATCTTGCAGGAAATGGGATATTTCTGGGCAGCTTTCAGGAGAAGCCACCAGTGGAACTGGCAGATAAAGTGCTTGAACATTGGAATATTTTATGAAAAAATGAATGCTATTAAAAGTTTGTAACTACAGACTGATTTCCAACTTCCCTCTGCAGAACCTTGACATTTCTGGTGCAGAAACACACAAAAAAAAATCACAGTTTTAACAAAGACTGAGCAATAAAGCATGGAAGCACAAAGCACAAACAGCTGCACTCAGGGATAAGAAGGAGCACACAGACAGCACATAAAAATTCAGTGTGGCAGCAGAAAATCAAGTCTCTTTTATTCAAGATTTTAACTTGAACTCCTGATTCCAGCAGATTTGCTGACCTTGTCCTGCACTTCTTGGATGCAAAAGCACAGAAATTGGTCATTTCATATTTGCAATCACAGATCTGGAATCAGGGCTCAAATTTCCTCCTGAAGAGAGTCTGCAGATTTAAATTGATTCAAACCCTGAGTTTGAAAGCTGAGCTGAGCAGCATTTTCTTAAAAAGAAAATAAAAATTCAATAAAATCCCCAAAAGACAGATTTGAGAATGCTCCCAAAACAGACATTCTTAATCACTTCAGTTCATTTCTTTTTTCCACAATCAGGTTAGAAAATAATCAAGTGAACATTCAGAAAGGCTTAACGAGTCCTGGGTTACCTTCAGCTGATTATTGAAAATATCAATTTCCTGCAGTTTCGATCTGGTTTCCTTCTCCACCTCATCCAGCTGCTCCCGGAGCTGCTGCCGTGCCAATTCCTTGGCTTCCAAGGCTCTCTTGATGGTGAGGAGGGAATCCCCTGGTTTGGAACACATTGCCAAGTCAGTATTTTCTTCTATGGAACACCTCAGGTCACAGAAAGTAACATTTTCCCATCTGCATCTCGCAACACACAAAGAGCAAATCCAGGGGACAGGGCAGGGAGGGAACTTGTCCTGGCCCAGAGCTTGGGCAATGCCCCAAAATCTACTCACTGTGCAAACTGTTCTGCTGGACTTGCTTGAGTTGATCATTCAGCAGCTGCTTCTCTGGAATCAACCTGCCCAGCATCTGCTGAGACTCCTGAGCACAGGAGAAACAAGAAACAGGGAAAACAAGAACAGAAACAGGCAAAAAGGTGAGTGAGGCACAACTTCAGCCACGAGACCTCACATCAGCATTTCTTCTTTACTTTTCTCTCATTGAATGATGGATTATTGCTCATTTCCCTCCTGATGTATTATTGCTCTTATCCAAGCACTGTCTGTGTGATATTCTCACAGATCCCAGACATTCTCTGCCATCCAAAGGATGCATCACATTGAACTGATCCTCACTGAAAAATGGACCTGGCTTGGCATTACCCAAAACCAAGGGCACAAAGACAAGGATCAATTTGAGGAAATGTTCAAACAAGCACATACTAAATGTTTAATTCTGATTTTAATAAATGAAACACACAATCCCAGGATCCCTGAGGCTGGCAAAGCCCTCCCAGCCCAGCCAGGCCAAGCTGTGCCCCATGCCCACCTTGTCCCCAGCCCAGAGCCCTGAGTGCCACCTCCAGGCCTTCCTGGGAGCCCTCCAGGGATGGGCACTCCAAACCTCCCTGGGCAGCTCTTGCCAAGGCCTGAGCTCCCTTTCCATGCACAAATTGCTCCTGGTGTCCAAGCTGAGCCTCCCCTGGCCCAGCCTGAGGCTGTTCCCTCTCCTCCTGTCCCTGTTCCCTGCCAGCAGAGCCTGACCCCCCCCGGCTGCCCCCTCCACTAACAGTTAATTAATAATATTAATAACAGTGTTAATGAGTAGCATCTTAGATCAGGAATAGAAAGACAAATATTTACAGGAAAATAGAGACTTTCCCTTTAAAGGAATACATTCTGGCTAAAAGCCATGAAACACAAGCCCTGTGGGCTGAGAATCTTTGAGGCCTCGATCTCTCCACTTAGAGCTCTTGGAAGAGGATTCTGATCTCTCTCAAAGTCAGCTCATGGCTGTAAGGTTGTGAACTGCTGTGTTACAGGGGTCCCTGCAGATGATCCTCTCCCTTTGGAGGATCCTATTTATGTGTTTCCTGTAGAATCCTGGTCCTCTCCACAGCACAAACTGCTACCTCACACACTTTCCTGAAGCCTTGACCTCCAAACTCAAGTTGTCAAAACACCTTTGGCAGCACAAGGTGAAACAGCACCTGAGTATCAACATCCCATCTTTCCCACAAAGCCTGTAACTGCTCTGAGCAGCTCTCTGGAATTGCAGGCTTTTGAGGAATCAAGCAGCTGCCAGCTTCAATCTGTCATGGAGGATTGCAAATGGCATCATTCAATGCTGAGGATAAATGTCCTCCAGCCCCTGAACACCAGAGTGAGCCCCAGGGATGCCACAGAGTCCTCATCCCTGGCAGTGCCCAAGGCCAGGTTGGACATTGGGGCTTGGAGCAGCCTGGCACAGTGGGAGGTGTCCCTGCCAGGGCGGGGGTGGCACTGGATGGGCTTTAAGGTCTCTTTCAACCCAAAACATTCTGTGATTCCACAATTCCAGGAAAAGTTTTAATTTTGGTTCCAAGAACCCAGGATTGGCTGCACTGCCATGGCTTTGGGCTGTCCCACTTTCCTCCTGCCAGACCCTGACTGGGCTCTGCAGTGCCCAGCTCAGCTCTGAGCATTATGCAATGACTGCAGCCTCCTGTGAGCTCCTTATGTTCCAGAAAATACCCTGAGACAGCATAGCCAAGGACTTAAGGAATTCACTAAGTAGTAAAGTAGCAAAATTCAGATAAACTACAGATTTGATTATCAGGAGCTGCACGTGTCCCTCACTGTTCAGCTGCAGGGCCTGATGCAGCAACAGAGCTTTCCCAGCCCCTCAAGGAGATCCCAAAATCTGGATGCTCCAATCCTACCCTGCGCTGAGGTGGCTTCACCTGCAGTCCTGGGGACAGTTCTGGCTGCCTCCATAAAAGAAAGATCTAAAGCTCTTGGAAGGTGCCTAAAGGAGGGACACGAGGGTGGGGAAGGGTCTGCAGGGGCCCCACGAGGTCACTGGCTCAGCTCAGCCTGGAGGAGCCTGAGGAGCTCCCCGGGGCTGCAGCTCCTCCCGAGGGGCAGTGCAGGGCAGCTCCCAGCTCTGCTCTGGGCCAGGGACAGCAGCCAGGGAGCAGCTGGAGCTGGGCCAGGGCAGGCTCAGGCTGGAGAGCAGGGAAAGGTTCTTCCCCCAGAGGGTGCTGGGCACTGCCCAGGCTCCTCAGGGAATGGGCACGGCCCCGAGGCTGCCAGAGCTCCAGGAGCCTTTGGGCACTGCTGCCAGGGATGCCCAGGCTGGCATTGTTGGGGGGGCTGGGCAGGGCTGGGCTGGCACTGGGTGATCCCTGGGGGTTTATTCCCACCCAGGATATTCCATGAGTGCCATCCTGGGGCTATCATCTACCTGGAACAAATGGGAAACAGCAATGTATACAATACATAACCTTGCTCTGGTGGGAGTTTCCCTGCCCTGGCATGGGGTGGAACAAGAGGAGCTTTAGGGTCCCTTCCAAACCAAACCACTCTCTGTTCCTGTGATTCTGAGAATGCTGCAGATCAACCAAGCAACAGAATGGATGTCAACATGAAACAGAAAAATTCTCCTTCTCCAAGGACAAAAAGCACCACAGGATAGCATCTGAGGGTGCAATGTGGTCACAACATCAGCTGCTTTGTCTGTAAAGACCAGAACACTTCCAAACATCCCAGATTACTCAATGCACCGAATAGTTTGGGGAGTGTGTAAGGACAGAGAATGCCAAGGGATCCTGAAGGTCAAGTCCTGTTTCCTGAAATCACAGACAACCATGGAATAAGCATCTATCCAGTAACATCCACCACATGGATTCCACATCCCTTCCTCGCACTGAAGAAACAGATGAAAGAAATTAATGGCATCAGTAACTCTGGGAACTCAGCAACAACAAATGGCCAAGAGCTGAGGAATGTCCCACACGGCAGAGGAAATCAAAACCCACTTCCTGCCCCTTGAACGAGGGGAAATTCTCTTCAAATCACCTGGGAGCTAAAGTGTTCATCAAGGAGGTAAAGAATCCCTGGCAGGGTGAGCAAGACCCTCACAGCATAAATGTGTTTCAAAGACAGCTCATGTCCAAATAAATGTGTTTGGAAAGCAGGATCCTTCTGAGCAGAGAGCACAGAGCCAGAGAATGGCACATGTCTTCATCAGCCAGCATTAACTGGGACACCACTTCTTTCACAAGTTTAATGAAACTGCATCTTGGAACTAATTAATAGGTTGAAGAATAATTACTCCTCTGAATTAACTCATCTTCCCACAGGAAGAGTCAGATGTATTAAACTAAACTATTTCCAAGTGAAGATACATCACCCTACAAAGACACCAACAATATTGACTTTTTAACCTATTTGAGAGTTTAGAGGATGAAAATCTCCATTTTAAAAAACTCATTTACATCTTTAGTCTGTCCTCTACAGATGAGATAGGAAAACTTACAGGATATTTGAAAAACTAATTTCTTCTTTCAGGAAAAAGCTTTAAGGTTCTCCCCAGACAAAATGTGGCCTTTTCTCCTAAGTAGTGACATTTTCTGGGATCACAATTGGGATAAAAACACCTCAAGTGACACTAAGAGAATATCAGTGGTGGAGATCAATGAGAGCAGACATTTCCACACAGCCACAGCTATTGCTGCCAAACCACCTCAAAGCTAAAACCCCACACAACAACTGCCAGGAAAGCAGGAGTGAAGCTGGGATGGAGCAGCAGGATTAGGTTTTAAGCCAGGTTTTACACCTCAGCCCCATAACCTAAGTGTGAGATTCTCTTTGTGGTGGTACAAACCCACTGAGAGCTCCCATGACCAGCCAAGATTTAATTTCAAGCAAAACAAAGTTATTTAATAAAGAGAAAAATTCCTAAATCAAATACTGCCCATTGAAAAACCCTTACAAACTACAATGAATATTCTTTCACTAAAGGTAGACACCTACTGAGCTCCACCTCTATTTTAACAGAGGATTTTAGATCAGTAAGAAAGGTAAATGCCAGGCTTAGATCAGGAACTCTCTGGTTTCACTGTGAACTTCCATTTTGAAAGTTCATTATTTTTCATCATTAAAAAAACCATCAAGAAGCCACTTCATTGAAGTCAGTTCTTTCCCCCAGCACACAAACAGCAAAATACACACTGGAAAATTTCCTTCTCCTCAGCCCCAAAACCACCTGCAGCCATTTCCAGCTCCCACACACATCTGAAGGACATTAATTTCTAGCAATGATGAATTACCTACAACGACCCTTTAAGTGTGAGGAACTGTTCATCAGGATATTGATGCACTTGAGGAGGTCAAAATTCAAGGCTAAGAATAAAATCAGAGAATGTTTTCTCACCTGGAGCTGCTGCTGCAAATGGGTGATCTCTGCAATTCTGAGTTCTCTGGATTTATTTGTACTTTCAATATCTTGTCTTTGGGTCGACAGCCGACACCTGATATCCTGAAGCTTTCCCTCCAACTGGTTTCTTTTATCATTCTTTAAAAGAAAAGAAAGATAGCTATTTTATAATTTTTGGTTTTTTTTAACCAAAACGTTTGGTCGTGCAAGTCAAGATCTAAAAACTTCTTTTATTTTGAATTTAAAAGAGCAATTCTAGAAAACAAACACAGTCAGGACACAGTCACCACCACGCTGTACTGGTGTGTTTGAGCTGCACCACTACCACTCACGAGAGCTTCCAGTTCGAATTCCAAGGTTTTCTTCTTTGCCTTCAGCACCACAATGTCCTCCTGCTCCTTGTTCCTCTGGTTCAGCAGCTCCTGCCGCCGGTTCCGCTCCCACTCCAGCTGCCTCTGCCTCTCCAGCTCTCGTTTGGCAGCCTGAAGCATCCAAAAAATAAATATCTGTCATTTCTTGTGGTCATGACTTGGCAGTGAGTTTTTGAGAGATTTCAGAGACAAGCTGGAAAAAGCAATTTCTTTCTAACTTGTCTTCAATTGTAATAGTAACTCCATTTCTAAAGGGGAACTTCTGCAGTTCCCAAGAGAAAAGAATGTAAATATGAGAAATGTTTATGGTAAGGTGTTTGCCTGTACCAATCAAAAATCTCTTCTCTGTTCTTGTTGTAAATTCCATGCTAGTGCTGAACACAAACGAAAGAAACATGATGAAGATCGCAGCTCCCAGATCTGCTAGTCAAAGCTGCTAATCTCTCTCTCTCTCAATCATCTTTTAATATCTATCAACTTATCTATCTATAAATAAAGCCTTCTAATCATCCATCTATGAACACGAAGTGATTTGTAAACCAGGCCCTCAAAATAGGGCCACGTCTTTTCTACAATTTCTGATATTCATCATCTGATATTCAATTAAAACATTGGTATAAACCAGGAGCTGCTCTGTGCCTCTGCACACACAAATTGCTCCCTGCAATGCTTCCCTGCACAGCAGAGGGGACTGAACAGAAAATCTCTCTCTGTTTTCCTGTTTTCCAAGATCCAGTTTGCTGATTTAACAGATTGTTTCATATTAGGACTTGGAGAGGACATATTTAAATCCCTTTCCAACCCCCAACAATAGACCTTCTGCAGCTTTGCAAAGAACAGCCACGTGTTTCTGTGCTGGACTCATCATTGTTTGGCAACGGGAGAAAAGAAGAGCTTTTTGGGTTAACCAGGGTGTGTTTCTTGAACAAATTAAAGGCCAGGTTGGATGGTGCTACCCGGTCTGGTGAATGCTGTCCTGCCCATGGCAGGGGGTTGGAACTGGAGGATCTTTAAGGTCCCTTCCAAACCAAACCATTCTGGGACTCTATGAAATGATCTCATCCCTGGAACATCATGAATGCCTGAGGTTTTTCTTCAGCCATTCACACACCTCTTTACCTTATATCAAATACAATAATGATGGTATTGCATGAAGGCCTTGTTGCCTTTGTAAAATCATGGCTCAGGCCTGTTATTAGGCAGGGCTAATTTACTTGGGCTAAGCAGTTAGCTGGGCTAAGCTAAGCTTACTTGTTACTTGGGCTAAGCAGAGAAGGGCTGTGGGAAAGAGATACAGCTGAAGGAGGGGTAGAAAACCTGCATTGTGACCACCCTGTGTTGACAGTGTAGTATACAGTGGTTAGTTAAATTATGTTTATTATGCTTTAAAACTATACAAACTGATAACCAACTAACTCCTTTAAAAGGCTGGGATTTTACAATAAAATAATAAAGAACTCTGCTTTGCACCTGCCTGGGAAATCTACATGGCTTCATGTTGCAATGTAATGGTAATAATGACTTTTGAAGAAGTGAGATGTCAGGAGCACACTGTCCCAGATGTCAATGTCTCCTCCATCCATTCCACAGGACAAACGAAGCAATAACTGCTCCCTGCTCGCCTTTAACCCCCAGAAATTTCACTTCCTGCTTTAAACTTGCTTCCCAGCCCTGAGGGCAGAACACTGAGCAACCCAAGCCAGGGCTCAGCCCCTCCCTGTTGCCAGGGGGGCTGGAGGTGTTCTTCCCCTGACATCTAGCCTGGCTGTGTTCCTTATTTCAGTGTCCCACGTCCCAAAAAGATGAAATGAGGCTTCTTTCTGCTGTTTCAGAGCTTGTTTATTTCTGGTTCTTATCAGAGTTTCAGAGGCACAGACTGTGCTGTGACCTCCAGGAACACGAGGGCAGAATGGCAATGGCTACCCAAAGCAGGTAGCTTTTATATCTATTATCAACCAGTTAGAAAACTTTACCTATCTTATTTTGTTCCCAAAACCAGTGAGTATCNTCTGTGGTACACTAAACAACAATCTCCTCACTTCCTTTGTGTTCTCAGTTCATCCAGAAGTGGAGGCAAATGCTCCCACGAGCTTGGTTTGCAGGCCAAGCCTTTTTTGTGGAGCTCTGAGGGTAAAGCAAACAGCCAGAGGAGCAGGAAAAGTTCCCAAGCTTTTCCTGACTCCAGCACCCTGTTGTTACCTCTCTCCTCTCGATCTCTTTCCTCCTCTCCTCCTCGCGCTGCCTCTCCAGCTCCCGTTGTTTCTCCAGCTGTTTCTCCAGCTCCAGCTGCCGCTTGCGCTCCTGCTCCTGCCTCTCGCGCTCCTTCCTCTCCTGCTCTGCCCTCTCGAGCTGTGCCAGCCTCTCCTGCTCCTTGCGCTGCTGCTCCAGCAGTGCCTGCCTGCGCTTCTCCAGCTCCAGGTTGCCACGCTCGAAGTTCTCTCTCTTCTTGTCTTCAAATGTCACTTGGTGCACAGAAACACAGTTAAAGGGCAATTAAACCCTGCCACTGACTTAAAAGCAAATAAATCAGTGTAAATCCAAATGAAGCCCTAGGTCTCAGTTGGAGACACATCTAGAGGAGAATACTCCTTGATAGAAAGCAGGTTGTAGTTCACCCTCCCCCACCAGGTTTGGGAAAAGAAAATATTTTTTCAGTTTTTTTTCCTTCACTTTCTTCTATTTCTTTAACGAACACACACAAAACAAGACTAATACTAAATAATAAAATTTTACGCTGTGGAGACAAACTTGGAAGAGTTTAAGGGTTTTTTGTGGGTGTGGTCCCTCACTCTCTCTCTTTTTTGCAGCTGGGTCGGTGTGGGGGATCCCCCTGCAGGCNCGCTGTGGAGACAAACTTGGAAGAGTTTAAGGGTTTTTTGTGGGTGTGGTCCCTCACTCTCTCTCTTTTTTGCAGGGCCCCCCTGCAGGCCCCTGGAAGGTTTTTCAGTGAGGTTTTGATGCTCTGGTGTTCTGAGCAAGTTCAGAAGAGAAGAAGAAGAAACCAAAGTCTCAGGAAAACTCTGTCTCTTTCTTTTTGAAGAAACAGAGTCGAGAGCTGGCTGGAAAGCAAGGAAGGAGCTTCCTCCCCTCTCTGCTGCAGCAGCTCTCACTCCCCACAGCAGAACAACAGAGAGGAGAGGTGACCTTGAAGCACAGAATTGTTTTCAAAAAGTTCCTCTGGCTTTTTTTTCCTCTCTCTCCCCTCTTGGGCTCAGTTTAAAGGCAAAGAAAGGCACAAAATTCATTTTTGGGCATAGAGTAGGCGATATAGGATACATCATAAAGTTACACTAAGACACCCTAGCAAAGTGAACACCTCCTTCCAGCAGGAGTGGCTGCAGCTCCCCTCCCTAGGGATAACTGAGCTGCACAGGTCAGCCTGGGGTTTAACATCAGCACTGACATCAATGATCCCCTCAAACCCACATCCTCAGCAAACCAAGGAGGGAATTTCCATTCCCATTCCTCAGGCCTTCAGCTTTCTCCACAAAGCTCAGCAAGTGGGGATAATTTAGACAAACCATCCCCCAGCTGATCCTCTGCAAGGACACGGAGCTGGAATTCCTCTGTACATTGGATAATAGCAGCAGTCCAAGAGCCAACATTTCCATTAGTGTAGGGCAAAGAATTCGGCTGCTGACATCATCAACAAGCCATTATGCAAATGACCAGAACATATTTAAGGTTGCTATTCTCATTAGATTACTCATTACTGTCAGGAAAAGAAATGGTTTAGGTTCTTGAGCAGCCGAGCCCAGTAAGTCTGGATTCCTGCAGATCCACATCCTCACCACTTATTGTCCTAAAACAATGGCCTCACTTCCAGCACAGCTTCCCTGACATACCTCTGCACTCCCAGGGATTGTCCTTCCTTCCCCTGGTTCCTCACTCCTCAGCTCCTCCCTCCAAACAATTCTTACACTTCACCTTCAGTTCCTTTTCACACCCTCTGTGTCCCACAGCCCAAAGTTCAGCTTTCTCTCCCTTGCATGGCCAGCATGGACATCTTTGGGGTGCAAGGCCAGGGAGAGCCCACATTTCCTCCAGAGTGTGCACACAGGCTTGGACACATGAGCCCAACACCTGCCAGACCAGCTGAACTCTTGTCTTTCCAAGACTCCTGATGCCTTAGGTTTGAACTTTTCTCTGTTCCCAGCCCTGCAGTGCCCAGTGGAACTCTGCAGTTCCCTGGAGCTCGTTCAGTGCTGTTCTCTCATGCTCACACTGACATAACAAAGCCTCTCCAGTTCGCTCTCCAAGGACACCCAGACCCTCCTGGGCCCAACAACTGCAAACCTTCATCTTGGGGACAGGGGGGCAAGCTTGGGCAAATTCCATCCTTGCCTGCCTTCTGCTTGGGCAATTGATGCTGAGATCAAAGTGGGAAGAACTCGGGAGCTGGCATTGTCCATGTTGGGATGCACTGAGGCAGGAGCCTCTGGAGGCCAGAGTGTGACCTCTGAAGGCCTTTCCAATCAATCCCTCCTTTATTCCTTTATTCCTGTCTGCTCTCTGCTTCTAGGGAGCCATTTAAGGCATCAGTCCCCCTTTCCAGCTGCCAATCCCCTCTTCCTTTACTCCTTTCCTTGGAACTGCTGAAATCTGTGTAAAGCCCCACACTGGTACACAGACTCCAAGGAATCAGGTCTCTGTGGGAACACTGGGATCTCTCACAGAGCACCTCAGTCAAGCTTTGCTCCACCAGAGGATGAAGGCAGCAGGAATTTTTCCTCCCAATCCTGAGCCAGGGCTGCAAAGGGGAGTACAGTGGGTGAGCAGCCTGAAGGCTCTTCCCATCTCCAGAGTCACCAATCCCACAGATCAGGCACCAGGAATGAGCTGGACCCAGCAATGTCTTCGTTGTGCTCTTGGTCAGAGCCTGTCCCAAACTGCTCTGGAAAGACATTTCTCAGTCAGCCTGTGTGACCTCCCAGGCTGTGACCTGATGGGAACAGTACACTAAACATCCCTGCTCTCCCTTGCTCACCTGGTAATTTCTTTTCCAGTTGCTGCTGTTCTTCTTCCAATGCTGGTTCTTCTGGTAACCTTTGGTCTACAGACACTGAACTGGCAGCAGAAATCCCACTGCCAGAGCGAACTCTTCTGCCAAGGAAACAGGAATGGCAGGTGCTTAACAGAACCCAGGCCTGCCCAAATTATTTGTGATTTAATGATGAGAACAAATTAAACGCAGTGATGTAATGTTTAATGGTACTCAGTGTTCACTGAGTGTTGCCCAGAGGGTCTCACTCAGGCATTGCCTCAGAACAGGATTTTCCAGGATCCCAGCAGTTCACTGGTGAGCTGAGAAACTCAGTCCCAATTTCTCCATGCAGCTTCCAGATGGGTTCAACCCTGTCCCCAAGATCTCTCACCTGGGGGGAGATTTTTCCCCAACCAGTCTGGGTTTGGGGAAATGCTGACCTAAACTACAGCAAAAATTGCAGAGAGAGAGGAAGAGCTCACAAGACTCAAGCTAAAAGCAAGATCCCAGGTGGAATACACAAAAATTGGGAATCTTCAGGAGGATATCTGAAGAACATCGTATGCAAACATTTATTTTCATTGCTGTTACTGTCTTCCCATCTATTTCTCCACAAAAATGTGGAGCAAGAGAAGTGATGAGTGACCCCACTGGTCCCAAATCCAGCTGTACCCAAAGAAGTCTGAATGTGGCACAGTGCAAATCCATAAAAGGCTTGGAATTCCAATACATTCCAATTGCTCTACAGGCATATAAGCCTGACCTTAAATCTAGATTTCTATGGGCAGGCTGAGGAAGTTTTGGAAGGTGTGCCAGCATAAGCATCCACCCAAAGCCTGTTGTTCCAGGGCAGAGGGTGAGGGGTCACTGCTCAGTGCCCTGTACTTGGCACTCCCAGAAGCACCCCAAAGGAAACTCAGAAGTGAGTGGGATTCCCAAGGGATGAGCAGTTACCGGAATGAAGGTGGGATGTACTCTGGAGGCAGTGCAGGTGGCAGTGGCTGACCAGACATGGCTACATCAATGAGGTGCATAGCCAGGATAAACTCCTCAGCTGTCAGCTTCCCATCTTGGTCAATGTCAGAGAGATTCCTTGTTAAAGGGAAGGGACAAAGCAAGGAAAAGAGTAAATATTAAAAAATCACTGTTCAAAGGCATTGTTTCAACAGATACAGTTCCAAATTCATTCAATTTTTTCACTGTTTTTTCCACACTACTTTGCTTTTTAGGAACAAATGAAAAGCAAACCCCAAATGCTTCCCTATTTCCTCCATTTCCCACAGCCAGTTGCCTCAAATCCAGCCTTGCAGCCATGGCTTGTCCTTCACCTGCTCTGAGTCCTGCCTGGAGCACGTGCCAGAGAAGGAACTTTAACCTTTCACCTTCTTAACTGTTCAGTTCTCCTGAACACCTCTTGAACACTCAAAAGAACCAGCTCAGATGTCTGGCAGAACTTTTTGAATTGGTCTCCTTGCTCCCTGGAGGCTCCTATCTCACATTTCAGAGTACCCACAGGCAGTGAAATCAAAGCCATTGATGTTCTAGTCCTGACAAGAACAAACCCACGCTGGCACTGTGCACATATCAAAAATTATGGAGAAATGTCTCTGGATGCCCCCAAAGCAGAGCTCCAACAGAGGCACAAATGCTTTTACTCCTCTAAAGGTGGTGTTGGACAAAATTAACAGCCAGGGACAGCAGCCAGGAGCTGGGCCAGGGCAGGCTCAGGCTGGAGAGCAGGGAAAGGTTCTTCCCCCAGAGGGTGCTGGGCACTGCCCAGGCTCCCCAGGGAATGGGCACGGCCCCGAGGCTGCCAGAGCTCCAGGAGCCTTTGGGCACTGCTGCCAGGGATGCCCAGGCTGGCATTGCTGGGGGGGCTGGGCAGGGCTGGGCTGGGACTGGGTGATCCCTGGGGGTCCCTTCCAGCTCAGGATTTGTTTCTCCAGCGTGCTGCACTCCAATCACACAGGAAAATCTCCCACGATACTGGGAAAATCAAAGGGAAATAAGTGATAAATCCTTTTGGTGTCCCAAGGCACAGGACTTTGGCGATGGGATTTAAATTTGGGAGACAATCACAGCCTCACTTGATCCACACCTGTGTCACTCAACTCTTCAGGCTGGAGCACAAGAACAAGCCAGGAGACTGAGAATGTACCATGCAAAGAAATCTTATCAGCTGGGTCCACACCTGCAGGGAACTCCCAGGACAGGCTGAGCATCAACTCTTCCCTTTGTGTGCCTGAGTGAGGGATTTCAGCTCCAGCACAGGCTGACAAACCCTGCCCCAGACAGCAGCAGCCACAGAGCAGGGCCTGATGCCTTAGGTTTGAACTTTTCTCTGTTCCCAGCCCTGCAGTGCCCAGTGGAACTCTGCAGCTCCCTGGAGCTCGTTCAGTGCTGTTCTCTCATGCTCACACTGACATAACAAAGCCTCTCCAGCTCACTCTCCAAGGACACCCAGACCCTCCTGGGCCCAACAACTGCAAACCTTCATCTTGGGGACAGGGGGGCAAGCTTGGGCAAATTCCATCCTTGCCTGGCTTCCGCTTGGGCAATTGATGCTGAGATCAAAGTGGGAAGAACTCGGGAGCTGGCATTGTCCATGTTGGGATGCACTGAGGCAGGAGCCTCTGGAGGCCAGAGTGTGACCTCTGAAGGCCTTTCCAATCAATCCCTCCTTTATTCCTTTATTCCTGTCTGCTCTCTGTTCCTAGGGAGCCATTTAAGGCATCAGGCTCAGCAAAGGGACAAGAGCTGTAACATCCCTTCTTTATGTCAATGGATTGGCAGCTGTGAATGTCCCCAGCTGAACAAGCCCTGTTTGGAGCTCCTGGAGAGAGCTGGTGGCAGCAGCCTGCCCACAGCACCACTCCAGGGCTGGCAAAAGCAGAGCATTTCTTGGTTAATCATCTGCTGGGGGACTGGGCTGATTTAATTTTACCCCTGTGTTAGGAAACAGAGAAGGAAAGAGTGGTTTTTAATTTATAACACAACTCCCAGTGCTTTGCAAAGAGAACAAGTGCAGCTGAATGGCCTTGTCAGAGTGACTGCAGCACTGCCATCCTCACACTGAGCCCCTGGGCCAGCTCCAATGCTTCTCAGCAAACATTCCTAAAGGATAGAAGTTAATTAGGAACAACTTTCCATGGGGCAATAAAAACATAATAAAGTTCAGCAAACAACAAGTTGGTAGGCAGAGGGAAAGCTGAGACAAATCCTTTTAAAATTCACTATTGTAAAGGTCTGTAACTTCAGCCCCTGGGAAATCAGCCCTCCCAAACTCATGGAAAAGGCAGAGAAACCCCACAGAAAGAGTGTTTGGGTTCTGTTTCCTCTTCTACCACCTGTGCAAAGGTTAAATGTTTCCCTGGTGCTGTATCAGGGGATGTGGAAGGCACAAGACACTGAATATCTGCTCTGCCTAAAAACCCAGCACTGAACCCCAACTTCCAAACCATCACACAAAAGATGCTCCTGGTCCTCTTGTGGAATAACATTAATAAAGGCACAGAAGGGCTTTTTGTTTATAAAGTTACACATGAAAAAGAGCAATGTGTGATTTAGCAGTGAGACTGGAAATGCAGAAGACCCCACAGACTCCAGGGCAGAGCTTTCAGAACAGTTTGTGTTTTGATGGAAATGGCAACATGTGTTTTACCATATTGTAGCCAGCTGAGCCTGGGGTAAACTCGACTGCATGAGAATCGTTCTTGCTTGGGGACCTAAAAGGGAAACAAATATTAACAAAATAACCAAGACATGTGACCAGGAGGAACCTGGCTCCCCCAAATAACCCAGAAATAATCCTTCTGCACAACAACCACAGAATCCCAGACCAGGTTGGGTTGGGAGGGACCTCAAAGCCCCTCCAGTGCCACCCCTGCCATGGCAGGGACACCTCCCACTGTGCCAGGCTGCTCCAAGCTCCATCCAGCCTGGCCTGGGATCCAGGGGCAGCCACAGCTGCTCTGGGCAGCCAAATCACACAGATTAAAACCCAAGAAAGCTCTAAGCCACAAAGAGATGCACCAGAACTGGTGAAAACAAGCCAGGGAAGCAGTCTAGTCCCTCCCAGGAACTGGACACTGCTCTCAGCAGTGGTGAACCCAGTACTGGAAATGGTTCTCACACAACCCACTGTGCCCTTTTCCAGAAACATTTCCCAGTGCCAACTTTGCACAAAATAAAGGCAAGATGGTGATAAAATGATCCCAGATACGATGAACATTTGCTTCTAAACAAGAGCATTAAGCATTTGGAAGATTCAAACAAGAAAACACTGATGAGTCTCTTACTACGTAAACAACATCCTCAGTGGCACTAAATTGGCATCTTACAGCTCAAAACAAGGAGACAACAGAAGCTGTTCAGTACCTGTCAAGTGTCCACTCATGGTTTTGTCGTGGCTGTTGAAGAGCTGCCTGTACTTGAGCCGTGAGGATTGAGGCACAGCCCACTCTGCCACGGCAGGAGCACTGCAAGGACAGAGGGAGAACAGGGAGAACAGGAAAATTCATCTCAGGGAGGGAACGGCAACAATCACAGCCATAAAATCACTGAATGGTTTGGAATGGAAGGACTCAAAGCCCCCCCAGTGCCCCCCCTGCCATGGCAGGGACACCTCCCACTGTGCCAGGCTGCTCCAAGCCCCAATGTCCAACCTGGCCTTGGGCACTGCCAGGGATCCAGGGGCAGCCACAGCTGCTCTGGGCACCCTGTGCCAGGGCCTCAGCCCCCTCACAAGAGGTTGAAGTGCTGCACTGAGATAGTTTCATGCCTGAAATTGTTCTTTTCCCCACTTTTGCTGCGAGGGTGGCAAAGTACTGAGGTGCCCAGAGCAGCTGTGGCTGCCCCTGGATCCCTGGCAGTGCCCAAGGCCAGGTTGGACATTGGGGCTTGGAGCAGCCTGGCACAGTGGGAGGTGTCCCTGCCATGGCAGGGGTGGCACTGGGTGGGCTTTAGGGTCCCTCTCAACCCAAACCTTTCCATGATTCCATGATCTAATATTCCCTGCTATTCCTGAAACCATCACAGGTTTCACCTCTGGTTTGCAAACATTTATGATAATTCAGTCTCTCAGAAGATGGTTTTTCCCTACAAGTTTTGCTTTTTTCTTTCCTGGCAGAGAATGAAGCAACTTAAACTGTTCAGAGGAGCTACAAGCTTTTACCTAAACATGTAACAGGAAATGCAGAATAACATCCCATTTTACTCTAACTCTTTTAACTGTTTCTCCTAGTCAAATAATTCATAAGTTGATGAAGGAAAACAAATGTAAAATATACTGGAAATGTAGGAAAAAAGGTGTGAAAAAGCCACACTCGAACGTAAAGCTTCTCATAATGGAAGTTGAGTGAGGAATGTAATATTCCCAGTTTTAATTCATTCCCATAACAGGTTGAGTTGATTTGTAGCTCTAATTTCTCAGGCTGAGAAATCTTAATTGTGAAAAAGAAGGAGCAGAGTTTTTCTGTCTTTAGGCACATTCAAACTTTGTCCTTTTTTTGACCTTATAAACCATTCTCACATGACAAGACACAAACCAGCATCTCTATTTCTGTTTTTGATTTCCAAACTCTTGAGCTTTAATAATACCCCTTCATGGGAGCAAAGCAAAACAAGCTGCCCCTTCAATAACAAAAGAAGAAAAAATGCTAAATATTGAATTTTTACCCATGGAATTCCTCCTCAGTTGTGCTGGATTTGGGGGTTCCACACATTAAGTTTACTTCTGTATCCCACATAAATTATATCAGAGCATCCCTACTCTGTTCCTGGCAGGTTTAGATTTCAGAGAGAAAATGAATTGTTTTGTAAGGTTTTTAATTCTATTTGCCAATAACGAGTAGTGTCACTTATCTAACAGCAGGGCAATAGACAAGCCTGCAGAAGGAAATGAAAATAAAACCAATCATTCAATTGTGTTCCAAACCATTTTCCTCTTGCAAAGAAACCCATGCCATAGATCTGTGAGACAGATGATTTTATAAGACTTTGGGAAATCCCTCTCCTATCTCCTCTAAGGACATTTTAGTTTGTTCATTCAATTTTTTTGTAATGGAGTAAAACCCTTTTTTGCCAATCACACATTTTTCTAGTCTTTGGAAGAATCTAAAAGCCCTTTAAGAGATTTTTCATGCAGAACTTGAAGAATGTAGAAGATGTGGAACACATTTAAAATATGAGACCTACTAAATATTTTGCTTTTAGGAATTACCCTGGAGCTGCTAATTTTAAATAACATATTACTTGTCTTGTTTTCACAGTGCCAGGAGCGTCTGTGCATGATGTACCTCATGTGCATAGAAGCAAATGCTGTTCTGAAATTTAAGCCAGTGAAGAGAGTGTCAGCACTGGCAGTGGTTATTAGTTTGATTTCTGTGATTCCTGCTCCTGGAGCACTCCCTGGAAAGCCACAGCACCTCACAAAACCCTGAAGTGCTACCTGTGCAGGAACTGATTTCTGCAGGAGCTAGCATTTCAGACAAGCCCTCTGTGAAAGGGAAGAAGTTTTTCCAGCCCTGGGACCCCCTCGGGCTGCCTCCCGGTGCCCCACCTGGCCACGTCGAAGGATTGTGCCTTTTGCAGCTTTGCATTGAGCTGTGCTCCCGGCCCCGAGCGGCTGAAGGAAGAACTCTTTGGCAAAGTGGCTGGGAAGAGAGAAAACAGAGATTTATTGTTATCCACATGGGCAATTCCCATGATATTCATTCAGCTCCTACATCAAGTACGAGCAGTGTGGGTCTGACAGGAATTCTTTAATAATATAAAGATCAGAGAGTCCAGCAGGACAGGGGGAAACACAAGAGCACTTCCCTCGTGTCTTTTTACTTCCAGAGATTTATGGAAACCCCGTTGATACCAAATTATATTTTGATAAACGTTAGAAACCATATGTAGTTCAGTATTAAAGTCAGCCTAACAAACAGCAGTAGTTCAGTAGCTATAAAGAGACAGGAGAGGCTCAATTTCCAAGCAACAGTTTCCTGGCAAGTTCATTTCTCCAAGCGCTGTTTTATTTTCTCACCACGAGGGACTCCTGCGGGAGGCCATGTCCACATCCCTTCTTTTAGCTCTTCTCCAAGTGTGCCAAGTGGGCTCAAGCAAAGCACAGTCCTTCCCCAAAGGCAGCACTCGGAGGGGCTAATTCCACGTGTCCCAAGGGAATGGCAGGGGAGCTGTTAGGAGCAGGAGACAGAGAGAGAGAGAGAGCAGCGTACCGGGGTGAGCGAAAGCAGGCAGGGGCTGGATGACAGCAGGAGCTCCGTTAGCCAGGGGAGGGACGGCGGCAGGGACAGAGGACACCAGCGGGGGAGACATCCCCACCACTGGGATGGATGCCATGGGCACCGGGGCCACAGTGCTGAGGGATGGCATGTTGGCAATGCCCCCGAGACCTACGGGCGAGAAAAGCACAGGTTGGTTCTGATGCACACCCGAGACGGTGCCCACAGCCCAGAGGGACTGCACAGCCACAGACAGCTCCGTGGGAGCTCTCACAGGGACTGCACAGCCACACACACCTCCATGGGAGCTCCCACAGGGACTGCACAGCCACAGACAGCTCCGTGGGAGCTCTCACAGGGACTGCACAGCCACAGACAGCATCGTGGGAGCTCCCACAGCCCACAGGGACTGCACAGCCACACACACCTCCGTGGGAGCTCCCACAGCGACTGCACAGCCACAGACAGCTCCGTGGGAGCTCCCAGCGCCACAAACACCTCCATCCGAGCTCCCAC
>VZRF01008681.1:112382-154140 GCA_013396875.1 Vireo altiloquus | reverse complement strand
TGGGAGCTCCCACAGCCACACACACCTCTGTGGGAGCTCCCACAGCCCACAGGGACTGCACAGCCACACACACCTCCGTGGGAGCTCCCACAGCCCACAGGGACTGCACAGCCACAGACAGCTCCGTGGGAGCTCCCACAACCCTTCCAGCCCAGGGCAGTGCCAGGAATGGACACAGGGCACAGGGACTGCCCCAAACCAGTCCACAGCATCTGCTAAGAAAGGAACTGTGTGCCTTGAGCTGAGTGAGGAGCAGCACTGGCAGCCCCAGGGAGCAATGAACCCCCAGGCTGACACAGAAGCTGCAGGATTAGTGCTCCAACCTTTTGTTGGGATGAGAAGGGCAAAGCTAATGGGGAGAGCACAGGAATGAGAGGCTGAGGGGTAAGCAGAGGTGCAGGGAACCAGGGAGGTTAAGGAGGGCCAGTGGTGCCAGGGGAAGAACTGGGGTGTGCCAACAACTCACATCAACCTACAGGGAAGGGGAACAAGGGAATCACAGATTTGGAATCACGAGGCTGGGCCTCGTGGGAGGTTCATTTTATTTTGCCTTTTCTCACTGAATGCTGGATTTGCTCTGTCCAGTTTCACTGGTTTCTTCCAAAGAATTCTATTTCTGACTGTAAAACTTGTGGGGATTACAGTGGATCAAACCAGTTCATCAAAGGCCCTGTTCCCTTTCCTTGGGATATTTAGATGGGATCTTGGGAAGTGGGAATTGTTCCCTGGCAGGGAGGGCAGGCCCTGGCACAGGGTGCCCAGAGCAGCTGTGGCTGCCCCTGGATCCCTGGTAGTGCCCAAGGCCAGGTTGGACATTGGGGCTTGGAGCAGCCTGGCACAGTGGGAGGTGTCCCTGCCATGGCAGGGGTGGCACTGGATGGGCTTTGAGGTCCTTCCAACCCAAACCATTCTGGGATTCCATAATTCCCAGGCACCAACAACCCTGACTCACAGTGAAGACTAAACCAGAAAGGGAAGGAACCTCTCACGACAGCACCAAGGTGCAAAACATGAGGTTCACCTTCTTTTAGTTATTTTCCTTTCCCCATCCCATTTTCCCTACTCTTTTCCTAGAAATGATGGTGACTGGCAATACTTCACCCCCAGCAGCTGCTCAGCTCCTACCAGAGCAGCACTGCTCATCAAAGAAGAAGGTGCAGAGATTGTAAAAACTCAAGAAAAATAGAGCTGATCTTGCCAAAGCTGGAGATTCAGTAATGCCAGCAGTTTAAACCAAAACTCCAGCCCTCTGGAATGCACAAGCCCTACTACCTGAGCCATGTTTTGTTTGGAGCAGTGCAAACAGGAGCTCAGCTTAGGTTGCTCAGCAGGGCTGGGGTAAAAGCCTGGTGCAATCTGTCTCGATGCACATGCAACATCTGGGTTTGAGTCCACAAGCTTTTAGAAGCACTTTTTCCTTACATTTTCTTGGAGAAACTGCCAAAGGACAATGGGATTGCCTGGGAGTCCTAGGTAACAATGAGGAAAACAGGGAGGAAAAGAGGGATCTTACCAAATCCTGGGGCACCGGGCAGGGCGAGGGGTGGCTGCTTCATGACGGGTGGCAGCGTGGCTGGGAGCTGGTAACCCTGGAGCTTCAGTTTGATGAGTTTCATAGCTATGGAAAACTCCAATGGATCCATCCTCCCATCATTGTTCATGTCAGCTAGAGCCCTGCAAAACACATCATCCTCACAGTCACACACAGCAATTAGGAACTTCAGGCCCTGCCCTAGGAGCAGGCTCACACCAGTGTGGATATTCAAGGCTGAGGAAGGGGCTGGAGGAGCCCGAGGAGGGGCTGAGGGAGCTGGAAAGGGGCTGGAGGAGCCCCAGGAGGGGCTGAGGGAGCTGGAAAGGGGCTGGAGGAGCCCCAGGAGGGGCTGAGGGAGCTGGGAAAGGAGCTCAGGCTGGAGCAAAGGAGGCTCAGGGGGGACCTTGTGGCTCTGCACAACTCCCTGACAGGAGGGGGCAGCCGGGGGGGGTCAGGCTCTGCTGGCAGGGAACAGGGACAGGAGGAGAGGGAACAGCCTCAGGCTGGGCCAGGGGAGGCTCAGCTTGGACACCAGGAGCAATTTGTGCATGGAAAGGGAGCTCAGGCCTTGGCAAGAGCTGCCCAGGGAGGTTTGCAGTGCCCATCCCTGGAGGGGTGCCAGCAAGGCCTGGAGGTGGCACTCAGTGCTCTGGGCTGGGGACAAGGTGGGCATGGGGCACAGCTTGGCCTGGCTGGGCCGGGAGGGCTTTGCCAGCCTCAGGGATCCTGGGATTCTCACTAATTTCCACCCAAAATTATGCCAGGCTAAAAATAAGACACTATTTAAACTTGGAGCTCCTTGATTTCTTTCTTGGGGTGATTAATAAATAATTTTAAAGTTGCTTTTCAACTCCTGGAGGAATAACAACGAAGCATGCAGAGAAGGACAAATGGAGCCCTACAAAAACTTTGCAAAACCCCACCACTGGAAGCACAAGGTCCTCAAACAGCAGCACAGAGAAGGAGACCACTGAGTTTGAAATCTGTACTTTAGATTACACTTGAAATCCAACATGCTTTAAATCTGTGACTCCCCTCAGCACTGCTCCATCTGCGAGTGTGCAAATGTGTTTTCAATTAAACAATAGCACTCAAGATGAAACATTGAGCCTAGGCCTTGAATAGGCTTTCAGGGAAAGGAGTCTGACTTAAACAGTCTGCTTTTTGTTCCTTCCCTTGCTGGTTAAGAAAACCCATCTCAGCAGGGAATAGGGGTGGGAGCGAAGCAGGAAGGAGAGTGTCAGCTCCTGCCACTGCACACCCAAAACCCCACAGCAAACAAAATAACTAACAGAATTAGCTGTAAATTTACTTTTAAACATCGTTAAACTTATTTCTTTGCATTTGACTGAAGAATTAAGTGCAGATTTTAGCACTGGAATAATACAGATTTTGAAGTTCATGCATTTATTTATATGTCATGGGTGTGCCAACACAAAGGCCCTGGGCAGTGTGGCTGAAGCAGAGCTTCATTTCTGAACAAGTCCCTCTCAAGGAAAGCCCTTGTGCAACTGGGTGGAAAGTTATCCCAAAAGCACCCCAGTGAACTGACAGCTATTTATAACTGATAGCCAAGGGGACAGTCAGGTAAAGGCAGTGTTAAAATGGAAATCCTCCCACTCCAAAAAAAAACCCCAAAACTTGAAAACCTCCATAGAGAGGCAGATCCCAGCAGGGATTGCTCCAGGTTTAGATCCCCATCAGCATCAGAGACACTCCAAACCTCTGCTGTACTCCTAAGAAAGGATTTTCAGCTGCCTTAATCTACCAGTTCTGATGTCATGGGGCTAAGTAATCGAAATTAAAATCTGGGAGCAGCACTTAAAGAAAGTCTACAGAGGACACTGAGATACTGATATCCTTAAAAGTATGTGCTGCACCCGTGCCTGAATGATGCTGAATCCCAGACTGGGTTGGGCTGGAAAGGACCTCAAAGCCCACCCAGTGCCACCCCTGCCATGGCAGGGACACCTCCCACTGTGCCAGGCTGCTCCCAGCCCCAATGTCCAACCTGGCCTTGGGCACTGCCAGGGATCCAGGGGCAGCCACAGCTGCTCTGGGCACCCTGTGCCAGGGCCTGCCCTCCCTGCCAGGGAACAATTCCCACTTCCCAAGATCCCATCCAGCCCTGCCCTCTGCCACTGGGAAGCCATTCCCTGCCTCCTGGCCCTCCAGCCCTTGGCCCCAGTCCCTCTCCAGCTCTCCTGGAGCCCCTTCAGGCCCTGCAAGGGCTCTGAGCTCTCCCTGGAGCTTCTCCTCTCCAGCTGAGCACCCCCAGCTCTCCCAGCCTGTCCCATAACAGTCTCACCAGTGGCTTCTACACCTGCAAACACTTTGATTTCTAAGATATAAACCTTTCTGTTAATAAGCACAGACAGACCCTCAGTGAGTTCTATCCATGGCCAGGAGGATGCAGGAAGAGTAAAGATCACCCTGTAGGAACCATGATTCTCCATTTCCCTGGACACAGCAAATCTGTGCATCCTACATGGGAAAACATGGACTGGCCAACAATCAGAAACTTTGATATGCATCAGTGTCATTGCTCTCATTGAACTCCAATTCACATCAGCAGCTGCAGCTTTTCATTCAACATCTGACCTTCTGTGAACCCATCTACACCACCAGCTTCAATATTGAAATTACCAGCACAAATTTCAGTGCAAAGAGTTCTCTGCACCCCCCAGAATTTCTCCAGTTTTATAGCATGGAAAGAAAAAGCAGCTTTTGTCTGACAAAATCTTCCTGCAAAAATAGGACACATTTTCATTTCTAGTTGCACAAGTTGGTGTCAGGCTGCTGGATTTTCCTGCACTGCTTTGGAATAAACAGCACCTGAAATGCAGGGAGGGCCTGCCAGCAAACACTGCCTAATTTCACTAATTTCTGCTCCTAATGAAATTGGGAAAATGTGGTGGCCTTGCATTTGCTTCATTTGTGCTCTGGCCGGAATCAGAGCAGAGTAAATGGATTAAACACTGACTAAACATTTATTGTATTTTGTAGAGCAGGTGTGTGTTTGTATCTAAGAGCTGCAGCAGGCTCAGCACCACCCCAGGGCTCAGGTGCTCACAAATCCCTTCCCCATGGATCTTTTCCTCCTCCTTTCTCTCATCTTTTCTGCAGAATGAAAAGGCAGCTTGATTACTTTTGCATTTATGAGGTGCAGAAACTGAACACAGGCACTTTTCCCATCCAATACACTGCAATTAGCACACAAACCATCCAGCCATGAAACCAGCACCGTGTCAAAGCAAGTCCCACATCTGGACTGACTCAGCAGGACATCCCCACACTGAATTCCACAGTCCCAGAGTGTGCTCCAAGCCCAGCCAGGAGCAGTGAGCAGCAAGCAGGTCTCTGGTCTCAGTCCTGCCATCGATGTCTGTGCAGGAATCACAGCTCCAGAACTACCCTCAGACACTGATTTAGGAAAGCTGGGAGGGAAGCAGATGTCAGGAACTGGAAGTCACCCAGTGTAGAATGATGTGGCTCTCCCAGCTAGGGCCTGGTTCACAAAATGACTCAATCTTCATAGATTTGTTGAAATTAGAAGGCTTTATTATCAAAATATTATCAAGAAGAAAGATCAAGCTTTTCTCTCTCCTTTCAGCTGGAGGGTGTCTGTCTGTCTGTCTGTCTCTCTCCAGCACAGCCTCACCAAGCATCAAAACAAACAAAACACAAAACTCTTTCACTGCTCAAGGAAAGCACCTTACCAAAACATCTTTTCATATTTACATTCCTTGTCAAGGATTTCTCTTGGGAAGCTACAGAAGTTCCCTTTAGAAATGAACTATTACAATTGAAGGCAAGTTAAAAAAGGAATTGCTTTCTCCAGCTTTTTGCTGTGATTTCTCTAAGATCCACCAAGGAGTCAACACCACAAGCCAGTGGTTCTGTCCTGACAAAATAAGGAACTCCAAACACACAGAGAATACCTGGCATGGATTATTTCAGTTCTCCTTTCATTCCAGAGGGCCAGGCCACACAGGAGATGCTCTTTGAGACCCCCATTGCTCAGGGCTCTAAAGAAAGGCAAATTATTCTGCATAAGCACAGTTATCTCCCAAGCCACTGCAGGCCCAGCTCAAAGCCTCATTAGAGGCTTCTTAATTGATCAGCAGCCTGGAGGAGTCTGGAGCTGGTAAAGAGTAGCACAGCACAGAAGCTGTCACGGCAGACCATAATACTTCACTGCTTTGCTCACTGAGGTCCTAGAGATCCTTGAAGGAGGAGTACAAGGGACAGGAATTCTCAGTGCTAAAAGCCAGGGAGCTGCTGCTTTGAAGGACTGTGAATTCCAGGGCAGCTTTCATGAGCACAGAAATGAGGGATTGATCACATTTATTCCTTGGATCCCTCCAGCTGTGAGGGATCCTCTAGGAAACACAGGCCAGCCTTTTCTCCCATTATTAATCAAGTGTAGTTAAAATCAAGAGAACAATCAAGAACTGGAGAACACTTCCAAAACACCACACAAAGACATCCATACAGACATTTCCCTATAGACTCCCCTGGATCCCTGGCAGTGCCCAAGGCCAGCTTGGAGCAGCCTGGCACTGTGGGAGGTGTCCCTGCCAGGGCAGGGGTGGCACTGGATGAGCTTTGAGGTCCCTGCCAACCCAAACCATCCTGGGATTCTGAGATGTCTCAGATCAGAAAATTAATCCCAGAGTTTTACAAGTTGCTCTAACTCAGAATTACAACCTTCCTTCCTTAAGGACTCTCATACCTCCCCTTCCCTCCTTTAATTAAATGCTACCTACAAAAACCCCAGCCCAGCTATTCCAGGAATGAACACTGATGGAAGAGCACTTTTCTACAGCTCCCATCTAGCAGAGATTTTGGGCTCATTACTCCACAACTCTCCCTCTAAAGTACTCACGGATCTACATAAAGATTTTTACTTAAATATTTACTTCTCTTAATCCAGAGATGATTGAAAAAATAAGAGAAACAGAGAGAAAGGAATGTCTATGAGCTGCTTTATGATTTAGAAAGGCAGCTTGAGTAAGTTTTAGTTCAGCTTCATTAACAAAATTGTGCAGGTCTTGTCTCTATGACAACTCCAGAGGGAGTGGAATGATTCCCTTCCTCTCAAGTGCCTGGAAAACTGAATAATTCAGAGAGGAAGAGATCCTTAGTCAGACTATTTACAACTGTTTGGTTTTGTTAACACCTATTTAAAGTCGATGCCTATGGAAGATTTTTGGAGAAAGGATGTTTTGTTTAAGACAAAACTTCTTTCCTTGTTTAATTCAGAGGCAAGAGAAGCTCCAAAGGGATATTTGAACACTCACTGAGTCTTCAGCAAATAAGACAATCAGTCCAGCTTTGATATTTGTAAGATGAAGATAATTAGAAAAGAAAATAAGCTCTTTATTTAAAAGCCATGTAGATCTGGGCATGCAGGATTTCCAAAGCAGTAAAATAATTCTCCTCCTTCTCCAATTGGAGCAAAATTCTGCCTTTAACAGTCCTTACTGCACCAGAAGTTTTTGTAATGGCAATAAACTCCCTCTCAATCAGCTCACAGAGGAAAAGGTAACAGATTTTTCCAAAGTTCTCCATCCCTCTGCTGCTTTACCAACTTGGAATGAAAACCACTTTTAATTCTGTCTAGCACCAAAATATATGTTAGTAGTAACATTATTAGTGCTAATCATGAATAATCATAGAATCATGGAATGGATTGGGAGGCCCACCCAGAGCNTGCTGATATCAAAGTGGGAAGAACTCGGGAGCTGGCATTGTCCATTTTGGGATGCACTGAGGCAGGAGCCTCTGGAGCCCAGAGTGTGACCTCTGAAGGCCTTTCCAATCAATCCCTCCTTTATTCCTTTATTCCTGCCTGCTCTCTGTTTCTAGGCAGCCATTTAAGGCATCACACTGCTCCAAGCCCCAATGTCCAAGCTGGCCTTGGGCACTGCCAGGGATCCAGGGGCAGCCACAGCTGCTCTGGGCACCCTGTGCCAGGGCCTGCCCTCCCTGCCAGGGAACAATTCCCACTTCCCAAGATCCCATCCAGCCCTGCCCTCTGGCACTGGGAAGCCATTCCCTGCCTCCTGGCACTCCACACACAGGTCCAGATCTGGCAGGGTCAAAGAATTTGGAGCAGGAACACCTCCATTCCTGCAGGAAAATCTGGCAGTGTAGGAATGTCTGTGCTGTGTCACAGGCAGCAGATTTGGATCTGGCTGAACTCACCAAGGAGTGACAAAATTTCCAGCTTCCAAGCTGTGACTCCAACTCCAATGGAAACAATCTATGTCAATCTTCACTTTTGTAACAAATATTCCAGGTCTTGCCTACAGCCTCCCATTAGCAGACTTTTAATACTAATTACTGTGCTTAGTAATTGTATTAGTCCAGTTTTAATAGAGCTGAAAGCACCTAGCAATTTGAAATGAGGGTTTGAAAGTGCCAACTTCCAAAATGCCATTTGCTGGGATAGCCTAGGTGCCAGTGGCCTCCTGCCCACCTGGGCACCCCCTGGCACCAGCACCCCCAGGGCCTTTCCCAGCTTTCCAGCCCCTCTTCCCCAAGGCTGGAGTGTTCCCTGGGGTTGTGGTGACCCCAGGGCAGGACCCAGCACTTGTCCTTGCTATCCATGGTCAGGAAGATGCAGGAAGAGTAAAGATCACCCTGTAGGAACCACAATTCTCCATTTCCCACTGGGACACAGCAAATCTGAGCATCCTACATGGATGCAAAGGCTGTGCAGCTCCCCCTGCAGAGCTCCCTGCCCTGGGGCACAGCCCTGGCACCGGATCACCCACAGACACTCCAGCCCTGGGGAACCCCAGAGAGCCCCACCCCAGCGTGCCCCACAAAGCCCCACACTCACCATATCTGTGCTAACACTGGCTGAGGTAACCCAGATTGGAAAAAAAAGTTCCTGGCTTGATCACCTGGAAAATAAATAGGATATGGCTTCAGCTCCAAACAGAGGGAATTGGGAATCAGGAAGCAAAAATATCTGCAACAGAAGCCTAACCCATCCCATGAGCAAGTTTACAAAGCACTAAGAGAATTTTGTTACTAATGTAACAAAACAGAATAACAAAGAGGGGCCTCCTATTGGCTTTGAGACCAAAGTTGGATGAAAATGTAGCAGGATCAGTGCAATCCTGTGATTTGGAGCTTTGCTTCCCACTGCTTCCAGCAGTTTTGCACTTAGATCTTTCCAAGAGGTCAAGCAGGCTGATGGCAGTGCTTTACAAACTGGATTTCCAAACCTGATTTCAGTTAAATTGACAGGCCTTTATTTAATCAGACCTTTTATTCATCACAATATTAGTGTGGTGGGCTGACTCCAGGCACAGACAAAGAACTCATCACTCCCCTTCCCTTCCACATGGATGGGGAAGAGAAAACATCAGAAAATAGCAGAAAGGTTGGGGCTGTTGTGGTAAGGCATTCAAACAATGGAATATAAAATAAGAAATACCTGTTAAAATCTTCTAATTCTTATGCCCATGTGTCTCCCAGGTAGCTCTATTTAGTCTCACTAGTTAAGATTTAACTAAACAAAACCAGAAGTGAAAACTGTTTGTTTACCAGTGATAAATCCAGCTGTTGGTTTCAGACTATGGAACTGTTGGTCATGTTTTGCTCTCTCCTCCACAGTAATAGCCCAGATATCCAGGTTGCCTGGTTCAAAAGAAATGGAAAAATGACATAAAGAAACATCACCTAAAAAACAGCCTCTTTTGATTTCTGAGTGTAATAATCTCATATCATTCTGGGCCTTTGCCAACAACCCAAGGGTAGGAGGTCATTTGTTCCCCAAAGCACACACAGCTGAAATTCCAGTTCTTTTAACAGCAAAAAAATTCCTCATTCCTCCCCAATATCCATCTGACCCTGCCCAGGGAAAAGCCCCAAACAGATGCAACCTCCACATGGAAGCAGAGCAGTGACTCTGCCTCAGCACTGACATTTATCTCTGGGATCCTTCCAGCTGCAAAGATCAACTCCCAAAGGTATTGCCAGGATCTGAGGGACAGGAAAAGCAGGGATGGGTTCAGACTCACAGAGGGGAAATTTGGGGGAGTTATACAGAAGAAATCCTTCCCTGGGAGGGTGGGCAGGCCCTGGCACAGGGTGCCCAGAGCAGCTGTGGCTGCCCCTGGATCCCTGGCAGTGCCCAAGGCCAGCTTGGACATTGGGGCTTGGAGCAGCCTGGCACAGTGGGAGGTGTCCCTGCCCATGGCAGGGGTGGCACTGGGTGGGCTTTGAGGTCCCTTCCAGCCCAAATCAGTCTGGGACAGCAAAAATATTGTCCCTACCACACTGCCAGGGCCCATCCTGCATTTCTCACTGCAGTTACAGATGCAGCAATTTCCCTAAAAAAATGTGTCACTTTTGCTCTAATCTAAACACGAGTGATGGGAAAACAAGGCAAAAACTGGAAGTGGTAGCACTCAAAGGCATCTGCTGGACCTGTCAGCAATTAAAAACTCCAGGAACCCTGAAAGAAAAAAGCTTCTGCATTTCTGCAGGACAAGAGGAGCAGAATGAGGTGGTGTCCCACTGGCCTGGCTGTGCCCTGCAGGGACACAGTGTGGGGCTGGAAGGGATCCATGCAGGACACAGGAATCCCACCCTGCTGTGCTGTGTGTGCAAAGCCATCACAAAGCAGAGAAACTCTGAGCTCAGAGAGATGCACTTTGCACAAACATTTCCCTCTAGGAAACTCCTGGAAAGGAAGATGTTTATGCTAAGTTTTTGCATGTAGAAACAGTTCAGAACACACCAGAAACAGTACAGAACCACTTACCCCCAAAAGGTGTTGGAAACTGAGCCATGGTTCTGTCACTTTTAGCTTGTTAATAGATGCCTGGAAAAGAAAAAGAATAAAGAGATATTCAAACACAGTATCTTCTATCTTCCATATATTTTCTGCATGATTAATTACTTAAAAAAAAAACAAAAACAGTGAAGAAGTAGGAATGTATCAATACTTCTCACACCAACTTACAGAACTCAATGTCTCATTTTTGCACCTCCCTGTGCATCCATGAGGGCATCTTCCTACCAGCAAACAGCTCCATTTCAGTTCTGCTTTAAGAATGGCCTCAAAAGCAGCCTTTATTTATAAACAGTGATGGAGGGAAGGACAGAGCTCACTCAGATCCCAGGGATGCTGCTCCAGGCTCCATGACTTTCCTGAGTGTTACAATCCCTGCTCCTGCTTAGGAGGGAAAGTGGCTCCATGTCCAACTGTTGAAACCAAACATCAGCAGCAATCTGATTATTATTGCTGACAGAAAATGCACTGCCTTGCTCAGGGTCCCTTTGTTTAAACCAAACACATTATAAAAACTAAACTCCATTTCCAGGCTGCCTTGCCCCCCAGCCCAGCCCCAAATCTGAGGAGCACCAAGCACTGAAGGTGCCATTGGAGGGCAGGAGAGCCTCCAGGAGAGCACCACTGGCTCTGCAAACAAAGCAACCACACAGGCTCCAAATTTAATGTGGACACAGAAAAGGAAAAACATTTTTCTTGCTGCACACAAAGCCTGACATGAGCAGCCTGAGCCAAGGGACAATGACCAGCACCGGAGCCACACAACAATGAGCCAAGGCCTCTTGTCCTGGGAGATTCCACTCATGTCCTCCAGGCAACAGCAGAAAGGCAAAGGCAACAGAATCACAAGGAGAATAATTTAGGCTGCTTGAACAGCAGCAGAAATTTATCAATATCCCTAAGAAAAGGCATTCACTTGCACCAACAATTTCCTTTTGTCTGAATTCCTGTTTGCTGCCCTCCCCATCCCCCTTTCACACTCCCCACATTCCCTCCTGGCTTCCAGCTTGGGAACCTCCTCTGTTTCCCCTGCCCAGATGTCCCTGCACAAACCCCCAGCACTTTTGCCAGCCAGGCTCCCCAGCAGCTGGAATTTAGGGAATGACAGACACAATCCTGACTCTTTTTCCTCAAAATTTGGCCAAGCACATGACTCCAAATCCTTGTTGCCAAGGCCAGGGAATGCAGCTGATGCTGCTCCATGCACACCAAGTGTGACCTTCAAAGTTTCAAATTCCAGGTGCAGTGATCCAAGTGTTCAGAATGAGCTTCCTGAGGTCTGAGGCTCTCCCAAAAGAAAAAAAAAAGTGTTCCTGAAGTGCTGAAAGATCAGCACTTTTATCTTTGCCTATGTTTTCTTATTGTATTCTGCTGTGGACAAGAACTCTGCTATGCTGCTGGGTTTTGTGACTGCAAGGAAACCCTGAGGAAAAAATAAAAGAAAAAAAAAAAAAAGAGGAAAAAAGAAGGGGGTTTGAAAAAGAAGGAGGAAAAAAAGGAGTAAAAAGAAGTAAAAACAAACAAAACAAAACACAACCACAAACAAACCAAAACCCAAAACCACAAACACGCAAAAAAAAAGCAGGAAAAACCAAAAGCAGAACTCCCTGAAGTTTCCATACTATCTTTTCCTTTTTAGCACAAGGGGAATCAGAGCATTTACAGTGCTCAGCCCTTCAGGGAAGATCCTCCTCCACGCACTGCCAGGATTCCAAAGGAGTTGATTCTCCTTTATCCTGAACACAGGAGGAAGAGGAGAGGGAGTGGCAAGTCTGAACACCAACCCCGTGCTGGATGACAAGGAAAGCAGAAACTATTGCAAAGAACTTCCAGAGAGGGGAAAAAAAAATAAGAAAGAGAGAAAAAAAACAAAGTCAGATGAAATAAAAGTGGGGGAATGGAGAGAAGAAGTGGAAAACTGTGTTTAAATTTGAGAGACTGAAACCCAAACCAAAACTGACTGCAGACAGAGAGACAATGGGAAGCAAACTGAGGAAGACAAATCTCTGCCTCACTGGAATATGTTGGAGTTTGCTGTTTATTGCTGATGGATCACCCAACTTCCATAACCACAGGACTCATTTTGCATGACTGAGGTGACACCAGGGACCCAAATTCTCCCTCCCAAAGGTTGGATCAGATGATCTTTCAAGGTCCATCCTGACCCAAGCTGTTCTGTGATTCTGTTTTTGGGCTTGAAGAGCTCAGGGATGGAGAGCAGGTATTATTTATCCCCAAAAACATCAGGCTGTGTTATTATATTATAGATTATCATATGTTAAGTATATCCATATGTTAAGTATTGTAAAGCAAAAAAAATAGCACAGAATGCCAGGATCCCTGAGGCTGGCAAACCCTCCCAGCCAGGCCAAGCTGTGCCCCATGCCCACCTTGTCCCCAGCCCAGAGCCCTGAGTGCCACCTCCAGGCCTTCCTGGGAGCCCTCCAGGGATGGGCACTCCAAACCTCCCTGGGCAGCTCTTGCCAAGGCCTGAGCTCCCTTTCCATGCAGGAATTGCTCCTGGTGTCCAAGCTGAGCCTCCCCTGGCCCAGCCTGAGGCTGTTCCCTCTCCTCCTGTCCCTGTTCCCTGCCAGCAGAGCCTGACCCCCCCCGGCTGCCCCCTCCTGGCAGGGATTTGGGGCACTGGAGTGTGTTGGTGTTCCCAGGTCAGGGAGGGCAGTGTGACACATCAGTGACATTCCAGGGGGTCAATAATTTGAAATGCTCACAGGAGCATTGCACAGCTCTCTCTGGGATTTCCGTCTGCTCAGGGTTGTGGGGCTGTGCTGTTCTGGGCAGGCAGAAAGGACTCTGGCTGTGAGAGTTGTTCAAGTTGCTCTGAACATCTCCTGGGTTCAGGGGCTTGACCTCTGTGTCACCTGGGAGGTGGAAAGCCCAAGAAGTCTGGGAGTGAATCACAGAATGATGGAATGGTTTGGGTTGGGAGAGACCTTAAAGGCCATCCAGTGCCACCCTTTGCCATGGACAGGGACACCTTCCCCTAGAGGAAACCTTCCTACCTTCCACAGCCTCCCCAGTTCCATGGAGTTCAGAGCACAAGGAGCCTCTCCCCATGCCTGATCTGGGGGATGATGAGATGTCCTCCTGGCACAAGGATGGGAAGCCTACAACAAACATCAGGACTGAGGCCCTCCAACAGCACCACTTTTATATGACACACATTTGGAACTTCCATCACTACACAATTATCTTCATATACACAGAGAATGTTAAAACAGACATTAATGAGAAACATTTGCTTAACCCCAGCTCTGAGGAAGGGAGACAAGGCCCAGCCCAGCCAGCTCAGCTCTCAGAGCTCTTTCTCTCTCTCTTCCACCTTACACTGCTGTTGCTAAGCCCAGAAATATTTAAATTCTTGATTCTCACTGCAAATGATTTCTTCTCATAAACCAATACTCCATACACAAGCAGTGTTTATATACATACATATATATAAAACAACGAGGGTCTAACCCTAACCCTAAAACTTGTTCATATAAAAGTAAAACTGAACCATATAGACACCAACTCCATATATATAAGATCCCAGATCATATCTAAGTACTGATGTTGAAAGTTTTTACCTCAAAAAAATGAGCAGGTTGAAAACAACTCCAGTAAAAACATTTATTCACAGGAGTCAGACACGTATGAAAATTCCTTTCACAGTGTATCATATATGGACTTCAAAAACCCTGCTCAGAACTATTAGAGCTTCTATTTAAAGTTATCTGTGCTCTGCTGAGACTATGTTTACAGAGACAACTGCAATAAAGCCACAGGAGGTATAAATTAAGAATAATTGAGCTATTTCAGTGCTGTGTATCTTTCTACCAACACGTTTCACACAAAAAAGATCCTATTTTTGTTTTCCCTAAAGTGCAACACAGCATTTCTATCCCTACACAATTTCTCATGAGATAATTCTTGATGTGAATGCCAAAATTAATTCCTGAGGCTACTTATCAGTCACCTTCCTCCTCCTACAGGAAAAAAAAAGAGACAAACCCAACCAGATAAAGTCCCCACATCCTCCAAGAATTCCAAATGACAACAAAATCCCCCCAAGCAGGACATGACACGAGAGTGTCCCAGGCTGACAGTAGGGTTTGGAGCTTGCAGGTGTTCCATGGGAAAGACCAGGATCAGTCAAGGGACTCAGAGTTTTAGCAAAGCTTGGTAATTTTGGATCAACCTTGGCAAACAAAAGCAGTTTGAGACATTCAGGGAATTCTGATCCTTGCTCTTTGGAGATCAGAGTTTAACACAGTCACCAGTTTGCAAAACCTTTCAGGGTTTCTGCTCCTTACAGGAATCACTGGGAAAGTAAAAACCTTCACAAATGTCAAGTCCTGCCATTTCTTCTACTTTGTGCCAAGCACCCAGATGAGATTAACAAAGCAGCTCCCCACAGCAGATGTTTTCTGACACCTGGGGCAATGATCAAACTGCTGAGGAGTCACTTCTGCATTCCAGAATCATGGAATGGTTTGGGTTGGGAAGGACCTTAAAGATCATCTCCCTGCCAGGAGGGGGCAGCCGGGGAGGGTCAGGCTCTGCTGGCAGGGAACAGGGACAGGAGGAGAGGGAACAGCCTCAGGCTGGGCCAGGGGAGGCTCAGCTTGGACACCAGGAGCAATTTGTGCATGGAAAGGGAGCTCAGGCCTTGGCAAGAGCTGCCCAGGGAGGTTTGGAGTGCCCATCCCTGGAGGGGTGCCAGGAAGGCCTGGAGGTGGCACTCAGGGCTCTGGGCTGGGGACAAGGTGGGCATGGGGCACAGCTTGGCCTGGCTGGGCTGGGAGGGCTTTGCCAGCCTCAGGGACTCTGGGATCTCTCACCCATGGGCTCGTTTAATCCTGCCAGCATTCCCCCAGGAATTCCAGTCCCAACTGAACTGTGACTGGATTACAGCACCCTTTTCAAGAGGTGACTGACTCTTATCTTAAATGATTTAACAGAATGAAAAGCCATCACTCAACTGTTTCTAAACCCCTTAACAAGAAATAAAGTAAGTATCTCGTGTTATTTTCAATTTAATAGTTGTTGGCTGACATTAACCTCAAGAATGATCTGGAAAGCAGCACAAGGAAATGCAGGATTCCCCTGCTGGATGTGAGTGTTGTGTGCTCTTGGAGCTCCAAGCCTGTTTTGACAGCCCCTCTCAGCTGGAGCTCCCCTCGAGGCAGAACAGCCCCAGCTCCCTCAGCCTCTCCTGGGCAGGGAGATGCTCCAGGCCCTTCCTCATCTCTGCTGGATCTGTTCCAGGAGCTCAGCAAGAACCAGCCCAACTAGAGAATAAATGATTATGTGGCTTTTTTCAGATTATCCCTTTCCTTATTCCTGCATCAACTCTCACATCTGCTTCCACCCACCTCGGGCCACCTCCTGTAGCGAGGGGGACACTGCTGCAGCACATCCAAGTCAGGAAAATCCTGGAAATATTCCAGGAAGTGACTGATAAACTTCCTCCCTCCCTTTCCTACAGATGCCCTTGACACAACTCTGCAGGACCTTTCATGTTTCAATCCAGCTTGATGTTTTTAATGGAATTAGGGCAGCCAAAGGAATAGGTCAGAGCCATCAAGTCTATCTTGGACAGCAGTGGTGGATTTCCAGCCCAAGATTTAATCACTTGTAGGCCTGACCTAATGCCATGTAGCTATGTGAAAATCCATGTGCTTGTCTCAACTTTAGAGCTGATCCTTTGAAATGGGGACAATGTAAAAAAACAAAAAAAGAAAATCAGCTGTTCTTGAGTTGTTTCACTTCACCTTCTCCATCTCTGCCACTAAGTAAGAGCTCTGCTGGGGGAAGGGTAGGAAGGAAGGGAAAGCCCTGAGTCAGCACAAGTGTGGAGTCAGGGGAGCTCAGGATGGCTACATCCATTCCCTTTCCCCTCCTCCGAGGCAGAACCAGCAGATAAAAGGTCTGGCAGGGCAGGGAGAGGCTGCAGCTGGTGATGAAAGCAAAGGCTCTGTCCTCTGAAGGACTCAGTGGAGGTCACTCCATCCCTGCAAGGAGCTGCTCTCCTGAAATCTCCCAGTTACATAAGTGCAGGGCTCTGCTGGTGCAGATTTGGGAAGCAGATTTTCAAACCAGTCATTTAATAAGAGAATTATTCAGCGTCTCCCAAGCCTTATCAGCATCTCAGTAGCTGTGTCAGCCCACATCACCACTGCCTGAGGCAGCTCCTATCTCCCACCCAAGGACATTTTGCTCTGAATTTCTTCCAACCTCTGTCTTCTCAACTTCTGCAGAACATGTGGAGCTCTTCAGATGCAAAACCAGACTTAAATAGTGGCATTTAGACCAGGATTTCTGTTGTTCACCCTCCTTCTGGTCACACTTAGCCCTGTTGCTCCAACACTGGTTGATCACAGGTGGCCAACAAGAGAAGGTGTCCAGCAGACAAAGAGCAGCTTTATAGGGAAGAAATGCAAGGGGAACTGACAGTGAAACTTCCTGGGCTGCTTCTCCCAGGGACAGGAGAGGCCCTTGGGCCTCTGGAAAATCAAGGGATTCCCTTACACCACAAAGGGGGCTGAGTGCAAGACTCTCTAACACTGCCAAGCATGCAGAGGCTGCATAAAGCTTGAACAAGGAATTAAACATGCTAAAGTCCCATTGCTAGAGCTCCTGTCTCTATTTAAAATATCTTTAAGCACACTCTATGGAAATGGAACAAAAAGGGCTTCACTGCATGAGATGGGGAACATCCCAAAGCAAGGGTTTCCTGTTCCTGGTTCCATGACATCAATGCCCTTCAAAATCCCTAAAACCAGTTTTCACACCACAGCAAAACCATCCCAGGTGTGACCACAAAACCAGGCAAGTGATACATGCAATGGGATAGGGAAAGAACAAACAGTTTGCAAGATAAAAATCTTATTTCTATATTAAATAGAATTATTAATTGACTGCAATACATGTGAATGGCACCAAAAAAATGTGTAAGGGGGTGTGCCAAGCTTTCTTTCCAGATGACAAATGTGCTTTCCCACCAATCCACATAAACTGGAAAAATTTCAACCCTTGGCTGGGGTAAAAGAACCACTGAATGTTTTAGGTTGGGAGGGATCCTAAAGCTCATCTCATTGCACCTGGGCAGAGACACCTCCCAATGTGCCAGGCTGCTCCAAGCCCCAATGTCCAACCTGGCCTTGGGCACTGCCAGGGATCCAGGGGCAGCCACAGCTGCTCTGGGCACCCTGTGCCAGGGCCTGCCCTCCCTCCCAGGGAAGGATTTCTCCCCAGTATCCCATCCAACCCTGCTCTCTTCAAATGTTAAGATACAAGGCCAGGAATAATCCTGCTGGATGCATTACCTGTGAAAAAGACAAGTTCAGACACAGCAAAGAAATGAGCAAAACAGACACAAAACAAGGGAAGACTTCCCAGGTATTTCACTGTGCTTGAGGTGTGAGGATTTACAGAACAAGACTTCCCCAAAGCAAAGAGAGAGAGAGGATCAGGTTTGTCTCTACACAGAGCTACAGGTCAAAGCAGGAGTTTACTGGGAGAACAGCCAGAACTCAGCTTTAGCTTTAGCTCTGCCCCAGGGCAGCATCATTGAACCACTGAGGGAGCAACAGGATTGCTCCAAGTGTCCCCAAGTTCCAACTACTCTGCATTTCTGCCAAGGGCTAGGAATCATTTCACACCATGCAAGAGAGAACAAGGATACACACAAAAAAACACCCAAGGAAAAATTTAGATATGGATCTTTTTCTTTAAGATTCATGTATGAAACAGGGAGAGATACTCATCCTCACTATATAAATCCTTGGAGCTGCTCTGGAGGACTCAGGCTGTGGGGGAGGCAACACATGCATGAGCATTTTCCATGCTGGATCTGGAAAACTTTGCTATGATCCTTCTCTAAATGACCCAGGAAGTCTGGACAGTTAATAACACTGCAAAGAGTCATTTTCCTGTCCTGAAATGCTTTAATGTGTCTTTCCAGGATAAAAATTCCTTTCCTGCAAGACCATTAAGGCTGTTGTTAGTGTTAATGGTTTATTTACAGTAAGTCACAAATCTGCAGCATGGGGAGGTTTGTTTACTGTAGCTCACAAATTTCTCCCCTGTGGGTACTTCAAAAGTCAACTGGTTTGCAGTTCCCTGTAATCAGGAAAATTTGCTACAAGGTTGTGGGGCAGCCTTGGACTGGGAAAAAAACTCCAACTTCGAAATTGTAACATGATGCTGATTTCCCAGCATTAACAGATCTAAAAAACCTTTCAAGTTTGATTCAGAAAGAAAGCCAAGGCAGCTATGAAAACAAACCTCCTCCTTAAAACCCTCACATTTGCAAGTTTTTAACATGCTGACTGATAATCAGTGCTCAAGTGCACCCACAAATTGTTCTCCTGGGATGTCACAGCCTGATCCTTACCCACTGACGCTGTGTGCTGGCAGCAGGGTGGTTACTACAGAGACACCCTGAACTCTGCATCCTCAACAGAGAATGCCAGGATTTAGGCTGGCAAAGCCCTCCCAGCCCAGCCAGGCCAAGCTGTGCCCCATGCCCACCTTGTCCCCAGCCCAGAGCACTGAGTGCCACCTCCAGGCCTTCCTGGGAGCCCTCCAGGGATGGGCACTGCAAACCTCCCTGGGCAGCTCTTGCCAAGGCCTGAGCTCCCTTTCCATGCACAAATTGCTCCTGCTGTCCAAACTGAGCCTCCCCTGGCCCAGCCTGAGGCTGTTCCCTCTCCTCCTGTCCCTGTTCCCTGCCAGCAGAGCCTGACCCCCCCCGGCTGCCCCCTCCTGGCAGGGACTTGTGCAGAGCCACAAGGTCCCCCCTGAGCCTCCTTTGCTCCAGCCTGAGCTCCTTTCCCAGCTCCCTCAGCCTCTCCTGGGGCTCCTCCAGCCCCTTCCCAGCTCCCTTCCCTGCCCTGGACATTCTCCAGCCCCTCCAGGGCTCTCCTGAAGGACCCAAAACTGGGCACAGCCTTTAAAGGGCCTCTCCATGCCCAGCACAGAGGACAATCCTTGCCCAGGTCCTGCTGGACACACTGGGGCTGATCAAAGCCAGGGTGTTTCCTCAGCAAAGGCAAGGAGAGAAAAAAGGTAAGTAAAGAGATGAAACACAGTAAAGAGAGGGTCAGGGAGAAGAGGGCCAAGGAATGATGGAAGAGCAGTAAGGGCAGGATAGAGCAACTCCGTGGTACAAACACAACTCGTCCCTTTCCTCCCTCCAGCTCCCAGAGCTCTTACAGCACTCCAGTCAAAGCTCCCCAAGACTGAGCTTTCCAAGGTTCACACCTCTGGGCAAAGATCAAACCTGCTCAGAAGATGGTGCTACACCCACCACAGAACAATGATCTGAAGACAGAAGTTTACTTTAGGGTCTGACTTGCCTTGACTGCACCTTTGAGAGAACCTTTTCCTGATCTCGAGCCCAGACCTCCCTGACCCAGCTCGAGCTGTTCCTGCAGTCCTGTCCCTGCTCACAGGGAGCAGATAGCAGTGCCTGACAAAGACAGATAGGAAAGCTTTCTACAATTTATAGCACAGGAGAACAAGTTGCACAACTTATAGCTCATACTTGCAGCAGTGGATTCAAGCCAACAACCCCAATTCACCCAGGTGATTTGAGAAGCTGCTGCCACTTTGAAGGTGCTGTCACTCCTGACTGTGGATCAGGATTCCTTTATTTCTCCATCTGGCTTGGTAAAAATAGGGGCGATTCACCTTGGCAGCAGTCTCGTGACTCCAACAGGGGATGGCTCGAGGGCCACTTGCTGCAGCAGCAACTCCCCAGCAGGGCCTGGGGACAGCTGGGGAGGCAGTGAGGGGAGCAGAGGCTGTCCCAGCTGGCAGCAGGAACCTCTCAGCTCCTGCTCCTGGCTCCAGCACAGCACAGCATTCTCTGGGAGCTGGCAACTGCCACCACCTCCGAAATAAACTCTGCGTGCTAAAAATACATTTCTGGTTATTTACCTTCTGAGTGAGACCTCAAAATGAAAACTGGCATTCTAATGATGAAGCCACAACTTCATCAATCACTACCTTCTGAAACTGCAAGCAGGAGTTTATGGCAGTCACTTGGCTGCAGAAGCGAAGCCTAAAGATATTTTACAGGAAAAATTAAGTTGTCAATATTTCAGCTATTCAAGACCACCCTGTACTGAAGCACTTACAATCAAACCTTCATCAGTCAAAAATGCCTTTTTCAAACTCAGCAGTGAAGTTTTCAATTCTCCTGAAAAATACCACAGGCATTTATTAGTGCTTGAAGTGAAGAGAAAACCCAAAATGAACTCACTGGAGTGAAGAGTTGGCTACCTGCAGCAGAAGGAATTTGAACTTTTGCCTCAAAATTAACTTGCCCCTCTTTGGGGAAAGGAAAGGGTAATAACACTCAACCACCACTGACACCAGGAAAATAAATACATAGAACTAGAGAATGGTTTGGAAAGAATCTCAAAGCTCATCCAGTGCTATGGGCAAGGACACCTCCCACTATCCCCCTAACCCATCCAGCCTGGCCTTGGGCACTGCCAGGGATCCAGGGGCAGCCACAGCTGCTCTGTGCCAGGGCCTGCCCTCCCTCATGGGGAGGAATTTTTTCCTAATATCTGATCTAAACCTGTAATTTTTCATTTTGAGGCCATTCCCTGCCTCCTGGCCCTGCAGCCCTTGCAAATTGTCTCTCTCCATGGTTCCTGGGGGCTCCTTCAGGCCCTGCAAGGCCACCCTGAGCTCAGCCCAGAGCTTCTCCTCTCCAGGCTCAACAATCCCAGCTCTGGCAGCCTTTCCTCCCAGCAGAGCTGCTCCATCCCTCTGCTCATCCTGCTGCCTCCTCTGGACTCTCTCCAGCAGCTCCACATCCTCCCTGTGCTGGGCCCCAGGGCTGGGGCAGCTCTGCAGGTGAGGTCTCACCTGAGCAGGGCATGAGGGCACAATCCCAATCCCAATCCCAATCCCAATCCCAATCCCAATCCCAATCCCAATCCCAATCCCAATCCCAATCCCAATCCCAATCCCAATCCCAATCCCAATCCCAATCCCAATCCCAATCCCAATCCCAATCCCAATCCCAATCCCAATCCCAATCCCAATCCCAATCCCAATCCCAATCCCAATCCCAATCCCAATCCCAATCCCAATCCCAATCCCAATCCCAATCCCAATCCCAATCCCAATCCCAATCCCAATCCCAATCCCAATCCCAATCCCAATCCCAATCCCAATCCCAATCCCAATCCCAATCCCAATCCCAATCCCAATCCCAATCCCAATCCCAATCCCAATCCCAATCCCAATCCCAATCCCAATCCCAATCCCAATCCCAATCCCAATCCCAATCCCAATCCCAATCCCAATCCCAATCCCAATCCCAATCCCAATCCCAATCCCAATCCCAATCCCAATCCCAATCCCAATCCCAATCCCAATCCCAATCCCAATCCCAATCCCAATCCCAATCCCAATCCCAATCCCAATCCCAATCCCAATCCCAATCCCAATCCCAATCCCAATCCCAATCCCAATCCCTTTCCTGATCCCAATCCCTTTCCTGATCCCCACACTGATCCTCAGCCCTGGGGCAGCTCCAGCTCTCCCAAGGCTGCTCCATCTGCTCATCCCAGCCTGGATTGATCCCAGGGGTTGCCCCAACTCAAGTGCAGCACTTTGTACTTTCCTAATCCAGAACCAACAGAGGCACTCAACATGCCAAGGATGATCCACAGCATTTTCCAGGTGATATGTTCAGTTCCCAAGCTGTGACCAGCCAGACCAGGCCCTGTGGAGCACTTACTACATCAAATCCACTTTGCTTTCTCACAGAAATGAATAATAAAGTACCTGTAGAGATAAAACTACATGAACATGCCTTAGTTCTCATCTGCTTAAAAGCTGCTGCTGACAGCTTGAGAAGCCAAGCACTCAGAGCACCAAATATTCAGCTGGACTGCTGCAACTCTCAAGCAGGAAACCCCAAATTACACAAGAGAAAAAAAATCCAGTAAAAAAATACCACTTCATATGTTAAAGAAAACAGCAGCAGCAAATAATCTTCAGTTAAGGTCCCCAGCAAGAGATGCCCTCACACTCTGCATTGAAGAGGCCATTTACTCACACACTTCTGTTCTTTTTCCTTTTTATTTGTAGTTCTCCAAACATTGTCCATGACAACTTTCAAGCCACAGGAGCTCTATATGGCAACAGCTCATGGCTTCAAACCCTGCTGAAGAATCTTCCTAATTATTTCAACTCTTGGTATTGAAATGAGGACAAATGAAGGAAGAACACAAGTATCTGGGGTATATGTTTGTCTACAGCTCTTTTAATCATTGCTTGGACAGCTGGAAATTGGAATGCTTAAGGAGTAGAGAGAAAGGGGGAAAAAAACCCCAAGCAGCACCTCCTGTTCCTTCAGGACATGAACAAAGGAGAAAGATTTTTGAATTGGGCCCAGCAGAAAAATCAGCATCTTCCAACCCTGAGATCATTCCCTCAGCCTTCTGAAAGGTTCCTGTTTCAGAGCCCCAAACAAGGGCTTGCAGTGGCCTCCCAAATCCTGGTTGCCAGCAGCCTGGATGGTGTCAAAACACTGTTAAAATCCTCCAGGAACTGGAGGTACCAAGTGAGAGAATCAGGTTGGAATGAGGCAAAGAACCTGGGCAACAGAGCAAATCCTGCAGGCTGAGGAGGACATGCAACACCTCAGGACAATGCACCAGAACCCAACAGGGAACACTGGGAAGACACCAACTGCCTACAACCATGGAAAAGGGAGGGGAAACTTCCTGAAATACACATCAGCATGGCAGAGTTGAAGCCAGAAATCACAGAATCCCAGAAGTTTTGGGTTAGGAGGGACCTTAAAGCTCATCTAATTCTACCCTCTGCCACGGGCAGGGACACCTCCCACTGTGCCAGGCTGCTCCAAGCCCCAATGCCCAACCTGGCCTTGGGCACTGCCAGGGATCCAGGGGCAGCCACAGCTTCTCTGGGCACCCTGTGCCAGTAGCCCAAATCAGGCTGCACAGAGGACTAAGTTTTGTGTTTTGCTCACCTACTTCAGAATTTGGAGAGTCTTCTGTGTGTCTGCCTTTGAAATTAATCTCATTGCTGACAGTTCAGGAAGCTGTTAGACCACTTCTAAATAAAACAGGCAGAATATGAAGACACATCCAAACACACCTGCCTGAACAGGCAAACACCACACGTGGCTTCCCCCAAACCCTGGAGAGAACATTCCTAATAAATCCTGAAGGGATACAGGATGAAGGGCATGAAGCACTCTGCCCACACCCTGAGTTTCAGGCTGGTTTCCCTAAACACTAAAAAGCTTTGATTAGATAGGCAAAACCTTTCGATTTGATATTCCAGGGGATTGCATATGGGAATTCAATGGAACTCTGGGAAACACTCTGTGTGACAGAAGAATTGATCTGCTCTGGAAAACAGCAGTTGCACAGTATCAAGCCCCAGTAACACAGAGAAATCATGTGAGAATTAAGCATTACAAAGAAAAAAACCACACAGAAAAAAACCCCAAAAAACCTGAAGGGGAATCATAGATGTTCCAAGTAGGATCTCACAGTTGCAAGAGAGATTTAATTTGGTTTCAACGCAAAGTTCAGTGTTTGAGACCCATAACAAACTCGGACAAACCTCATTTTTTAAATGCTTCTCCCTAGACTGGACAGACTGAACAGATTCACAGAGATCTAAGGGGGGAAAAAAAATGAGCCATAACATTAAAATGTAACAGCCTGGCCAAAAATATGAGTAACCAGATCCACAGTGCCAGAGGTCAGAGATCCACCAGCCATTGAAAACCAGCAATAAAGGAGTCCTGCAAGGAGGCACTAAGCCAGAACCATCCCCAGGGACAAAGAACTTCACACATTTTTTTCAGTTACCTTGCCAATAACTTCCCCACTGTATCCAACACTAACCATTAAATCTGGAAGGAATAGAATGATTCTATAGCAACCAGCTGTGGAGATATTTTTCAAACAGAACAAACTGGATACAAATGCCAAGTACTTTCCCAACAAATTTAGCTATTCCTAGTGGGAGGAGAAAACTATGTTCACTTCTGTGATCCAAAACACAGAGTAAATCCAAGTTCTCTACAAAACTCGGGCAGTTTAAAACAAATCTGATAACCAGGAGCTGATAAGCAGACACCCAGGTGTGCACCTTTTGTGACTCTGCCAGGACATCACTCCAGCAGCCTCTCTCCTCTGGAGCAGCATTTCCATGAGACTTCTCCACACACTTTTCTTGGGGCTTGGTTACACTCCCACCACCAAGAGGCCAACTTCACTAGTATTTCCATGTCCCTTGGAAGAGTTTATCAGGGAATCTTCTGGGGATGTGAAGCAGTCACATAACACATCAGCTCCACAGTGGCACATGAATCACACCAAGAAAGACTTGGAAGGGCTGGAGAATGTCCAGGGCAGGGAAGGGAGCTGGGAAGGGGCTGGAGGAGCCCCAGGAGGGGCTGAGGGAGCTGGGAAGGGGCTGGAGGAGCCCCAGGAGGGGCTGAGGGAGCTGGGAAGGAGCTCAGGCTGGAGAAAAGGAGGCTCAGGGGGGACCTTGTGGCTCTGCACAACTCCCTGACAGGAGGGGGCAGCCGGGGGGGGTCAGGCTCTGCTGGCAGGGAACAGGGACAGGAGGAGAGGGAACAGCCTCAGGCTGGGCCAGGGGAGGCTCAACTTGGACACCAGGAGCCATTTGTGCATGGAAAGGGAGCTCAGGCCTTGGCAAGAGCTGCCCAGGGAGGTTTGCAGTGCCCATCCCTGGAGGGGTGCCAGGAAGGTCTGGAGGTGGCACTCAGGGCTCTGGGCTGGGGACAAGGTGGGCATGGGGCACAGCTTGGCCTGGCTGGGCTGGGAGGGCTTTGCCAGCCTCAGGGATCCTGGCATTCTCTGTCTGTAATTTGGGTCCTGTAAGCTCTCAAAACAATGCAGTGATCTGTCTGTCCCCATGCTTAGATGAAGCCACTGCTGCTCTACATTTCCTGATGTGCAGAACCACAAAAAGATCCAACCTGCAGGCCAACAAGCAACTCAGCTGAAGCATTTTTCTCAGCAAGACAAGAATGAGACACCATGAGAACATATGTGTGTGCTTTCCCTTAGCTCAAACACAAAACAGGAAACCTCCAGGTAAAAATAAGGAAAATCAAGCCTAATATTAGGTTCATGTACATTAGCCCAAGTGCACATCCTTGAAATGCATATTTTAGGAGTCTACAAATCAAAAGAAAGGTGGAAATCACCTAACTAGGTAACAGCTGTGCTTCCTTCTATCATAACAAGGCTTCATTTCTATTTAAATCTTCACAGAATAAAGTTTTTAATCTTTAATGAGAGACAAAGACAAGCTAATGCAAGATGGAATTATTGGCAGAATATATTCACCTGGTTTCATAATACTGTGCAGGGATAACAACAGAACTCAATGGGGCAATGTTCAAAATCACAGAACAGTTTGGGCTGAAAGGAACCTCAAAGCTCATCCACTGTGCCAGGCTGCTCCAAGCCCCAATGCCCAACCTGGCCTTGGGCACTGCCAGGGATCCAGGGGCAGCCACAGCTGCTCTGGGCACCCTGTGCCAGGGCCTGCCCTCCCTCCCAGGGAACAATTCCCACTTCCCAAGATCCCATCTAACACTGAGTTCCTTTATCTTAAAGCCATTCCCTTTGTCCTGTCACTCCATGGCCCTCCAGGGACTGCAAAGTGCCTCAGTTCAGACAGATTCCATTTCCCACCTTTGGTTCATTCTGCTCACCTGGTGTTCTCCCAGCTCTCCTCCCCAGCTGCAGAGCCTGGCTCCTCCTGGGCATCTCAGCTACTTCACTAAAGTACTGGAGAACTGGCACAGGGTGCCCAGAGCAGCTGTGGCTGCCCCTGGATCCCTGGCAGTGCCCAAGGCCAGCTTGGACATTGGGGCTGGGAGCAGCCTGGCACAGTGGGAGGTGTCCCTGCCATGGCAGGGGTGGCACTGGCTGGGCTTTGAGGTCCCTCCCAGCCCAAACCATTCATGGATTTCCAGAAAAGCCAAGGCAGGCCCTTGTCCATGGCCAGTAGAGAAGCAGACACTGCTGCTGCCACACTAAACACGTTCATCAGAGCAAAGCCAGTCTGGGAAGCTGCACTGTGGCATATCCAGGCCACCTGCAGCCTTTTGCCCCTTTATAGCCCTTATATTTACTGCCTTTCCAAACCTCCCCAGCTAAAAGGTACCTCAGATGGAGAGGAATTGCACACATGGGTCTCTGTGGACGATTCAAGGAACTTTTGTTTAATCAGGATTTATTTATTTCTCCCCTTTCCCTCTCCCTCCCTTCTGAAGCTGGGAAAGGACAGTGAAGCACAATAAACCTCCCCACAAAAGGAAATGAAGTGTCACCACAATTTCAGTGCTCACGTTTCCTGGGTCTCATTTCAGCCTACAAAGCTGGACTGAGTCAGCATTTTTCATTCATAATGCTGGCAGGATTTTGAAGGAGGTGTTTTAAACACAAGGACTAAATTTCTGTCACTAGTTTAAACTTCCCAAGCAGAATGTCTCATTTTATCACAGCAGTTGAAGAGATTCAGCAGGATTCTATTCCCTGCACACATGCAGTGGTTGCCCTGCCCCAGATGGATTGTGCTTTGCTTTCCCTAACAAACCCCAGGTGGTTTAATCCAGGATTGCATCAAGGTAATCCAGGGAAAGCCGGAACTTGGCATTACCATAAGAGATTCTAGAAACTCCAGGAACTGAGCAACTCCAGCAGGACAGCCTGATTTCCTTGGAGCTTCAGAGTAACATTTTCCCCGATGAAGCAAAGAGAGCAGGAAAAAAATGCAGTATTATTTCTGAAGCTTCATGTGATCCCTGATTGCAGCAACTTTATCGCCCATCAAAAGATCCTCCCTGCCTCTTATGTTCACAAAAGTCCTTAAAACTCCCCAACACATAATGGGCACAAGGTTTATTATTCAGCCATCAGCAGAGTTCACCCAGCACCCAGCAACGACTGCAGCTGAACAGAGTGCAGCCTGTGAGGCTGCTGAGATTCCAGCTAACATGTCATCCCTGGAACACGCTCAGCTCTGCGAGCCAAGCACCAACACGAGCCAAGATGCTGAAAGGTCAGAGCTCTGCTTCTCTTATCCCTGCCTCCAAGCAAGTGGGGAGCCCAGCAAGGAAAAAGCAATCCTGCATATCCCTACTCCTCAGTTCTGCATTCCCTTCCTCTCTCAGCAAGGCCTCCAAAGTCTGTCATGAGAGACAAGCAGGAGCAGAGTGAAACCAGCTCAGATCTCACCAGGTTGCCTGAGAAATTCTGAATTCTCCAACTGAAACCTCAAGGGTTTGGCTGTGGTTTGACCAAGGAGCACAGCACAAACACATCAGCACTGGCAAGAGCTGCCCAGGGAGGTTTGGAGTGCCCATCCCTGGAGGGCTCCCAGGAAGGCCTGGAGGTGGCACTCAGTGCTCTGGGCTGGGGACAAGGTGGGCATGGGGCACAGCTTGGCCTGGCTGGGCTGGGAGGGCTTTGCCAGCCTCAGGGATCCTGGGATTCTGTGAAATGGTGTTGAAAGTCTCAGAGATCCCACACGACATTTTGATATACAAACATTGTGTTCAAAGTGAGATTAACAGAAAATTTTTCCAGATTTCCTAAAATCTGAGAATCACAGAATATCCTGAGTGGGAATAAACCCCCAGGGATCACCCAGTGCCAGCCCTGGCCCTGCCCAGCCCCCCCAGCAATGCCAGCCTGGGCATCCCTGGCAGCAGTGCCCAAAGGCTCCTGGAGCTCTGGCAGCCTCGGGGCCGTGCCCATTCCCTGGGGAGCCTGGGCAGTGCCCAGCACCCTCTGGGGGAAGAACCTTTCCCTGCTCTCCAGCCTGAGCCTGCCCTGGCCCAGCTCCAGCTGCTCCCTGGCTGCTGTCCCTGCTCACCAGAGAGAAGACCAGGAATGGGCATCACATGTTCATGTAGAGCTGGGGGGGACAGGAGAGGTACTTGGGGGTTTGGTTTTAAGTTCTAAAATAACAGACTAAACTCTTTGGGTTAAATATCCCCAGTAGTTAATTCAGATTAAGTGATTTTTTAAGCCACACAATAGCATTTGTCAGCAGCTCAGAGTAACATTGAGAGCACTTGACTCTAAAGGATGCAGCTTCTTCCCTCCTCACAAAGCAAAATTGTTCTGCTTGCATCATCTGCACACAGCACGAGTTTGAAGCAATGTCCTCAGATTTAGATGCAGAGTTGAAAGAGCAGCACCAAACAATCCATGCCAGACAATCCTGCCAGACTGCAGCTGGAGAACTTCCTATTCCTGTGTCACAAGAGCTCTCCAGTCGCCGCGCAGAGCTCTGGGATTTACAGGTCATCCTTAACTTCTGACTCTGCAAAAAGGATGACTAAACAACCTAAAAAAGCATGGAGCTGGAAAAGTGAAAATGCTGCACAAGCTTCAGCTCCATTCAGATTACTCTGATAACAGCTGTGATAAGGAAGCACATTCTGAGCATGGATAACACCTCAGCTTCCTGTCAGCAGATTGGGGTCACAGACCAGGAAGCACCAAACAGGAGGATCCATCTGGTTCAGTCCCACATCAATTAAGGATCTCCTCTTCACAAGCCTAAGATCCCCCTTTTGTCCCACCAAAGCCATCTGAAGGCCATCTGAAGGGAAATTCCACAGGCATTTCCACCCTGAGACAGACTCAGTGATCCCAGTGAAGCCAGAGATTGCTGAGCACAACCAGCTGGAGCTGATCAGCAATGCCAACACAGTATCAAGTGCTGCACCATCCAAAAAATGAACGGTGCTTGCCTTCTTCCTCTAGCATGTCATCATTATTTGACAACATTTCCTTGAAGCAATCTCATTTCTCAGCAGAAAACATCCACAAAAACCAGATTTCGGTCCTATTTGTTAAAATTCATGCATTATGTTAAATAGTGGGTTGCTGTTTGTTCTTTAATGAGCACATTATACTAGTGTGGTTTGAAGTAGAATAAGAACAGAATAGCAGAACATGCAGAAGTTTCCAAGTTGGATAATGGCTGTTTCCCAACTTTGTCCTTAAACACTTCAAAAATCCACAATGTCCTGCCATGAATTTAAGTATACATGACCTTTTGTGAAAACATATTTTAACATTTTTATGCTTTGAACTCTTCCTCTGAATAGAAATTTTACAAATCAGAATTTAAAAAAAAATACACATATGTAACAGACAACTATAAGGAACAGTTAGAAAAGAATAGGGGAATACCTCATTATATGTCTGCCTTTAAATTTAGTACTACCCAAACACCTACAGTAACTTCACGCCACACTACTGCATTCTAACAAAAAACTGCCCTCTTCTCTTTGATGTTTATTCTGTTGTTTGCAATTCAAGCCCACACTGAACAACAGAGGTGTTAACAAGGAAGAACATTTTTGAAGCATTTCAGATCTCTCTACAACCCAGTTCCAGTTCCAAAGTTTTTCCTGGTTGGGATTGGCCCTTATAATCACCAACAGAACAAAACCCATCAAAACACAAAGGGTAAGGGAGAGAACACCTGCCAGCCTTCAGATAATGCCTAAACTCAAGAGACCATTAAAATGAAGACATAAAGATGCAGGACAAAAGAGAGGAAAGAAAGAACAGGTAAGGATGGGGATGGCTGCAGGCAGGGAGCTGGGAAAGCAACCACCAAAGGTGCAGGGCACAGAACTGCCCCTAAAAAATCAAATTACACCAAATGCCCACACAAGACAGCCAAGTATCATAGGAGCCTAACTGTCTGCCTGAGAGCTCCAGAGAACTGAGTTCATCCAGCTGGGGCTCACATGTGACTCAAAGGAAAATGTCAGGACTTTTGCTCAAGAAATTCAATGATTACATCATCCCATTTGGTACATGCCCAGATTACTGGCATTTTATTACAAAACACAGCTCTCAAGTTGTCAGCTTTTATGATTGTCTGTAAGAATGAACTGTACTTCCCCAAAGTACCCTGAAGAATTATGAAGTGATTAGAACTTGCACTGGGTAACTGAGCTCCTAGCTCCTCACCAAACGCACAGGAATCCCTACAGAATCCATCCACACCTGAAGGCCAGGAGCAAAACTTACTTAAAAACCATTAAATATTGCACCTTGCACTTCAGAGGCCAGCCCATAACCTGGTGCGTGGGAATTTGAAATTGTAATAGAAATGAAAAAATGTATTTTTACAGTTACAATAAGAGGCTTTATCATCATAAAGACATGATGATTAACATAGTTCTGTGTTTAATTTGTGATTAACACAAAATTAGCTCAATTGTATCTTCAGTTTTCAGCTCAGTCTTGTGAACACTTAAGATATAAGCGCTGAGTTTCCAACACACAATCATAGATGTTAAATTGTATTACAATATAAAGATTGCCATCAAAAGAGCTCTCCCAAACTCACCTTGACCTCCAAAAGCAGAATGTGCAGCTGCCTTTATCTAGCTGGGCAGCTGAGGCTGCTCAGGCTGTACAGACACAGCTGAATTCCCTGCCCAGCAGCCAAGGTTGGATCTCTCCTTCACAGTTCAGCTGGGAGGGCAAGGAACAAAAGGTCCATGTGTGCTTGGCAGGAGGAGAATGAGGCAGAGAACAAGAGATGCCTCTTCTCCTTCCCCCAGGATGGGTGGGTGCTCTTTTGCAAAAATACAACTAAACATCATTTAAACATTTCTCTCATACACAGCCTCTAAGGACTCAAACACAGAGACTTAAAGGTACTGTCAGAAAGGACTGAAAGTTCTTGTTTCCCCAAAGCAGCTCTGCCATGGGCACCCTCTTGGGCATCAGCAGCCCTGCAGGATCCCAGAGGGAGGTTGGAAAACCTGGACTACACACTCACAGCACATGTGATTCTAACACAGGATGGTTTGGGCTCACAGGGACCTTAAAGCCCAGCCAGTGCCACCCCTGCCATGGCAGGGACACCTCCCACTGTGCCAGGCTGCTCCAAACCCCAATGTCCAACCTGGCCTTGGGCACTGCCAGGGATCCAGGGGCAGCCACAGCTGCTCTGGGCACCCTGTGCCAGGGCCTGCCCTCCCTGCCAGGGAACAATTCCCACTTCCCAAGATCCCATCCAGTCCTGCCCTCTGGCAGGTTTAGATTATTTCATTTAAATGCTGTCAATATTTACAGTTCTGTATGAAGTACAGAAATCCATGTGCTCCAGAGGATGTTCATTCTGAGGCTCCCAGAGAGGTGCCAACCGTTCCAGGTGGCTCCACGGGAAGCCTCCTTCAGGAACCACAGGTTTAAATCCAGGAGTTCTGTGTATTTTGAAAGTATATTAATAACTATTTCCTACAAATTGTGCATTTCTATGAAGCAAATAAAACTGTACCTTGAGATGATGCAGAGCTAAACCCCTGTCCAGTCATTTACAGCCAATTAATCATGCCCAGGGCTAGATCCTTCCAAGACATTGAGAGAATCTCTTCCCCATGGAAATCTCAAGGATCAAAACACAAAGAAAAATCTGAACTTTTAAGACAACGGGTCTTCAGTGAAATTATTTTAATAGTGTCATTAGGGTTTGCTAATCTACATTACTACCAGCAGTATATTTACCTGTAATATAGAATAAACCATCAGGGCCTTGATTTTCCAGGACTGCCATCCCACAAAACCTCACTTTTTTAAATTCATAGGATTGAGAGGTCACCTCTCACAACTGGGAGCACAACATGAGGGACAATGCAGGGAAAGGAGATTGGAAACTACTGTGGGAGAGAAACACACAGCAGAGACTGAGCTTTCAGCCACTTCTGATCATTTCAGAATTCCAGAGACACATTTTACCACCCAACTTGTGAAAAGCTGACTTCACAGAGAAAAAATGTCCACTTGGACACAAACACTAATTAATTCAATTACCTTAAAAACAATGCATGAAAAAGTAAAGTATAATATCCAACACAAGCAAGTTTGGCAAGAGAAAACCAAACCAAGGATTTATTATGTCACTTAAGTTTCCTGTGTTTTGACTGACTGCAATGAAGGGAATCCTGTAAAAATGCACCTTTTGCATCAAAACCAGAATAACCTTTCTTCCTGGGAAGGCCCAAGGATACTTCTCTTCACTCCTTCCTACTCAAAATTATTTAATTTCTATTAAATAGAAATTTTCTATTCTGGTCAAGAAGCTGATCCTCTGGAGGGGACAGACAATGCCCTGTTTGCATAGGAGAGATTAGTTTCTAATTACTACCAGTAATTAGTGCTTTCCTCCAGCTAGAGCTGGAATTTCTCTGTCAGGAACCTGACCACGTCTGGCCCTGCCACACAAAGAGCTCAGGAGAGACACTCATTGCAGCCAGGTGGATCCAGCAGACTCCTCCATGTGCCCTCCAAAACCTCACAGCTTATGTTTCTTGTATGAGGGACTGGCAAATATTGTTATAAATCCTTCCACTGTATTAAAATCCCAACACATGCCTATAGTGACAATGTCAGCCAGAAATAATCAGTGGAATCAAGTATATTCTTTCTAAATTACACAAAACACACTTTTAAAGAGGGTAACTCCTTGTGCCATGCATCCCACAGAGGTTTTAGCACCTCACAGTGAGGTTTTCTGTGCACAAGTCATTTATCAACAGATCTCAGCCTGGACCCCATTTCTGATTGTCCACCACCCCCCTCCCCCAATTTCATGCTTGGCAAGTAAAAACAAAACCAAGTTGCTGTGGAGGGGGCATCCCAAGTTCAGCAGCTGTGTCCAACACAACAGCAACGAGCACTCAAAGCTCCCAGCACACAACAGCAGCTGAGGCAGCCCCTGGGTTATTTTATGGTGTAAAGAAACCAAAACCTCTCACATCTCTTTGCATCCAAGCAGGTCAACTCTGAGGCACCCTCAGCGGAAACATGCCTGCCAAAGCAAAACTGCTGATGGTTCATTCTGCTCTGTTACTGCACACAGCACAGGGAAATGTTTGTGGCTGGGAACTCCTGAGATCACAGAATGCCACACTGATTTGGGCTGAAAGGGACCTTAAAGCCCACCCAGTGCCACCCCTGCCATGGCAGGGACACCTCCCACTGTGCCAGGCTGCTCCAAGCCCCAATGTCCAACCTGGCCTTGGGCACTGCCAGGGATCCAGGGGCAGCCACAGCTGCTCTGGGCACCCTGTGCCAGGGCCTGCCCACCCTGCCAGGGAAGGATTTCTTACAGAAAACTTCCACCCTGCTGATCTCCCCATTCCTCAACCCATTGCTTGTATTTTTCTTAACTTTTTTTTCCTCATTCTTCCATTCCTCTTTTCCTGGTGTTATCCTACTAAAAGCTAAAATTACAATCCCTGATTACAGTACAAAGACCAGAAAAGGCTATTCAACGTCATAACTTAGAATTGTTCCATTGCTAGATACACATTCTTTCCTGAATCCAAATCTACCTTAATTGCATGATTAGAGGCATTAACGAAAGGGCACCAAACAGCAGCAAGAGATGGAACAGGCAGTGCAGGTCATGGCTTTGAGACTCCAATTCTCACTTCATCTAAGAACAGGACATAAAGGGAAATTATCAAGCAAACACAGCTACGCTGCAAAGGATCTTATGCAGAATGAAAGACAGAGGGATATTCCAGAGGGAACACAGGAACTGAAAGAATGGAGTGTGGTTTGGGAAGCAGCAAGTGCAGGGAGCAGCCCGCTCAGCTCCGGGGAAGTCTGAGCCTCAGACACTGGAGAAACTGTTCGGAAACTGTTCGTCTGCACGAAACATGACCCCTGTCAGGCTGCCAAAATCAGGGAGAGCTTATCACGCAGGCTGGACTGGCTCAGCCTGCTGGGATTTCCAGCGATAGCTGCACAGCCAGAGCTCTGAGGGAACAGAAAATGCAGCTGTTCTCTCTACCTGTACTTGGGATGCAGTCAGGACACCTGCTCAGCATCCACAGGCAGGTACCTCCCTCCCGCAGCTGGGATTGGGGATGCAGAGACATGCAACACTCCTCCTCCCACACCTCAGGCAGGGCTCTGGGGGTGCAGTGGGGGAATTTCAAAAGAGAAAGGAGAATTTGGTATCAATTCACTGGTATGAACGGGCCTGCCCAATGCTGAGCTGGAAGGGACCCCCAGGGATCACCCAGTGCCAGCCCTAGCCCTGCCCAGCCCCCCCAGCAATGCCAGCCTGGGCATCCCTGGCAGCAGTGCCCAAAGGCTCCTGGAGCTCTGGCAGCCTCGGGGCCGTGCCCATTCCCTGGGGAGCCTGGGCAGTGCCCAGCAGCCTCTGGGGGAAGAACCTTTCCCTGCTCTCCAGCCTGAGCCTGCCCTGGCCCAGCTCCAGCTGCTCCCTCGGGTCCTAAGAAGTTTCCTGTGTGAGAACATCACCAGGTCGTTTTCAGGAAAGGAAGTTACATGTGACTACAAGAGGTAAAAGAAAGAAGGAAAGAGCGTGTGGAGTAACACTCTCCAGAATCACCAACATCCAAAACACAGTTTGGCTTCCTGATTTAAGAAAATGCATCCATTTGGAGCTTGACTCCAATATATATTTGGTTAATATCCACAGCTATTGCCTTAAATATCTATTGCCATATAAGCTCTAAACAAAAAGCACTTTGGAACCGGGCAGTGGGAAGACGCAGAGGAGGACAGAGTGCTTCTTGTTTTAAGAAGGACCCCATTAACCCACCTGGAATGTTAGTTGGTTTACTAATAGTAATTATTTATTAAACAATACTCTCTGATGAGCCACAGAAGTGTTTTCCCTTCATGCAGCAGAGAAAGACAGAATTCACAGAAAATATTGTTTTCTACAAGCAAACCTCATACTTCACCCCAAATAAAGCGGCAGCTGAACCAGAACAAAAGATATCCACAGGGAATATCATCCACAAACTTGGTGTTCATCCGAGCCAGAGGCACATACAGGGACACCACCCCAGCCATGGAAAGGCTTCCTTTTCCCGACAACACTCCCTCCTTCCCCTGGTGTCCTTTCCCAAGCCGTGAGGGACGGTAGTCCCAAGGGATGGTGTTCCTGGAATGGCATTCCCGACGGAGGGCACTCCTCAGGGAGGGCATTCCCAAAGGACGGCTCTGCTCCTTCCCCTCGCCCGGCGGTGTGCAGGAGCAGCGCCGGAGGCAGCGGGACCAAGGTGATTTAAGGCGCTGTAAAAACCCCGCGGCGGTGCCGCCACACGTTCCGGTAACGGGAGCAGGACGCGGCAGCCAGCCCCAGCAAGGGGCGCAGCATCACTCACCGCCCGCCCTGGCTACCGAAGGAAGCGAGGAGGAGAAGCCGGGCCCCGGCACCGCGACACGCCCGGGCACCGTGAGGGGCTGAGGCGGCGCTGCCCCCCCGCCGGCCTGGGCTGAACCGCCGCTGCCGCTCGCAGCCCGCGCCCCCCGCTGCCCCCCGTCCCTCCGGGCCGTACCTCATGTCTGTGCGGGCCCTACTCACAGCCCCGGCCGCGGCCAGGGGAACGAGGGGCCGGAGGGGCCGGAGCGGCGCCCGCAGCCGCCTCCGCCGGACGCGCCATCGCCGCCCTCGCCCCGTCTGAGGGGAGGGGGGAGGAGCCCCTCGCGGCCGCCGTACTGACGCTCGGCCGCGGTCCCCGCGTAACGGGCAGGACGCTCCACCAATCAAAAACGGGAATAACGGCACAGCCCCGCCTCCTCCAGCCAATCAGGGCTCTGACAGCTCCGCTCTGACGAGAGGCCTCCGCCCGCCCCCCGCGTGATGGGCAGGGGATATGACCAATCAAAGAGCGGGACAGCGCCGGGAGCCCTCCCTCCTCGCCGCCTGCTCGAGGGGCCTTCATTGTGCATACAGTGTTCATTCATGAGGTAATTGCAGGAAAGGCCTCCTCCCTCTCCCGGGTGATGTCCCACAGGTCGCGCCGGGCGCCGTAGCCTCCCTCCTCGCCTCATGCAATGAGTGACATCCGCGCGGACCAATCGCGCCTCAGCTTTTACCACGAGTGGCCACGGGCGACACCAATCGCAAGCGATCTCGGGGCTGCCGCATGCTGTGATTGGTTGAGGGTGGAGGGCGGTGCCGGAGGAGAGAGGCGGAAGTGAGGAAGCGTCATGGCAACCGCGGGCGCGTCGCGGCGTTCGGGAGTCCCGCGGAGCCGCTGAGGGTCGGCCCGGGCCTGTTGGAGTCTCTCGGTGCGGGACGGCTTCTCTCGGAGCCCTTGAGAGGCTGCCCGGGGGCCGCGGGGAGGACACGGGCCCGACATGCCCGGGGTCTCGGGGTGCTCCCTCAGGGTTTAGTGCTGCAATAATGGTCGCATGATTTTCTGTCTCTACTCCGTGTTTACATCTTTCCTTATTAACTCAATTTTATTGGTTTTTGTTTTTTTTTTTTTTTCTTTTTTAAAGGTTCCTGTTCGTTGAGGACGACGCGGGCCGTGTCAGGAGAGGAGAGCAGAAACCCAAGTGGTGATTTTTGGTGAAGTCACACGTAAGGTTCGCTGTGTTCCTGGACACGAATTCCCTGGATTCCCTGGATTCCCTGATTCCCTGGATTCCCTTAGCACTGCCCCGGCTGAATTGTGTTGCTGGGTGGCAAAGAGCCACTGCGTGGGGCAGCCGTCAGTAAATCCTGTGGCATTCAATGCCTTTTCTGCTGCACGTTTGTACCTGAAAGGATTCTCCAGGAGAGCTGGAGAGGGATTTGGGACAAGGCATGGAGGGCCAGGAGGCAGGGAATGGCTTCCCAGTGCCAGAGGGCAGGGCTGGATGGGATCTTGGGAAGTGGGAATTGTTCCCTGGGAGGGAGGGCAGGCCCTGGCACAGGGTGCCCAGAGCAGCTGTGGCTGCCCCTGGATCCCTGGCAGTGCCCAAGGCCAGGTTGGCCATTGGGGCTTGGAGCAGCCTGGCACAGTGGGAGGTGTCCCTACCATGGCAGGGATGGCACTGGGTGAGCTTTGAGATCCCTCCCAGCCCAAATCAGTCTGGGATTCTGTGATCCTCAGTCCTGTGGATTTGCTCTGTTATGGCCAACAAAAGCTGTTGATGTGGTTTAGAACTTCTGGATCACAAAGACTCAGATTGCCTGCAAACAATGGCTCTGTTTGTTATACTCTGTTCTAATTTAACTTCACAGAGCTTTAATGCCTTGGTTGCAATGTCACAGTTTGGTTGCTGTGTTTTTTCAGGTCACTATGAAGGCCTTGTATGGTCAGCAGAATTCTCCTGGAGAGGAAATGACATTTGTGTTCCAGGAAAGAGTGAGTTCCCATCACAGCAGCTCTGTTCAGCAGCAGTGGGAGAGGAGAGCTTGGCTCAATGCCACAGGGGAACTGAAATCTACAGGCTTGGGAAAGGACTGGTAGGATCCTTGCACACCCAGGCAGGGAAGGGAAGGTAGGAGAGGTGTATTTTGTCATCAGGCAGCACTTGCCAAGCCCAGTCCTGGAGTTCAGTTTACAAACAAGCTTTGCATGAAGAATGGACTCTGGATCCACATTTCCTGGCTGAATTATCTGGTCACTGAAAAAGTAGAAATAGAGCTTGAGGAGTTTATCAGCTTTGGGGTTAGAACATGGGGTCCTACTGGGGTTGTTTCTTTGATGCCATTTGGACTTCATTTTGGATTTGGGTTTGTCAGGATTTGTGCCTCAGATAAAGGGGGAAAAAACCTCAACAGAAAAATAATGTCAGTGTCTGAGGAGGTTTAGTAAGCTCTAGTGGTCAATTTGCAATAATAATATAATAATATAGTAATGATGGTGATTATAATGCTAAGTAAGGTCTAGTGACCAGCTTGCAATAATACTGTAATAATATAATGATGATGATTATGATGATAATAATAATAATAGTAATACAGATATACTCCAAATAGTGTGGTAAACCTCTTCTCCTTGAAACAAACTGCCTGCTCTGCCTACAAAACAATCTAAAAAGTGGAGAAGTGCTTTCAGGAGCTGCAGAAGCTCCTGTGGGCACATCCATTGTCTAATGTAGCAACTGTGAATCTGTCCTAGGAGAGCCTTCCTCCCACCAGAGAGCACGATGTGAAAGTGCAGGTCAGAGCCTGTGCTCTGAGCTGGATGGATACAAAGGTATGTGCTTGGTGTGGTGTGGGGCTGTCTGTGCTTCCCATGCCCTTGGCTGGTGGCTGGCACAAGCTGGGGCTGTGCCTTTGCTGCTGAGAATGGGCACAGGATTGCTGTGGGGGTCTTGCACGTCTCTGAATAAAAAGCATCTGGAATTTGGTTCCTAATTTATGGGGACAGAGCAGTTGTCAGGTGTGAGATCTCTTGCAGTAAATCCCTTTTATCTTCATCTGCACTCTAAGTCACGGGTTGGCTTGGTTGGTAATAACTCCCTGCTTTTATATTTTAATATGCTTCTAAATTTCAATACAGAATTCAGTGCTGTGGTTTAGCATTGACTGAGGGATGTGTGCCCTTTTTTCCCTTAGATAACAACTTGATAATGGCCCAAATGACTGTGGTGATCCAACACTATAAGATGATAATAAATATGCAAGAGTAGAACCTCAGCAAGACTGATGTAAGCATTGTTTTCATTTAGCTCCTGTCAGAAATTAAACTGAAGAAGGAACTTGTGCCTGTTGGGCGAGAAATTTCGGGAGTTGTGCTGGAAGGTGAGTGAGTGTCATTGCCCAGGGAGGAGAGGGATTCCAGTCAGAGCAAAGAGCTCCTGTTTGGGCAGGGCCCCTGAGGAGCAGGAGCTCTTTGCTTCCTTGATTGCTGTCCCCCAGTGCTGCCCTGGGGTGTGTCTGTGTGTGTGCAGCGTGGCTCTCAGACACACACCTGTGTGCCTGCATGGAGCTGCTTCTGAATGAGGTGCCAAAATTTAGGGAATTCAACATTTGGGCTTGGGATGTGTGTAATCAATAGAATTCTTTTTTTTTTTTTTTCACTAGAAATGTGTATCCTTAATTTTGTGAGCTAGTGATAAGCAGTGCTTCCAAAAGCACATCCCATTCCAGCTATAAATATTTGTCTTCTTCCCTTCTTTCCTCCTTTTCGCCTCTCCTTGGTGAGTTGGAAGCAAGGTGACCTTTTTCCAGCCAGATGATGAAGTGGTGGGTAAGTTAATGCCTGTTTGCCTCATCAACTGACACAATCAGTCATCTTTTTATAATGAATGACTGAGGTTAGAATAATTGCTAAAGCTAAATTAACCATATATTTTCAAAATGGAGCTGCTGTCACATGAATAAATTTATAAATGAGAATTCTGTTCTAAGAGTGTTCTTTGAGGATTTGAAATATGGTGATGTATTAGCCACCAAATTGTGAGTGATGCCTTAGGAGAGAAGAGTTACTCCTTAGGGATATTCCTTCACACATATTTATATTTTGTGTGCTGACCTAAAGGATCAGAAGATGACTGAAGTTCTGAAAGAAGGACAGAGTGGAGAGTGATGGGAGAATGTGTGTTTGGGAATTGTGGTCCTTCTCTCATCATTCCCTCATTGCACAAGAGCTGCTCTAGGCAGCTCCTATGGACTGATTATTCCCTGGACAAACCCCTGAGACAGCTCCAAGTGTGCAGAAGCACATTTTTAATGGGAACTGTGGAAGATTGGACACAGCAGCCAGATTTGCAAGGCAAAGCCTTTGGTCTAAATGGGATGTGATATTTGTGTGGGAGAGGGAAGAAAAGAATTGGTTTTCCCTCTGGTGGATGGGACATGAATTCAGGAGATGGAGCAGGAGCCAGAACCTCCTGTTCAGAGTGGCCAGTGAAGGTAAAAAGCTCAGTTATGACCAGGATGGAGGAGGTTTTCTGCCTGCTCTGCTTTTGCTTTCTCTGCTTTCCCTGGGTAGTTTGGTTTCCCTGCACTTCCTTTTTCCTATTCCTGCGTTTAGCACTTCCACATTCCCATGTGTTCTTCCTGTGCTTCTCTCTGTGCCTTCCTTGCTGCCTTTGCAAAGCACACATTCAGGAATTGGGGTGGGAGAGGAGAAGGGCTGTGGGGTGGCTGCTCAGATCCCTCCTTTGTGATCCATGGCCAGGAGTGGGATGGGAACAGGGTGTGAAATGAGTTCAGACATCACCAGACAGAAATGACACCTGTCAGTACCAAAAAGCACTTGGTGGTGTCTCCATTCTTTCTCCCTCAATCCCAAAATGCTGTAGAAGCTCATGGAAATGCCTCATGCAGACACCCCAGGCTGGGACCTGGCCAGGTTCTCTTACCTGTCCCAAACCTGCCAAGAGGGGACAGAACCCAGACCGTGTGGGACCAGGGAATTCCTTGGGAGAATGCTTTGGTTGGAACAATTGCTTGGGTGGAATTCAAGGTCTGTGTTCCCTTTTTTTCAGGAATTTTGCCCCTGGATTCTGAGGAGTCTGGTGTCTGTGAAGTTATCCTGGTTCACGAGCATTATTTGGGTATGTGGATTATATATTTTACTGGTGATTATTTTTCCTGTATCTGTAGAATTCAGTTTAGCTTTTCTAACAGGTCCATTACCTTGGACCTCTGGGCACACTCCTTCCATTCCAACATTCCAGCTGCCCCACCAAATCACAGGAGTTTGAACACTCAGTGCTCTCAAAAGCTTTTTATTTGCTGTCACCATTCCACAGTTTATGATGGCCTAAACCACACAAGCTGACTCTGTTTTTTTCCTTTTCCCCCTTTTTAACTTCCCATTTTGTTGCTTCATTGTTGTTATACTTTTCCCTAATCTGTCAAAAAATTTAGTGAGGAGAAATTTGCTTTTTTCCTCCCTTTGACTCAGTCCAGCAATATCACTTGGGACCAGACTAACAGATAGGATGAAACAAGCAGACTGGAACTGGGGAAAGGAATTTTCAGGGAGGAGGGTCAGGGAAAGCCTAATATTGAAACATTGTTTTCAATTGTTGTGAGCTTCCAGTTTTCCCTTTCTGGGCATAGATTGCTTTAATGAGTGGGATGTTAAATGTGGGAGTCTCTGTCTTTCTTCCAACAGTTTGTTACTTTGAGCAAGCTATTCTTTTGCTCAAAATTTGTTCTTCCCAAAGAAACTGTTGCTGCCCCTGGATCCCTGGCAGTGCCCAAGGCCAGGTTGGACATTGGGGCTTGGAGCAGCCTGGCACAGTGGGAGGTGTCCCTGCCCATGGCAGGGGTGGCACTGGATGGGCTTTGGGGTCCCTTCCAACCCAAACCAGTCTGGGATTCTAAAATCTAAATTTGTGTTTTGTTGTTTCTGTGACTGCCCATGAATTCCAGCTGTGTAGCTGTGAGGTAACTCCTTCAAACTTGGGTATGCCAAAATGGAATCCCTACTTTAATGTGTAAAATATGGTAAAATATCCTCTCCATTGCTTCTTAATATATGAGAGGGAAACAGGAGTTACTGATGTTGACCTGTTTGCAGGTGGAGCCTTCCTGACTCATTGTGACAGGTTTTGCTAAATAAGGCCCAGGGATTTCCTGGATTTTTACCA
>VZRF01008681.1:0-105270 GCA_013396875.1 Vireo altiloquus | reverse complement strand
ACACAGCCAGACAGACACAGCCAGACAGACACAGACAGACAGAACACAATCAGACACAGTCAGACAGACACAGTCAGACACAGTAAGACAGACACAGCCAGACAGACACAGTCAGACAGACACAGCCAGACAGACACAGTCAGACACAGTCAGACAGACACAGCCAGACAGACACAGCCAGACAGACACAGTCAGACACAGTCAGACAGACACAGCCAGACAGAACACAATCAGACAGAACACAGCCAGACAGACACAGCCAGACAGACACAGCCAGCCAGACAGACAACCTCCAGCTAAAAGGCTGGAGAGAGAAAAGATTTGCTGTCTGTTTTCTTGATGATACCTTAATATAAATAAAAAGCCTGCTGAGAAAAATCTCTGAAGACAGAGTCATTTTGTGGACAGGCCTTAGAAATAGAGCCACATGTTTAGCACAGCTGAAGTTGTTTTCTCTGGAGTTAACTCCTGTCCTGCTCTGGCAGCTCGAGTGATTGATGTGTCCCACGGGAAGATTGACCTGGCTGAGAGCTGCCTGGAGGAGACAGGAGGGCTGGGAGTGGACATCGTCCTGGATGCTGGAGGTACTCCCAGGGGAGCTCCTGGATCTCGGGAATTCCATCTGCTTTGTTCCACAGAGCTCCTCCATCACCCACTGCTGCAAACATCTCAGCTGCTGAATGGGGCTGAAATATTCCTCTGTGTAAAAGTGAAAATTAAACAATGGGTTCAAAGAGTAGAGCTGTGACATCGTTGTTTATGCTGCCTTGATTGAATGCAGAAATTAACCCTAATTAACAGCACTGTCAAACCTGTATGGGAAACCAATTCTAATAGGTGAAAATTCTGAAGTTACTATTGAGAGTAATAGAAATAAAATAGATGTAAATAAAATATTACTGCATATTATTATACTATATATTATATCTATGGATTACTATTGTTATATATTCTATATATATTATAACACTGCTGATGTGTATTTGTATATATCAGTATAGAAATATGTAATAGTATATAGCTATATAATTTATGTAATGAATTTATATATTATTTTATATAACATATGCTATATTTTATATGTATTATATATTGTATTTTATATGTTAGACGTCATGTTATATATACTATATTTTATATATATTTTATACATTTTTATATTATATATACTATATTATGTATAATATATATACTATTATGTTATATACTATAGCTATATTACTAGTTTATATTATTGTAAATAGAAACAAAATATTGCTGTGAATAGTAACTTCAGAGCTATTATGAAATATTATTCTGAATAAAGTATATAAAATATTCAGGGTATAAATAAAATAATAAATTCAGGGTTTTCAATGATTTTTAGCTGAAACAACCAAAGAACTTAGAGTTCCACTGAAATGTGTGGAAATAAATACAAATTGAATTTTCTACGTTTTCCTCTGAGCTCAAATGAATTTATTCTCTCTCCCCAGTGAGGTTATACAGTGCTGAAGATGAAGCAACTTCCAAGTGCCAGCTGCTGCCTCACAAGCACGACATCATCACTCTGCTTGGGGTTGGGGGACACTGGATAACCATGGAAAAGAACCTGCAGGTAAAGATTCCTGGGTCAGGGAGTGCTTTGTCCCACAGAACACAGACACATAAACTTATCATTTCAACCTGTCAGGGCTACAAGTTTCCTCACTTTTAAGAGTGGGCAAGAGGTGATTTTTTTGTTTGGTTTAACCATCTCTATAAAATAACCATTTAACCTTTCTTTTTGTATGGGAAAATGTAACTAAATAACATTTTTCTTCAATTTGTTTCAGCTGGATCCTCCAGACAGCCATGCCTTGTTCCTTAAGGGAGCCACAGTGTCCTTCCTGAACGATGAGATCTGGAACTTGTCCAATGTGCAGCAGGGGAAGTATCTCGATATCCTTTGGTGGTCCTGTGGAATTCTCACTGCTCACAGGAGTGAAAATCCAACTGGGAAATCCCCCTGAGAGGTTCTCTTCTGCTCAGTGCTGCAACCCAGCTGAAAGGTGGAGCTAAAGTATAAGAGGCACTCAGGTTTTAAGGTATTTTCTACATTCATTTTAGATATGTCATGGAATCCCAGACTGGTTTGGGTGGGAAGGACCTTAAAGCTCATCCCACCCCAGCCCTGCCATGGCAGGGACACCTCCCACTGTGCCAGGCTGCTCCCAGCCCCATCCAGCCTTGAAAATGTCTCTACAAACTTCATTAAAAGTAGTGCTGCAAAACACCCATCTAGGGGGAAAAAAAGCAGTATTTTCGTTCAATATTGAACCAAATAATTGAAGATTTGATTCTATTAGTTTGTATTTTATGCAAGTGACGTTTTGGATTTTTGTTGTTGTTGTGCTTTTGGGCATTAGAGGCATTACCTGTAAAGTTAATGCACTCACATTCACTGGGAAAGTGGAAGTGTTTTGGCTTCCTAACCTTTCCTTTATTTGCAATGTACAGAAATGTTATGTACATAAAATGTACTGATTTGTTTTGTACCTAAAATTTATGGAGGGACAGTGTGAGTTGGGAAGAGGAAAAGGAAAGTCTCCTACATTTGGGCTGATGCAGCTGCACTGAGCTCCCTGGGCAGGACATTTTCAGCTCTGGAAGGTTTGGGTGCTTTTGGCTTTAGGGACTTGTGTATCTTGTGAAATTCTGGAGCATCTGGCATTACTGTCATCTGAAGAAATCAGAAATTTATCACTTTTTAAAAGAACTTGAGCTTCACATATCAACCTGATTGCCCTTAAAATGAAGGATGAACCTTATTGTTTGAGTTTCATACAAAGCCTGGATACAGCTCTGTGTGTTGTGCTGTCTTGGCTCTTGGTCATTAACTCACAGACCTCTCACATGGCAGTGGTTGCTCTGAGAATTTCCAGCCTCTGCTGTGTTCCCAACTTCATTTTGGCTTTTTATCAGGTGCCTGTATGAATAGGCACAACAGCTCCCTGCTCTCTTCATTCTGCACAGAAAATGCCATTGATCATTGATTGATTGATGTTGTACTACTGCAGGCTGCACTTGGATTTCATTTTAAAGCACTGAATATTTTCATATTGAAATAATTGAAATATTCCATATTTCATTTCTGCATCCTATTTCAGGCAAGGAGGTTTCTGATATAAAAACAAGTCCAAAAATCTAATCTAGCCTGGAATTGAGGTTCATTTTCATTTCGCCTTGATCCTGCTGGGTTTGTATCAGTACAGGGCTCTGACCATCAAAAGTAATTGTAAAGAGATTTTTCTCCAGCTCTGTTGTTCCTTAACAGTCCTCTTCATACCCATCCTAGAAGATGTCATGGAGAAATTATCAAGTAGCGTTTTCAGGTGAGAGATGTGGAGTTTTTTGTGCATTTTTTAATTCAGCATTAGAAGTAGAAAGCTCTTGCCAGGACTAACACTCCTGAGCAGAGCTTCAGGAGATAGGAAGACTCCCATAATAAGGTGGGAATGGAAGATCCCTTCCCTTAAAGCAGGATAACAACAGCTGTTGAGCAGAACCCCTTTTTTCCCCCTGCAAGAAGGATATCTTTTAATTCACTTGTGGCTCCTGTTTGCTTTAAAGTTTTTCCCTTCTTCTCTGCTGGAAGGGAATGGAGCAAAGCTATAAAGCTGTTACTTTGTTTGAGGAGGGAGGTTGACACAGTGAAAGTAAAGTCTGTCCTGTGATATTCTTGTTGGTCTGAGTGTGCTCACCAGCACTTTTTACTGTTTCATTTTAGGCCTCAGCTGGATGAACCGATCCCATTGTACGAAGCCAAAGTTTCCATGGAAATGGTTCAGAAGAATCAAGCAAGAAAGAGACAAGTCATCCAGTTCTGACACACAACTTCTGATTTCTCAGCCCGGGGAAGAGAAGGAAATGTAATGTATTTGTGGAGTAAATCAGCGTGCACTCGCAGGCAGCTCTGTAAACAGAATTTGAACATCCTTTGTACCTCAGCACAAATGGTCTCTGAAGCTTTCATGACTTCAGGGGTTTTTTAATTCCCTTGAGCAGAATGTTCCCATCGGCAGCTTCTGAAGAAGCAGCCTTGACATAAAAATCTTGTCTGCCCTGCCCCAGTTACAAATGTCAGAAACATCTACAGGCAAACTCAGTCGCTGTTGGTTTACCCTAAGACATTAAAGAGGGAAGAAAAGATGGTTTTCTTAGTCTTTTTTTTCTCCAGCCCCTGCCAGTAGTTACCTTTATAGTTACCTTTTGCTTTTGAGTGCGCTGAGACCAAATGCTACACTCAAAGACTGTAATCCACATTTTAAATTGTTATTCAATTGAAAGACAGGCGAAACTATCCAGGTTGGCAAGGATGCCAGAAGGGAAGGACATGGTACTGACAGCAGGAGTTTCCTCCAGCTCCTTCCCTTCATTTCAGCACTAAGGCAGTAAACCTGGGAAATGCAGAGTCCCAAGCTGGTGGAATTGTGTGAGTCAGATGTTTGAGGCACTTTGTGTAGCTTGTTACCTTTGATATCTCCCTGTGCTGTGCACTTTCACTTCCCCTCTTTTAACCTCAGCACAGCCCACATCTGTCTCTCCAGCTTTATCCATGGCTGTGGTCCATCTGCAAGTCAGCAGTGGGGAAGGAACTGCATATTTCTTTCCTCTTTCCCACATGCTCTGATTCCAGAGCAAAAATACTTTTTTCTCTTTCAGCTATGTTGCTCATTTTCACTGTGGATGGCTCAAACCATGGACATGAGCACTTCAAAGCTGTGTCAGGAGTGGGAAAAATTGAGAGAAAATAGATTATCCAGAAGCACACTTGATCTGTCTCCTCTCACTCAGCAGACTTGGAGGAGGTGCTGGATAAATGATGCACGGCAAGGCCATGAAATGAGGAGTAACTCTGATTTTACTCCTTGTGGAAAGGAGAGGTGCTTGTGTGCCTGAGTGCACACACAGTCTGAAGGGTGGAATCCACCGCGAGTTCCACACCCCTTCTGAAGCCTTGGACCCAGCTGTTGATTTTTCCCCTGATGTTGCTCGGTTTTGCTTCAATGTTTCCAAAATAAATATCACAGGAAACAAATTTAAAAGTTCTCAAAACCACAGGAACAACCAATGACAAATCTGTGTAAGTATTTTATAGCATCGTTTTTCTTTTATTGTCTTTTGTCAGTAGAGATGTTGCTCCTGACTACCTCTTTATGACTTTTGACCCACATGTATTTCTGATTTCTTTCTAGTATTTGTTATGCCTTTTGAACCCCAGGTACAACAGACGAGTGCCATCGAAAGCAGTTTTCTGTCCCAAACAGACTGAAGCACTCGTTTCTTTCTCCCCAAGAGACGAACCCCGTGTGTTTCGTGTCCCACGGCACAGCCCCGGCGCCGGTACCTGCCCAGGGGATTTGGGCCCCGGGGCAGCCGTGTGCCGATGTTGCCGCAGCCGAGCGCAGCCCCTGGGGCCGCTGTCCGAGTGCATTTGGAAGCGCACGGGCACAATTCGCAGCCCCGTGTGCCTTTGTGCTCCGTGGTTTAGTTGCCTGTGCGGGCGGAGCGGGGCCGGCGGGAGCCGCGCTGCCCTCAGAGCCGTGAGGGCGGCAGCAATGGCGGCGCCGCTCCCTCAGCACCGCCCCGGGGCGGAGCGAGCTCCCTTTGGCGCCAAGACGAGACCGCGGCTTCTCCTGGTTCTGCTCGGCCATGGCTGCTCCCGCCGAGCCCGGCTCCTCGCCCGGCTTCAAGAAGCCTCCGGCGCTGTTACGGCTGAAGCGTAAACGCCCCGGGCGGAGGAGTGACCCCGCCGCCACCGCCGAAGCCGCCGCTGCCCCGGCCCCGCGAGGTCCCTCTGCGGCCTCCGCCCGCCGCCGCAACCCCTTCTCCAGCCTGGACAACGCTCCGCAGCGGCGGGCAGCCGCCCCTCAGCCTCCGGCAGCGGCCCCGGCGGGCGGGGATCCATCGGCAGCGCCCTTCTGGCAGGTGGGGTCCTCAGCTCTCAACCCTCAGTCACAGCACTGTGCTCTCAGCCCTCAGTCATCGCCCTAGGCCCTCAGCCATCACATTCAGCCCTCAGACATTGCCGTCACCTTCAACCCTCAGCCATCTCCCGCAGCCCCTTTGAACCCGGCCCGGGGCTCGCCCCGCTCCTCCAAGGCCCTGCTGGGCTCCAGCTGTTGCTCGGCGCTGCTTGCAGATCTTGTGCTCGCCCCGAGCGGCCTTTGTTTGCAGCCCGGGCTGCTGAGGATCGCTCGGGAAATGGCACTGCCAGGGCAGTTTTTAAGATGATCAATCCTGTGCTTCCTTCGTGCTGTGCCTTATGCTGCTCTTTTATTCAGTTTTTAGAGCCAGCCTGTGAAGAGAAGGCCCCCAGGAGAGCGGAGCCTGCTGAAACCTCCAACATCCTCACCCTAAGGAAGGTATGAAACAGCACACACTGCTGAGAGGATTCCAGCTCTTCTCAGGGCACACAGAAAGCTGAATCTGTTCAACTTGGTATTTGGTGGGCCATCTCTGTATAAAAGAATGTACTAAAATCTCAGAGTAACTCAAAAAAATGTCAATGTAAATGTATTCAAGAAAATTTCTTACCTCGATGTTTCTTGTGCTGGTGACAGCCTTTTAAACCCAGCCTTCTGCCTGACCTTTCTGCTGTTGTAGTTCTGTGGACAGAGGTTGTTGTATTTAAGTTTTATTAACATATTGAGTATAATTTTTTTTCTTAGTTTTATGTATAATTGAGATGAGTATGTTCTTCACCTGATAGACATCCTGCAGTCTGTTTTTAAGCTACAGAAATGGAGCCACTTCATCATGCACATTAGAAAGAGAGAATTCCTGAAAACCAGCCCTTGAAATTGAAACAGAGTTTCAATAGACATCGTCTAATATTGTTCTAGGTACAGAAACTGAAGTTCAAACAAAATTAGAAGGATATAAAAAAAAGAACAAACTGTCCTGGAGGTGCCCATGGCTTTTTTCAGCATGTGACCTGACAGTCACCAGGAGAGGGTGAAATGAAATAACCGTTTTGGCATGGAAATTCTTGTCTTCATAAACATCAGGCTTAGGGCTTTTTTTATTTTAATCATTTATCCTTTTATTTGTTCCTAGTTTATATTGTTGGAAGAACTTGTGAGTGAAAACCCTCTCATGTGGTTTTATAAGCAATAGAATGGAATATTTCGATTAGAATCTGGTCTGAGTAAAATAATGAAAATAATAAACACTGCCTTTGGTTCAGCCTGTGAAGAGGTTTAATTTTCTGTGAGCTAACTCATATTATACAATGAATATATATATATATTTTATATATAACTCATATATATGCTGTTTCTGTTGGGCCAGGACCTTCATTCACCTCTCGCTGTACCCAAAGTCTCCTCCTCGCCAAGACAGGAATTCCCTGCAGACTGGAGTATCAAAACACGGATTCTCTTCACGTCCTCCCAACCCTTCACCTGGGCAGAGCACCTGAAAGCACAGGAGGAAGCTCAGGGATTTGCCCAGCACTGCAGAGCTGCAGAACCCACCTTGCCCCAGAGCGTGCAGGTGAGAGCAGGGCGGGTGGCTGCAGCTGCAGCTCGGTTTGTGGCAGCTCTGCTGTCCTCCTCAGACCCCCTTGGATCCGCAGGAGCCGCGGCTGTGCTCGGAGCTGCGCTGTGCCTTCCAGCAGAGCCTCGTCTACTGGCTGCACCCCTCGCTGCCCTGGCTGCCGCTCTTCCCCCGCATGGGCGCCGACAGGAGCCTGGCAGGGAGGGCCTGTCCCTGGGCACAGGACGAGGCCCTGCAGCAGGTGCTCATGAGTGACTGGTGAGTGCAGCCACGTTCCTGATGCACTGGGGAGGAGTAGGACGAGGAGATTTTAATTAATCACAGAATCACAGATTGGTTTGGGTGGGAAGGGACCTTAGAGATCATCACGTTCCATGGCAGGGACACCTCCCACTGTGCCAGGCTGCTCCAAGCCCCAATGTCCAACCTGGCCTTGGGCACTGCCAGGGATCCAGGGGCAGCCACAGCTGTGCCAGGGCCTCCCCTCCCTCCCAGGGAACAATTCCCACTTCCCAATATCCCATCCAGCTCTGCCCTCTGCCACTGGGAAGCCATTCCCTTTATCTGTCCCTCCATCCCTTGTCCAAGTTCCCTCTCCAATCCATCAGCAGGAGAGAATTGCCTGCTGTGACAGCTCTGTTTATTCCTGCTGCCAGGTCTGTGAGCTTCACCTCTCTGTACAACCTGCTCCGGGCCAGGCTGTGTCCCTATTTCTATGTGTGCTCGGCGCAGTTCTCGGTGCTGTTCCGCGCCGCGGGGCTGGCAGGCAGCGAGGTGCCCACAGCTGCCATCACCCCAACCACCCGCGGCCTCCGGGAGGCCATGAGGAGCGAGGGTAAGCACAGCTGGCACTGCATCACCCATGCAGGGCTGTGACACAACCCTTCACTGCTCCCCTCCCTCTGCCCCAGGCATAGAGTTCTCCTTACCGTTCCTCGAGGAAAGTAGAACCAGGAAACAGAAAAACTCTGAGGAGAGTTTGGAAACAGAAACTGCTGACAGCCTCGGAGGGGGCAGCAGTGTGGAGGATGCAGGGTAAGTAACAATCTTGTGCAGTGCTGGAATTCAAGGGCATCTCCAGGCTCCTGCATGGTCCATTTGGAAAAGCTTCCTCAGCAGCACTGCCCTCCTATCACTGATCCTGTGTCTGCAGTGAAGCAGCTCCCAGCGATGATGATGATGATGATGGAAGTTTCTCTTGGCTTGAGGAGATGGGAGTCCAAGACAAGGTGAAGAAACCAGATGCTATTTCTATCCAACTGTATCCTTCCTTTGGTCTTCCAGATGTGCAGCACCAGGAAGCCCTGCAGTAGTTACAGTGCTGTGGTACACATTTAAGTTGTGTAGCAGTTTCTGAGAACTGTTTTCCAAATATGAATCTTCACATTCCTACATGTTTTAAGATACTGCATATTTTTTTGAGTTATCTTGCAAGTATTTCTAGGAACTGAAGCCAGGATTAAGATGCTGCTTAATATTTGAAGAGCAGATCTGGATGAGTGCAAAGCTTGGTGGGGTTTGGTTTTGGGGTTTTTGGTCAGATGGGGTGTGGGGAGTTCACCTCTCCAGCTTTTTGACACGTGGATGCTTTCCAGGGGCTCGTGGTTTTCCCTTGACTCGGCTCCGCAGTCGCAAGGAGAAGCACGAGGTGCAGGTGGATCACAGAGCTGAGTCGCTGGCGCTGGTGAGAGGCAGCAACACCTTCACCCTGCTCAACTTCCTGATCAGCTGCCGCAGCCTGGTGGCCGTGGCAGGGCCCCAGGCAGGGCTGCCCCCGACCCTGCTGTCCCCTGTGGCCTTCCGGGGTGGCACCATGCAGACACTCAAGGTGAGGGACAGCAGCTCTGGGAAGGGCAAGGAAGTGCTTTCCTCTCCCAGGGGATCACACCCTGGCTTGGTGGCATTTCCCTCAGGCAACACAGTGGGATTTTTGTGGCTGAAGCCTGTGTCACTATTTTGTCTGCAGCACAGCCTGTTCCTAAATCCCTACAACACATCCCTTCACTAAACTGACATCCCAGAGTTCCCTTTCCTTACCTCCCCAGAGACAGGAGGCTGGGAAGAACTGCTCGGAGGGAAGATGGTTCTTAAGATTCTCCCCAGAGCTTGTGGGGTCCAGACTGTCCCAGGAGCCCCTGAGCCACAGCTCACCAGCTGTTCCTGCAAGGAATGGTTCAGACTGGGACAGACTTTAAGGATCATCCCAGTGCCACCCCTGCCATGGCAGGGACACCTCCCACTGTGCCAGGCTGCTCCAAGCCCCAATGTCCAACCTGGCCTTGGGCACTGCCAGGGATCCAGGGGCAGCCACAGCTGCTCTGGGCACCCTGTGCCAGGGCCTGCCCTCCCTCCCAGCCAATTTCTTCCCTGTATCTAACCCAAATTTCTTCCCAGTAAGAACAAGATGAGCTACTTGTTCCACCAGAGAAGTTCATCCCATTCTTCTGCACTTCCCTGCCCCAATCCCTACAGCATTCCTGCAGTGCAGGGGGTAGGTTTAGGGGTTGTTACAAGGACAGTAAACCCTCATGCATTGCACAGGGAGTTGACAATGTTGAGAAGTGTTTCTATTTCCAGTGGGCCTGTGGGAATTGGTGGAATTGCTCCTTGCTGAGGCGTGTCCAGCACTAATGGCTGTGTTGTGCCCTCAGGCTCGCAGTACCAGCGGCCGTGCCCGGGTGCAGGGAGGCTTTGAGGACGTGTTCAGCCTGGAGCTGCTGGGGCCCATCCTGCCGCACGCCCTGCACGCCCTGACGCTGGTGCTGGGCCCGGCGCAGCGCGGAGCCTTCCGCGCCCTGCTCAGCCCCCACGAGCCCAGCGCCGCCTTCAACAGCCCTGCGGCCCCGCCCCAGGTGAGACACGGCCGGGAGGGAGCGGCGAGCGTGAACCGAGCCCTTCCCCCGCACGGGATCACCTCCTGCCGCCCCTCGGGCTTCCCTTCCTCGCTAATGGGACACGGGGAGCTCCCCGGCGGGATCCAGTGATTGCTTCCCACAGAAACACTCCTTCCACGCGTGTCCCCTCCACAGGAAGTTGTGCACCACGAGCTCCCTGCCTGCGGCCTGCATCCCAAGACTTTGGATCAGCTGAGGCAGTGTCCAACCCTGGGAAAATCGTCCATCCGCGTGCTGGAAATGAAGGATTATGCCTACACCTGGAAGGCCTAGGAATGCTGCTCCGTGGAGGAAGCTCCTGCCCAGGCTGCAGGTGCTGAGCTCCGGGCAGGGTGGGAGGGACACGAGGAGCTCACACATCCCAGGCAAGTGCTGCACATGAACTCTTCCAAGGGCTTTGAAAGGAGGGGGAAGGCCTTGGGCATCTCCTTTTTTATTAAAGTAAGTATTTTTAAAATAAAACTTGATTTTATTGGTCTGGTTTGCCCCTGGAACGTCAGTGTTCCATGTGCACAATCATCTTCTGTTCCAAGCATGGAATTTGTGCTCCTGCTCGGGGCAGGAACTCATAACCAGTTTGGAACTAGAACCCCCCAGGGCAGAAAATGGGAACAGATGAGCTTTAAGGCCCCTTCCAACCCAAACCTTCTGGGCTCCTATGGATGGGTGGAGTGCTTGGCAAAACCTTCCCAGCCTGTTGGCAGTACTCTGCCACCCTCCGTAGGGTGACAGCCTTAGATTGGAGCCATCTCTGAACTCCACAGGGAGGGATGGAGGTCAGAGGGACCTGGAGCTGATCCCACTCCCCAGAGCTCCCCAGAGCTGCTCAGCTGAGCTCCCACAGCCACCCCGGGCTCACAGCTCACTGCTGCCAGGGATGCCCAGGCTGGCATTGCTGGGGGGGCTGGGCAGGGCTGGCACTGGGTGATCCCTGGGGGTCCTTCCAGCTCAGGACATTCCATGATGCTGTGACAATTCCCACCCCCAGGCTGTGAGTCCTGCAGGGACTCTGATCCACAGCTGGCAGCCATTTAAAAACACTGGAATAGCAATTCCAGTGCTGCAGTCTGGAACTGCCTCATTTCAGGAATTGAGCTCTTTCCCACCTGCTCCACACCAGCACCTGAGCTGGAGCTGCTTCTTGTTTGAGGCAACAGCTTTGCCTGGAACTCCAGGAGCAAATCCCAGCTGCTCCCAGCTCCAGGCTGCAGGGCTGTTCCTAAAGGATAGGTGGCTCCAAGGAACACACAGAGCTCCACCTTTAAGCCATGCAATCCAGACCTTTCCTAACAGTTATTTTTTTAAATGGAGTCTTTATCCAGTGGGATTGGATTTCTCTGCTGCTGGGAGAGAACTCGGGTCTTTACCTTATACATGGCAAACAGGGACACAAAAAAAGGAACAGAACGAGTACAGTGATTGCACATTCCCAAATTTGATTGCATCCAGCTGTGAATCCAGAGCTGCTATGGAGAGCTCGGATTGATGAGAATCCTCAGCAACTCTGAGGTTTGAGCTCCGCCAAGCCACGGTGTGGTCAGGAGCTTCTCCCACCCCCACCAGCACTCCCAGAGTGCATCTTCCCACATTTCCCGGGCATTTCACACCTCCCAAGCAGTTCGCATGCCGAGGACAAGCTCCACACGTTCAGTCAGAGACCAAAGGCAAGATGCCAAAGGGGAAAAAAGTTTAATTCAAGACAACAACGTCCATGAAATGAAGATCAACTGAAGCATTTCCAGAGCGCTTGGACAGACTCAGAGAGGCTTTTCTGTCTCCAAACCAGCCCCAATTCTCTGCTGCCTGGGAGACACCAACCTTTGTCCCAGCAGAGACTCCCTGACACTGATGGGATACACACAGCTCCAGGAACTCCTCAGCCCCACAGCCAAAGGTTCCCTCGTGTGAGCCCCAAGCAGCCTCCCTGGGTTTGCTCCTGCCCCAGACCCAGCTCAGGTTCACACCTCAAACACTTGTCTGGGACAAGCTCCAGAACGAGCCAAGTGCAGAACCCCCAGCAGCTGCTCCCGACTCAGATCCATGTGTGCTGCCCTTTGCCATCCCATGTGCACACAGATCAAAGAATGCTTCTTAAATAAAAAATAAAATAAAAAGCAGGAAAAGCTTTCTACATCCTCTCTGCTGTCCAACTGCCCAAACTCTGGATCAGGCTCCTCCAGGGCACAGGATCCTTATGGAAACATTTCATCCCAAGGAGTTATTTTGTAAAAGTTCAAAGCCACCAAAAATAACCAGCCCTGCTCCTGCCATCCCAATGGCTGTTGAGAATCCTCACAAAGCCACTTCTATATTGTGTTCTTGCAGAAGGCATTTTGGCGTATTTAAATTCATGTTTCCTGGTTTGGCATCCATTGGAATTACCTTTTACTGACCAGGGGTGAAGATTATGAACTTGTGCTGCTTTATTGACCAAGTTGGGTACAACAATTGAAGCGTCATTCTACCCCCTCCCTCCCCCCAAATCCAGTTGTAGATCTGTTAAAGAGTTTAAAATTCACATGAACCACAAATCCATACAATCAGCATCAGGCAGTGGATTCACTGGTTGGGAAGAGCAGCCCCAGGCTCCCCTCCTGGGGACATGCAGGAGGCTGAGCTGGGTCTGTCCGAATCTCTGCGTCCCTCTGAAGTGCCCACAGGCTCCTCCGGCTGTCCTGGGGCACCGAGGGGCACAGCCTGGTGTGGCACCGAGGGGCAGAGCCTGGTGTGGCCCCAGCTGGCCCTGGACCCGCCCAGCAGCGCCTCCGGAGCCCAGGGAATTCTGCAGCCACTACAAAACTGTTATCAAAGGGTCAACGTCCTGCTGGGAGAGGAACTGCAGGAGCTTCAGCCAAAGGTCTGGATTTCTGATGCCTCCAGAGTCTGTCATCCGATTTAGTCGTTTAAGAAATAATTACATCACTAATGTAAACAATATAAACATACCAAAAACTAAGTATGATTTAAATACATTTGGATGGTACAAAAGAAAAACCTGTGGGTGTCTGTACAGTTTTTACAAGGTGGGAATCGCCGATGTATTTACAACATGAGAGGGGCAAATACCATTTCTTGTGCAGAGTAAAATGCTCGGAACCAGTGTCCCAGTAAAGCCAAGCTTAGCGGTGTGAGGCACTCCTGAACATGGTGGTATTGACCATGCTTTCCTTTGGTACGAGTCCCATGGCCTGCAGCGCCGCCGTGGCCGCCGTGGCTTTCGCGTGCTTCTTGTTAAGGCTGGCAAAGGTGGGCCTGTACTCGTTGCCATTGACTCTCACCTGGCACGGGGGAACCAGGGGTTAGCGAGGGGGCATGGCTGCCTCCAGCAGCTCTGGGCAATTCCTCTTCAGGGACACACAGGCCATGGCTGGCTCTCAGCACGGCCATGCCAGGGGATCTCACCACGGTTCGGGTTGGGAGGGACCTTAAAGCTCATCCCATCCCACCCCTGCCATGGCAGGGACACCTCCCACTGTGCCAGGCTGCTCCAAGCCCCAATGTCCAACCTGGCCTTGGGCACTGCCAGGGATCCAGGGGCAGCCACAGCTGCTCTGGGCACCCTGTGCCAGGGCCTGCCCTCCCTCCCAGGGAACAATTCCCACTTCCCAAGATCCCATCCAGCCCTGCCCTCTGCCACTGGGAAGCCATTCCCTGCCTCCTGGCCCTCCAGCCCTTGGCCCCAGTCCCTCTCCAGCTCTCCTGGAGCCCCTTTAGGCCCTGCAAGGGGCTCTGAGCTCTCCCTAGAGCCTTCTCTCCTCCACACGAACACCCCCAGCTCTCCCAGCCTGGCTCCAGAGGGGCTCCAGCCCTGGGGTCAAGTCTCCCCAATTTCCAGACAAAAGTGCTCCAAGGACTCCATGTGGCCTTTCCAGAAACAGGACTTGCACATTCCAGCACCGAGACGGCTCCGCCATCCTCAGCCAGCCCCGTGAGGTGTTTCTATCAAACAGAAACATGGATTTCATCCCTGGCACAGCAGGAGCAGCACAGGGCAGCCCAGACCCACCTTGAAGATGAAATGTTTGCGGTGATCAGGCCCACTGTCGTCCACCAGCACGAACTCGGGCGGCGTCCACCTCCTCTTGTTGCAGATCTCCATCAGCGCAGACACCGGGTGCTTCCCTGGCACACACACATCCCAGGGTTAATATCCAAGCAGCCCCTGGAAATTGCATTATTCTAGACAAGAAATCTCACCTGAAAGATCCTTCATCACCACGTAATGGCCTGACCTCTTCTGGGCCTTCTCTCCCACAGCAACAAGCCCTGCAAGCAACACAGGCATGGTGACATTCCTGATTCCCACCTCATTCCTGGGTCTCACCAGCAAAGCAGGAACAGGGAGCAGTGGGGAGACACCTGGAGACTCCAACTCTCAACTCTCCACCTTTTCTCCTCCACTCCACACATCCCATTCCTCCTAAAGGCTCCAGGAAGACTCTGAGCAGGCCAGGAGAAAACACTTGAGTAGTGTTGCACAAGCCAGAGAACATGTGGGTTTCCATGGAAACCTGGTTTTCCAGGCCCTCTTTGGAGAAACAACAAACAAGGGAGAAAGTGCAGAACTTTCTCCTGCTGTTTTGTGCAGACAGAGTCTCCCCCTGCCTGCAGACACAAGGAGCACATGAACCATTCCCATTATCCCTGGGTGCCCCTCCTGCCAGGAATGGAGCTCTCGGAATTCCCAGTGTTCCAGCAGCCCAAGCTGTGACCTCCATCCCACCTGGACACAAAGCAGCAGAGCATGAACAGCCCCAAAGGGATGCAGGCAGCACAGGACTCACTGGCAAACACCAAAACTCAACCCCCTTCTTCTGAAAAACTTACTAAGAAATAAAACAAAAAATTGCCAGAAATGCCTGAAATTCCAGTCACCACCCAGGAGAGAAACTCAGGTTTCTCCCTGCGGATTTTGCCACTCTGACTTCAACCCTTCAATATTCTCTCGTTTCTTACCTCAAGATTTCCTGCTGTGGCTTTGGTGAATAGTGACAGGGAGATACTGCAATTGCTGCCAGTGCCTTCCTGTTCCTTCAGCTTTTTTTTGGGTGGCATTTGGGTTTCCTTTGCTTTACAGGAAAATCTTTCCCTCCTTACCAGATATTCATTCCAATATTCCTGCAGCTCCTAAGCAGGGACTTTCCAAGAGGCACGAGGCCATCAAAGACAATCCCTGAAGGAAAGGCTGAGGGTTTTCCCCCCTTAGAGAATTTTAAACCCAAACCAACCATGAAATTCTCATCCTTCTCCTTAAAGCTCTCTCCCTGTGGCTGAGTCACTGACTCTCCACTCCACCTCTTGTCTCTGGGAGCACAACAGGGAATTTCAAACAAGCTGCAGCCTCCCGAGTCACTCCCTGGCATATTGCACACTCCTGGGAACAGGAATTGTATTTTATTGGGGGAATAAGCTGAAAAATGTATAATAAATTCCTTACAAAACAAACCTGGGTGGTGGGTTAATAACAGTCTTCCTGCCAAACATTCTTGACTTTTCCTTAAAACTCTACATAGAAGTTTATTTAAAAAAAAAGTCTTTTTTACCCATTTAATCACCCAAGAACATGGATGATGTTGGGAGAACTACTTGTCCTCAATAAGTAATCCCTGTCCAGATGGTTCTCTGTGAGCAGGAAGCCTCCTGCCCCTCCCCTCCCTGTGCCACAGCCCAACAGCACAGGGAATTCTGCATCCAGGCACAACTTGTGTGGGAACCATCAGGGAAAGCTGCACATGTGCAGAAGTATTTCAAACCCGGGAAGAGCAGAGCTCAGCTGTCTCAGGGTTATCCCTGGTTTGAGATGACTCTCACAGGCCAGGAGGGAATCCTTGGCAATCACTGGCACCAGCCACCTTTGGGGTTTCATTTCTTTCTTCACGCAGAAAGGTTGTAAAGAAAAACGTGGGAGGAATTTGGCCATTCCAAGCTTGATTCTGAGCAGTGACAAAAGCCAACACAAGCCCTGAAATCCCAGAATGGCATGGGTGAGAAGGGACCTTAAAACTCACCCAGTGCCACCCCTGCCATGGCAGGGACTCCTCCCACTGTGCCAGGCTGCTCCAAGCCCCAGTGTCCAACCTGGCCTTGCAATAAAAATTCTGAGTATTTCCATCCTTTGATATGAGATGGGATTGAAGGTTCCCAGTGTACAAAACACATTCAGAACAGTAGGAATCTGTCCCACAATCAGCGTGGAGTTGTTGCTTTGTTCCATGCACGGCAGAACAATTAAATCAGAAATCCTGACTGCTGGAATTCTGCATCTTGGAGTTGCAGCTGTCAGAACATGGAGAGGTGTTTGAGCTGGGAGATTTCCATCAGCACTCACACACAAACCACAGTGGCCAAGCAGAAGGAGCAGCACCACTGCCTGCATTCACTGGATGGTTCTGCTGGATGCACTGAGTTCTCTCCTGTGGCCATGGATGGGAAACCATGGAAAACAGGTGAGGTTTCCATGGAAAGTGGAGGCTAAAGCTGCCTCTGGAAGCAGCCCTAAGGATGTGCAGAGATGCCTTCAGCAGGACCAGACTGGAGATGAGCAGCAGGGAAATGAGGGACAAGAAAAAAGGACCAGAATCCACAGGAAGTCCCAAATCCCTGAGTGTGAGTCACTCACAAAGCTCAGCTTTGAGCTCTCAGCTCCATCCTCACCCTGGTGTAAAACTGACCCCACTGTTCCACCTCCTATCCCACCCTGTTCCTGTTCCTGCTCCAGCCACCTTCTCCAGACCAACCACTGTGCCTTTTCCACAAGGACAAAGCTCTGGACAGAGCCCAGGCCTTGGCAAACCTGAGGCAAAATCCCAGAATCTGTTCATGCTGCAGTGAAGCCACCCAGAAAACATCTCCTCCTTCCAAGGGCCTCTCCAGGCAGCCACGAGAGCTGAGAAGGCACAAGACATTTTTAAGGCAGGACTCACCTTTTCGATCTGTCTTAAAATCCACCATGATGGGCTCGACGCTGCCTTCCTTGTTCTTCCCAAGCCCTTCTCCTTCTCTCCAGCCCATTTTCCTCATCAGCTGAGCTCCCATTCCTCCAGTTACAGGGGCTGCTCTTAAGAACTGATCCTATCCAGAAAAAGAGAAGTAAAACAAGGCCTGAAGTTAGTACTGGGATTTTAAATAAGAAGTGGGAACTTCCAAAAAATGCTTCTAACAACTTTTCACAGACTCAATTTAAAAAAAAAAAAAAAAAAAAATCCACCTGAGCTCTGTGGATTTTTAGCCCAAACCAGTGCGTGGAACCCGGAATTCACGCGGACACACGAGACACAAATCAATGTTTGGCAAAAAAGAACAACTGAGGAAAAGTCTAAGGTGATCCCAAAGTGGCAGTGACCCTTTGCAGACAGATGTGTTTAATCAAGCGACAACCATCCGGTTCTAAACACTCTGCTCTGATCCCAGAGATCTCCTCAGCTCGGGAAGTGGGAACTGATCCCTGGCACAGCTGTGCCAGGGGCACCTCCTCGTCCAACAGAACACAAGCACATTTAGTCATGACATTCACAGGCTGTTTTAGGCATATTTAAATCTAAAAAAAAACCCTCTCCCCGCCTGATTCATTACACAGCAGTTGCACATTCAAGTTCTACTCTGAAATTCCACATGGAACAAACAGGTTTTGCTTTCCCCTCTCTTTATTTTAACGGAAAAAGGCGCTTTGGCCCCCCAGTTTAGCAGCAGCAGTCGTCACATTCTTTCAAATGAGCATTAACAAAAGTTGTTAAACGGTGAAAGCTTATCAACAGAAAGTTTAAACATCTGCTTTGATGTAAAGAACTGTAAAAACTCCTTAAATGTTACGTACCTAGGCCTCGCTGGCCGCAGTGTTGTGAATAGTAGGGCTGGCACTGACCGTGGCAAGAAGGCGGCTACAAGGATTTGACCCTGAAACAAGTTTCCATATAGAGGGGTGAAAGTTCACAGGTTATTCTGTGAACTATCATCTCTCGTGCCCCCCCGCTGACCCCATAAGCAAGTCAAGCATTTCCATCACAGCAGAACCTTGCTTGCCTTCCCAGACAGGAGGTTGGAGCCCCATGGAGCCGGGCAGGGCTCGCTCACTGCCAGGGCACCTTCCCCAACACTCGGGGGCTTCCTGCTTCCTTCGGAGCTGTGCTTGCAAGAGCAGGAGTTTCCCAGAGTTCACAGAACCACGGAATGGCCCCAGCCAGATGGGACCCACCAGGAGCACGGACTGAGACTGCCAGCCCTGCACAGACAGCCCAGCAATCCCAGCCTGGGCACCCCTGGGAGCGCTGGCACAACGCTCCTGGAGCTCAGCACAGGCCTGGGGCTGTCACTGCCGCAGGACTGATGGATCCTGGATTCCCAGGGCTCCTTCCTGGGTGCCTGGTTGCTGTTTGCAGGTAACAAAGCCTGGGGTGCTCCTCTGGCAGACCATGTGTTTGTCAGGATTTCCAGCACACAGCTGTGCCCAGACCTGCTCTGGAGGCTGGCAGCAAGTGTGACAGGAAAGCCTTGCTGGAGGCTGTGCCAGGAATGCTCCCAATCTCTGCCTATGCCCAGGAAATCCCTGACTGGATCCACATGGATCCAACGTGGCTGGAGGAGCAGAGCTCAGGCTGGCGCAGACCCAGCCCCTGGAACACAACATCCACACCCCTCCACAGCCACTCCCTCACTTCCCATTCCCTCCTCCCCTCTTCTCCAGGAGCATCCTGTAAGAGAAGCACTCCCAGGACACGAGGCTGTGCTCTGGAGCCACGCTGGCTCCTGCTGGGCAGGGCAGCACTTGGGATCCCCCCCAGGCTGTTCCAGCACCACGGGGTGTGTTCAGTTCACAAAGGACACGGTGCAAGCTCCTGCTGAGGTCACTGCAGGCTCACTCGGCTTTCCCAAACACCTCAACATGTCCTGACTCAGGGCTGGAGCGAGGACAGAACAGAACCAAAATATCCTGGTCCTGGTCAAAAATCCAAGCCCTAAGCACCTACAGAGGAATTACCAGAGCCTGAACAAACTCCACAAACTGGAAATAGAAAGCTCTAAGCTGCAAAGGGCAGTTTGTTAAAGCACCTCTTCCATGGGTGAATTCAGGATCCTGGGGAGGAACTTCAGCAGGAATTTTGTACACTCTGCTGACTTTTCAACTTGACCAACAGAACCAGGACAACAATGACTTACAAATTTATTATTATTAATAATTATTATTATTAATAATAATTTAATTCCAGAATACACAAACACTTGTGCATCCACTAAAAGGCTTGAGAAAAGAATTCTGGCACCAGTGGGAAAGGAGCCAGGAGAAGTCCACTTGGACTCAGCTCACTGAGGAAGTAAAGGTCTGCAGCAAGGAAAAGGTTCTTTCATTTTGATTCTGCTTTGGCTTTTTCTTTTAATAATCAAGGGAATGTAAACCTTTAATGCCACCTGTACATTGTATTTCTTTATAATCTGATGACAGAAACTTCCCTCAGCCCATGATTTAATGAGTGGGGGTAAAACTGGTGCTGGGTTTGCAACACACTGGAAACCACAGAAGTAACAGAAATGTTCACAAAAGCAGGGAAGCAAGAGCCACAATTCTTCTCATTTTAGAAACCATCAAAGGCTGAGTCTCCCAGAACTCCTGAGCAGCTCTGGCCCTTTGCAGATACAAATCAAAGGGGATGGAATACAAGAACCCCCAAGTTTCTGAGCATTTGGTTACTGCTGTCAGAACTAGCTCATTATTTACAAAACCACTTCTCTCTCACTCAGTAATCTTAATTTGAGAGAGCCTGCAGGACAATTTGATCCTTTTTACCTTTATTTTGAGCTCTAAATTCCATGAAATCCCACTGCCATTCCACCAGCACACAGAGACACTAAAGAGCCACGTTCTTGTGTCAGCACTTGCTTTAAAGAGAAGGTCAAACCTGATTCTTTCAGAGGGTTTAGAGCAGTTTTAATTAACTTTTGTCCTGACTCTTCAGGCTGACTCTTTGGAGCAACAATTCTGGAAGCAAAGACAACAAAGCCTTGAAGGCAGGGAGGGGGAGGCAGTTCAGGCACAGCCCAGGGCTGGACTAAAGGTTGCTCTGAACTCCAAGGAAGTTCAAGTCCCAGGAACAAGCATTGATTTGGAAAAACTTGTGCCAGGCAGCAGAATTTCCCATTAAATCCCAGCACCTCGGGGTGGGAAGGGACCCACAAGGACCATCCAAGTCCAGCTCCTGGCCCTGCACAGACACCCCAACAATCCCAGCTCGTGCATCCCCGGGAGTGCTGTCCCAACACTCCTGGAGCTCTGACCAAGATCTGATCCCTGTGGCACCTTGCAGGGATCCTGAGGAAGGGAGTTTGGGCTGGGTACTGAACCAGAAGAGGTTCTGGCCCTCTCAGCAGCAACCACATTCCCTCCCACAGACAGGAGGAGGAATCCCTTGCTGAAGAATCCCAGCAGATGCCTCAGAAGCCCTGAGTTCCCAAGCTGCAGGTGCTGCTCTCAGCAGGGGAGAAGGCATGGCTGGAAAAAGCAGCAGCCAGGGGACTGGGGGGAGCCAGTCCAACAGAACTCACCTATCACACAGTCATGGAATCCCACAATGGTTTGGGTTGGGAGGGATCTTAAAGATCACCCAGTGCCACCCCTGCCATGGCAGGGACACCTCCCACTGTGCCAGGCTGCTCCAAGCCCCAGTGTCCAACCTGGGACACTTCCAGGGTGGCTTTGGGCTCCCTGTGCCAGGGCCTCCCCACCCTCCCAGGGAGGAATTCCTTCCCAGTATCCAGTGTTTAATGAGCACAGAGCTGTTCTGCTTTGCCAGGTGATGCTGCCTCCAAGGAAAGCTCCCTGCTCCCAGCAGGAACAGCAGGTTTGGCTCAGGGACCTGGCTGGAAGCTCAGCAGTCCTGCAAGGGGCAGCCACAAGGCTCAGCTTTACTTCCACCCTGAGAGGAGTTTTGCTCTGCTGTGCCTGCAAGAGTGGAAAGGAGGCTTGCACTTCCCAGAACTTTCTGCACCAGTGTGTGACGCAGCAGCTCCCCAGGGCCACCCTTGAGCTCAACCCAGGCTTTAGGGAGCAAGTTCAGGCTCCAGAATTAGGCTGATAAATCCAGAATCAAGTGGTGAGTCTGGGAAAGGGGGAGTAAACAGACCTCAACAGAATTTGCTTGGAAATACAAAAAATATTTGACCAGTTGCTCTGACATTTCTTCAGCAGCACAGTGTGTTTGGAAGGAAAAAGGGAATAAAAATAGAAGCAACCTTCAGAAAAGATGAGTCACATTTGTGAACTGATTACACTGCTGGTGACAAACTGAAATAGAAGCCACTTTTCAAAAGGGAAAGGTGAGATTGTTCCTACATGGTTTATATCTAACACCACATCACTCCTTCATGGACCCTGCTCAGGTCCCTGCACGTACACACCATGAATTAGTCCATGAATTAAAAACATAAACCTTGTTCCTACGTGGTGTCCCCATCCCAGTGCTGCACATCAACCTCTGCAGTAGCTAATTCCCAGACTGAGATTCCAGGCAGAGTTTGGTTTGAGTGCATATTACCTCTCCAGAGTCACTGGGAAAGGACAAGAAAAGGTCAAATCCACAAAATGCAAAGTGAAGACAGAGCCCAGAGCAAACAAATTCCCCAAGTCCCTTCCTCTTCCTGCCCTCCTGACTCAGCTCTCCTGTGCCACCTCCCTGGTGCTGTGGTGACCTCTGTCACACCCAACGCCTGTGCTTGTTGCAGTTCCTTATTTCCTCACACCCAAATGAAGTGGCTGCCACAGGCTCACAGCTGGATGGTCACAGCTCCTCTCATGGCAAATTCCCAAGGGAAATGCCTTCAGCAAACAGCCTGAACCAGAAATGTGCATTAACTCACAGACACAACATCCCCAAGGAACTCCACAGCGCTGCTTGCAGATAAAAATCACAGAAACACAGAATATCCCAAGTCGGAAGTGACCCACAAGGATCAAAGTCCAACTCCTGGCCCAAGTGAAAAAGATCAGGTTTATTTAAATGTTAAGATGCAATTTTTAGGCCAAAAAGCGAGCACAAGCCTGACTCCTCAGAGCTACACTCAGTAACTGATAATTGTAACACAACTTCAGGTGTCCAGATAACACACAACCAGTTTGCATTTCATGGGTGGTTTGCATTCCTGTCCCTGAGAAAGATAACATGGATTCAGAACCACATCCCTACTTCTTCCTGTGCAATCCTCCTGTAGTCACAGGCCTCAGCATTCCTGAACCCCCAGGGTGCTCCCCAGCAGCTCTGGACCCTCTGGGTTGGCACAGAGGGGGAACCTGGCAGAGCAGGAGAGCAGCTGAGGAACACCAGAGCAGGAAGAGGACTTTGTGCTCTCCTCTCTCACCCACCAACTCCTCCTGTTCCCAGCAGGAGCCTCCTCTGTGCCCAACCCCAGAGCCTGCACTGCAACCAGAGCACATTCCCAGCACTGGGAAGGGCAGGAGAGCTGCTGCTGGCTCACTGATCCCCAGGTCCAACAAAATGTTCCAACACCACTCTGCTCCGCGCAGCAGTCGTGTCCACGAGCACAGACCACTCTTCTCCCATTTTCTCCCAATGAAGCATTTTGCTGGGTTTGTGCTTGGCTTTTTGGCTGCTGTTTTGGTTTGTTTAGCTGGGTTGTTTTAAAGTAGATCCCTGAGTGAAGCTGGAAGACCAGGAAAACACAGCTGGCCCTTTCCACTTCACTTCTGTGAGCAGCTCCTTCTGTCACTGCCGTCACAGGAGATCCCAGGGAGGAGGTTTGGGAAAGAGCTGCTCACAGCTGCTCTGGTTCCACGGCCTTGGGAACCCCCTCCAGATGATGCAGACAGGGAGAACCTTCCCCTCACAGCCCTGGGGATCTCCTTCCCAAGCCCCTCAGTGGAGAAGCTCCAAAAGCTCCTTCCTCACCAACACATCCCTGTGCTTTGCAGTTCTAAGTTCCTCTACCAAGGACAAGGATTGTCTTCATCAAAGGCAGCACTTTGTTACAATCCCAGTTGTCCATAATTGTTAAAATCAGACTTTCTCCTGCACATTCTGCATTAACACTGACAAGATCCCAAAAGATTCCCATCTGGCCAGTGACTCAAATCTGTGTTTCCTGGCTCTCTGCACTGCTTGGTATGAAGTACAAAAACAAGTTAGCAGATCCTGGCAAAAATCTTTCTATTTTTAGGATATTATAATTCCAGACTTTTGTATTCAGCTGACACCAACTTTTATGGAAAATTGCACCTAAGCCTCAAATCCAACCTCCCAGTTCGGAGGGTGTCCTAACCCAACCTGACACCGACTCCGTTTGCATCACCTGCAAGACTGACCAGCTCAACTCATTATTCCTTGTGCCTGGAAGGTGGATGTTGCTTGAATTCCTCAGTTCTGCTTCCTGACAGAGCACCAGATCAGTGTTCACTGGCAAGATGCAGCTTGAGTAACTAAATGTATAAAACACGTGGATGGAGGACGCAGAACACCCCAAACCAGCCAGTGAAAACCCACAGCAAGAGGGAACTACTGTGTTATATATAAACAATATCAGGGTGATAGTGACTTATTAACTGCAACTCCTGCTTTAATACTCCACATCTCTGGCTCCCAGAAAACCTGGTGATCCAGAGAGAGGCAAAGGAGCAACCAGAGAGAACCAAGGCACACACAAGGGCAGTTTGGGACTTGGTTCGCTGAAGCCGATGCCAAAAACTGCTGACTCGAGCAGCAGCAGGACCGAACCTCGCCCGATGTGCCCCAGTGCCAGTGAGGCAGTGAAGGATCTGCCACTGCCAGCAGAGAGCAGCAGCCATGTCCTGTCAGTGGCAGGCTGTGCCCTGCTGGGCACCGTCACAGCCTCACTGGCACCGAGGGCTTCGAGCCAGCGCGGGCAGAGACCGAGCCCAGCCTGCCACACTGGGCACAGGCTCTGCCACAGGGTGAGGCACTCGTTTGGCATTTTGCAATCCTCGAGTGCCCTGTCAAGTGTGGTGCTGAGACAGCAGTGTCTGTGTCACTTCTACCTTTCGGATCCACGCCTGGGGCCCGCTGTTGGTGAGCTCGTCTGAGGACAGGATCTGCGCTCCGGTGCTCCCCGTGAACTGCCCCGGGATGGAGTTGGACTGAGCCCAGGCGTCGATCTGCAACACCAAAACACACTGTGAGACCACCACTAGCATTTCCACATTCTCCTTCACAGTTCTCTGCTGTCTCTCAATAATCTTCACATCGTGTTGTTGATATCTGGTGTTCACTGACACTCAGATGAAAGCAGGTGCTCCCAAAACCTGAGCATCTGAATGGTCACCCTGAAGCCTGAGCTCCAACTCCAGCGAGTTCATGGTTTCCTCATTCCCAAAACTGTTGAATCCACTGTTTTGGAAAGAAGTATCTACATCTGTGATTCTAAACTACAATAAAACTTGGAGAAAAATAAATCTGAAACTATGTTTTGGAGTGACTTGGGTGAAAACATGGAATACATGAAGAAGCTCAGGAAGTGCAAAACCAAAGCAGAACTTTGAAACACAGACCCTAACTGGGTTTCCAAACTTAAACAGGTGAGAAAAATCAGCTGCCATGAAAGGGAAACACTGATTTTCTTCAAGTTCCCCAAAATGCTGCTGAAAGCCCCCAACATACCTGCTCCTGTGCCCGGTTCAACATGCACATGGCCTCCAGGTCAAAGGAGTTCTCATTGAGCCTTTTCTGGGCCACTGCTCTGTCGTTCATGGCTGTGGTTATGTCCACGCACTAGGAGGAAAAAGAGCATTTGTGAAAACACAGCAGAGCACAACCATGTCCAGTTGAGCTGGAAAAAGCTGCTGGAGAATCAATGCTCCCCACTGGGGTTACACAGCAGAGAGCTGCTCTGGCAAGCAAATAGGCAACGAGATGAAAATCCTGGGACTACTTAAAGGCACACAAGATGGGCTTTCCTGAACAAAGACACATCTGAATTTAAACTCTAACACCCATGTAATTTAAAATCACCTGTACACCCCAAATATCCAAAGATTAATTTTCTAAGAACCATTTGTCACAAAAAATTCTGGTGTGTGATAAACAGAGAAGCATTTCCCTATTCAATGAGATCTTCTTAACCAACAGAATTAAATGTAATTTGACTAAAACTTCATGCAGAGTTGGTCCCATGTGCACTCTTCTATTAAGTCACACTAAAACTTTGTATAAAATAATTCCAGCATGAATCAGACGCATTCCACAACCCTGTCTTCAGTGTTTCAAAATTCCATCTTCAGTCTCAACCAGGAGGGAATGGAGCTGGAGAAGGGGCTGGAGCCCCAGGAGGGGCTGAGGGAGCTGGGAAGGAGCCCAGGCTGGAGAAAAGGAGGCTTGGGGGGACCTTGTGGCTCTGCACAACTCCCTGACAGGAGGGGGCAGCCGGGGGGGGTCAGGCTCTGCTGGCAGGGAACAGGGACAGGAGGAGAGGGAACAGCCTCAGGCTGGGCCAGGGGAGGCTCAGCTTGGACACCAGGAGCCATTTGTGCATGGAAAGGGAGCTCAGGCCTTGGCAAGAGCTGCCCAGGGAGGTTTGCAGTGCCCATCCCTGGAGGGCTCCCAGGAAGGCCTGGAGGTGGCACTCAGTGCTCTGTGGGCATGGGGCACAGCTTGGCCTGGCTGGGCTGGGAGGGCTTCTCCAGCCTCAAGGATTTTGTAAAACCAGGCTGTGAACTCACAGAATCCAATGTTTTACAAAGAATTACCTACATCTGTGCTGCTGAATGACAATAAAATATAAAGAAAAATAAATTCGAAACAATGAAAACATGGAATATATAAAGGAGCTCACTGCAAACCTTTGCCCTGAGCAAAGCCAGTGGAAGAGAAATCCACAGCATCTGGGGCTGTAAAAATATAACAAAATCTGGCTGGTGTGCAGCTCTTTTCTGAAACCCTTGTGCCTGCTCCTCAAAGGATGTGCCTTTTATGGATCATTCTGTTTGGAAAGCAGAAAGGGAAGAGTGTGCACACGCAAATGGAATTTCTTGAGATGTGACAGAAGCTGGAAGGGCTGGGACTGCTTGAGGCACAGAAGAAACCCAATAATCAGAAGAGCAAGTGGCACACTCACATCAAGGTGATGAGTTAATTTTCATTTGCTTTGTAAAAGCCTTGCCTCTTTGGTTGTCACTACCTCAACCTCTCACACATTTTGTACTGAACAAAACAAACACTGTTAAACCACAACCCCCTGTCCCAGGAACCTGGTCAAGAATTTAGTAAATACTGAAAGGAAGAGACAGACATGAATATCTACAATGGCATCGGACACAGGAATTGCTTTTGGGCTCTATAAAATCTGATTTTAAGATGGGTTTTTTTTTGCTGGTGTTTAGGACAAAAGGTGTTTCTATTGGGGAGATCATTGCTGGAACATCTGGCACTGACCAAGACAGAGCTAAAATCCCCCCAAGTCCCAAGTGCCTATGGACTGATTTCAGTGCTTATTTCTTGTCACACAGAACATAAAAAAGGCACAAGAAGAATTAAAATATTATCTAACAATCCCCTCACACAGCAGCATGGATGTAAAAATGCCTGTTTAAAATGCACACTGGTTGAGTTTTTAAGTTTCTCTCACATACTTAAAATAATTCATTAATTTTTTGTTTGTGAAACTGGTCCAGGAGATAAATAAAAGTTCTTCTACTCACCAAAAGTTTCAATCCAGCAATACACAAAGGCATGGAAGCAGTCCGTGAAACCACAGGGGACCACTGCCATGCTAAACAGGTGTCTTAGTGCTTTACCGGACTGGGGCCTAGCAACATTCCCTGCTGAGTTAATTCCCAAACACTTCTCCATTTTGGAGACCATCAGGGCTCTGTGTTATGTCAAGACACTCGATGGCAGCTTTGGATCTTGGGGAAAAAAAAAATAAATCTCTGCTTGAAGTATGAGAAGTTGTTGTTATTACTGAGTCAGGAAAACAGTTGGAAGTGAGGTGTTGTTCTCTCCCAGAGCTCTCCTGGCTCATCCCCTCTCTCAGACTTGGCCCCACAAAGCACCAATACCAAAGCAAGCAGGATGTGGCAATAAAAAGCAGGTGTTTTACACACTCTGGAAGCCCATGGATGCATTTACTGTACCCTTAGATGCCAAAAGCATCTCTGCACGAGTCACCTAGGATCATCTGACCCTGCCACTCTGCACTTCCAAATATTTCTTCCTCAGAGGTCTCTCTGCCTGCTATGGACATGCTGAGCCTTCAGACCACTCCAGACCTTCCCCTCCACCTCCTACTACCACACACAACTACTGTAAGGCACCAGGTTTTATTAAAACAAGCTGTCATGTACTAGCAGGGCTGTTTCAGACTAAATCCATAACTAATAGGTGAATTAAAACACAGCAACAAAACCAATTGGGTAGGGTTTAATGTCAAGACCTGCAGCAGAACAGTCACAGTCTTGCAAAATTGGCAACAATGAATTCTAGGGGAAGCTCCCTAAACTTGCAAGCACCCCCAGCTCTCTACTTCCCCAGCAAGGCAGCTGATCTGCTTCACACTGCTCCAAGGGAGACATTTCCACCACAGAGGCCTCCTGAACACTGAAAGAATGAAGCAGAGAAGCACTGTGTTACCTGTCAGACTCCCTGGAGAAACACACAGCAATTCTGTACCTGCACTTCCCAAACCCCAGGGGATGGAACAGCCTGCTGGGAGCTAACGCCCCTGAAATCACCCTTAACACAAACCAAGTTAAGGTAAAGGCAAATAAAAATATTTATTTACAAAATAGAAAAACAGACAACATAGTTACAGGCATTTATAAAGATACACACGACAGGAAGGAAAGGAAGTTATGTTAAATATATTTGCTCCAATGAAAGTGGGAATGACATTCTGCACAAACATCTCAGTGTTTTCCTGGAGCAGGAGAGCCCAAAGTGCAGCTCCCACCTGTGCTGAGGGAACAGGGAATTGGGTGCCCAACCATCAAATTCTGAGGGATTCCATGAAAATGCTATATATATATTATTCTCTGTGCTTTTGGTGCTGCAGAAGACCCAGAAGAAAATTCCTTCTGTGCCTCAGGGAGGGAACTGTACCATGTCAGAAAGGGCTTGAGAAACAAAACGCACCAAGTGCTGGGATGGCTTGGTCAGAAATTGATGGGAAGGCTTTGGGGTTTGGCTTTGAAGGTGTGAGAACAAGGTGCACTGAGGTAACATCAAATTAAAAATATTAACATCTCTCTTAAATATTTCATTTACTTAATTACAAACACCTCCCCCCCCACCCCCACCCCTCAAAATGTTCTTTGGAAGAAATTTCAAGGGGAAAAACACTTGCTTTGGTTTTTTTAGTTTATTATCCATACAATTAAGATTCTCCTTTGGAAGGCCACGTGCAAGACAGCCATGGGAGAAAAAGTGACTGGAGAGCTAAAAAATCAATACATCCAGAGGAAGTTAAAGTTTTAGGCAACTACTTACAATTTTTAATGGATTACATTCCAATGTGATGTTCTAAGACTGGTGAGACAATTTTAATTAGTACTATGTACAATATTGTGCAAATCTCGAGGTATTATTAATTAACCTCTGCAGGAAACTGAACAAGGAAGTTTTTTTCATCTTCCAGCTACAGTTTAAATTCTGTTGAGATCAAGAAGTCACCAGGTGACCAGAAGGTGCCAAAGCAGGATAGGTACAGGCTGTTTCCACCAGTGCCCACATGGGCATCCCCAGTTTGCAGAGCTCAGCTCCTTAGCTTAGTGCAGTGCTAGGCACTACCTTTTAAGTGCTTTTTTTTCGTTTTTTTCCCAGACTTCAATTTGGTACCAGACTGCCCAGGTGATGGTTTTGGTTTTCTTATATGATATGCTTTCCTTGCCTCCCTTACCTCAATGGCTGGCTTGGGGAAAACATCATCCTTGCCGTCGTCTTTGCCGTTTTTGTCCACAGGAACCCACTCTCCATACACACTGTCTGCCTCCTTCTTCCTATGCTGAGACCCAGAGGAAACAGGGAATTCCTTGGACAGGCTGACCTGGTTTTTTGGTTGGGGTGGTGGTGCTGGCTTTATGCTGGGAGTCTGAAAGAAATAAAAAGAGAAGAAGTTAAGACTTGAAAACACATAAAAGTCACAAGATGGTTTTGTTTCCAACACTTGGGATTTGGTTTTTACAGAACACTTGTCCTTCTTATTGTAGAGTAATAAGCCTTTTTAATTAAGCATTTTGGCACAGCCCTAAAAACACACAAGTGACCCACAAACTGTACAATAAGAGCAGATGAAAAATCCCTTAAATCAACTTCAGCAGCCCAAAATCCCTGACTCCCCCTATCCCAACTGACCCCACCACAAGAAGATCGATCTCCACCTGCCACACAGGTTATTTTTTATGGAAAGCTCCAAGGTAAAAATCCTGGGCAGCAAAATCATTGCCTGTGATCAAAATCTCCACATGAGTGCAGAGGAAGCAGCTCTCAGCATTTGGGTTTCTAATTCTGGGCTATTTTTAGCAGCAGTCTGAGTCTCCAAGCAGACAATGGCTATGGCCTTGTTTTGCTTGGTGCTGTTTATATATTAAAAACCTGCAGAAATCCCTGTCAGGTTCCCTTCCAAGAGGCAAACACAGCTGACAGCATTGGGTAATACTGGATAAACTCCTAGGAATATGGATGGGAATGGTTTTAAGACTAGGAGAGAGAAAACAAAACTAAAAGGGTCAAAAACATGTCCAAGAGGCAGAGCAGCCCATAACCACTATAAAACATTCCTCCTTGGAGCCTGGAGGGATTCCAAGGTTTCTTGAATTTCATTTTAGCCTTTTCTAACAATAAAGTATCAAATCTAAATCCATTTCTACCTTACACCTTACGTAAATGCGCATTAATACTGATTTTGTGCACACCACAAGCTGCACATATTTATACACAAAACCAAGAATGTTATTTTTATTTTTGCTGAGCTTATTAAAGTTTTTTTAGTGCTTTATATCCTGCAAAATCAGAACAAATGTTCATGGGCATAAACCCACACCCCCCCAAAATATAACTGAAAAAAACCCACCTACCACCCCAAAAAAACCCAAACCCCAACAAAACTTAAACAAATTCTAATCCATGCTTCAAAGCATTTGATTCCCAGATGCATTTAAAGAAACACTCACAATTTCACTTAGAATATTAATTTAATCTTGATGGAATTGGAAATGCTTCTTTAAATTGATAAAGAAATACTCCCAATTTCACCAAGATTATCAACCCCTGATAAAGTCCCATCGAATTACTTGCATTATTTAAGAAGAACCAGGATTTAAAGCCCTGAAAATGTGTAGCACTCACACTTAAATTGAAGAAAATGGGTTTGGGTTCACTCAGCTTAAAAGGATGGTTATAGAAAGGACGTTCTTCCTCCTCTTCATCAGAAACATGAGGCTTGTTCACTATCACATCATCAGTGCTCTGAGCAATCTTCTTGCATTTCTGAAAAATAAAACACAAGGAAGTGTCAGCTCTGAGTAAACCTCAACATTCAATCCAAACTCACAAAAAATATTTCTATCCAAAAAAGTGGTTTTCTTTACTAAACCAGGAGGTGGGAAATCTTCTAGCAACAGCATCAATAGATGTACTTTGGATATTCTACACAAATTATCCAACACCACCGTGGCTTTGCCAGGCACTCCTCGGTTGCTGACTCAGTTCTCTGGTAGTGCAGGGACCTTGTCAGAAGTGATGGCTCCAGAAGATCTGAGATTGTTCTGGAATATTGTGGTGTTGGCCAGCTATGATGATGCAACAGAATTAAATGTAAACCACCCAGGTGTTATGGGGATACCACAGTCAAACTGGGAGGAGCCTCCATGGGGGAAGAGGAAAGAGAGGAGGAAAAGGACAAAAGCCAAACAGACTTTCGTGAGAGGCCAGAATTTTACGGTTGAAATGTCTTTACTGATTTCCTACCACCTGCACTGCTTCTGTGGCCAGTTTTCAGTCAAAAGAACACAAACATCATCCTACAGATTCATAAAGTTGGAAAGGGAAAGGAGGGGCAGGTTTGGGGCCTCCAGATCAACACAAACTATGCTGGATCTTGGTCAGGTTACGTGAAAAACCACCCAGGATGTCAGCACAGGGCACCTGCACCAGCTCAGCTCTTGTCCAATACTTCTACTGCCCCAGGCAAGGCACAACTGTAGATTATTTCTCAGCACTTGGACATTGTTTCATCTCAGATTATTTCTATAAACACAGTTCCAGAACTCTCACACTCATGATGCAATTAAAAAAAAAAAAATGAATGCACTTTTCTATTCCAGATTTTCTCCATTCTGAGGGAAGTCCAAGGCCAGGGACAGGGCTTGAAGCAACCTGGGACAGTCAAAGGTGTTCCTGCCACAGCAGGGCTGGGACAGGTTGAGCTCTGAAGTCCTTTCCAACTCAAACCTGGGATTCCATAACTAACACCACCAGAACAAAAAAATCAGGAGTGAAAGCTTTGGATTTCACTGACAGGACTGCAGGGAGAACTACCTATTTGTACAAAATTAGAACAGAATCAAAACTAAAAATAAGCAGCAAAATAATTGGACTTCATGCATTTCCATGGAATTAAAATACCAGTTTTGATGACTTGAAAAAAACCTGTGTGGAGAATAAGGGCTCAAAAGGGTGGTCAGGCTTTGGAAGGGGCTGCCCAGGGAGGTGGTGGAGTCCCCATCCTCCAAGGAATGCTCTGGGCTGGGGACAAGGTGGGCATTGGGCACAGCTTCTCCAGCCTCAGGGATCCTGGGATGCTGAACACAAGGCAGCTCCCAGTGACACGAGCAGGCAGTGACAACCTCCCACAGGGTGGTTACTGTCAGCTCTGATGCTGCTGCTCTCCCTCACCTCAGTGAGCTCCTTCAGGGTGTCCCTCGAGGACTTCTGGTTGGCTTTGTCATCCTTCTTCTGGGAGAGCAGAGGCATCAGGCTCGGGGGTAAGGGCACGCCAGACTTCGCACACATGGCGGCTGCGTTGGCTTTGGCGATTTCAAGTAGCTGGGCCTTGTCTAAAAAGGTTTATTTTTATAAAGAAAAGTTATTATTTTTATAGATTTTTGTTTTAATAATAAAGAAGCGTTTGTGGCAAACTAGACAAGATTCTACCTGCACTGTGCGTTTTTTATGTTCTGTGAAAATAACTAAAACTGTACTGAGGTGCTCCAGACTTTAAGCCTGGTCTGTGCAAAAGGCAAGTGAAACTGCAAATGTCACCCAAAGCACAGCAGTGCCAATTACAGCACCCAGCATCCTGCAACCCCTCACGTTCTGATGTCTCTTACTTCACTGATTCATTCCAGCTTTAGCAATACTGAGTCCTTCCTACACAGCATAAAGTCCAGAGCTTCCTCACTTTCTATCTCTGAAAAGCTCTCAAACCTCTGGAGGAAGTCTCATCTCCCCAGATGCCACCCCAAAAGCTACTGACAACTACCAAACAGAAAAACAAGCCCTGAGTACAATCTGCTCTTGCTTCAAATACAATTCAAAGCAAAACTGTTAATAAAACAGTATTTTGCTTTAATAAGGAGAAAAGGACAGTCCTAACATAGGAAATGAAAATAAATTAGGCCTTCTGCCAGTTTGCAAATAACTTCCCAACTGGAAGGCTTCCATGGTAACTCTGAGGCAGGACTGGAAGGTTCAAAACCTCAAGTCTCCCACAGGTTTCCTCACACACTGTGCAAGAGCTCAGCTCCCAATTCAAACCTTCTTTCCCCTTACCTAACTCACTACTCAAAAAAACAACACAGCCTCTCTTCCTCCAAGCACAGAGAAAAGATGTAGTTCATAAGATTTTATTTCATTTTCTCATCTGCTGAGTTTGGTACTATTTTTAGAAACAAGTCTCTCTTTCTTTTAAGTTCTTACCATAGGAAAGAGGCAAGACAGCTCTGGGAACAGCGGACAGCAGGACTTGGGACTCTCCAACAGACACTGAAATAACCTTTGTTCTCAGAAGCAGAAACTCTTAATTTTCTTACATACAAGTACTTGGTCTTTACTGTTAACATGCAGAGTGCTCCTCAAGACTGCAACATGCTACTTTTGTACTTGCTCTAGAATCAAGGCAAAAACTGAGGCAAAAAGCTCTAAAGAGGCTTTCATTCAAAAGCTCAGTGCTGATTCCACTCCAACATAAAAGTTCCTACTGGAAGTCACTGCCTAGAACTAACTGACAGAGTGACTTCCAAGGAATTCCTTATGAATGCTGCAGAGCTAAAATCAGACTATGCAAATCCACCCACTACCACCTCACCACAGAATTACTGAAAATAAAGCAGTCACTTACCCAGGTCTGTAAGACGTTTGGGCGATCTGCTGGAGAACTCCGAGGACCTGGACCTGCGCCGGTCGGGGGATCTGCTGTAGCGCCTTCTCCCCGAAGACCGCGAGCGCCGCAGGCGGATTGGGGACCTGCTGGAGCTCCGTCTCCTTCCCCTGGACCGTGACCGTCTCTGGCGAAGAGGAGTCCGACTCCTGCTCCGCAATCGGAGCGATATCCTACGGTCTCTCGAGTCGGATCTTCTCCTTCTCCTGTCAGTAGACCTTGATCTGTTTCTCTGAGACCTCTTGCGCCTGTCTCTCGACAAGGAACGCCGCCTTCGTGATGCTGACCGTGACCTGCTCCTCCTCCTGTGCCTGGAACGTGACAATGAGCTGGACCGAGATCTTGACGCCCTTCTCCGCGTTGCTGACCTGGAGCGATTCCGTCTGGAGCGCGAGTCTGTATCGTATCTCTTGGATCTGCGCTGGGAGGACCTGGAGCGTCGGCTTCTGGACCTGCGTGATGATTCTTTGTCTGCTGTTTTCTCCACAGATTTGGACTGACTCCTCTGGCGAGCTGCGGACCTGGAGCGTCTCCGCCTGGACCTCCGCGAGGACTCCTTGTCTGCTGTTTTCTCTACAGACGTTGACTGGCTCCTCTGGCGAGCCGTGGACCTGGAGCGTCTCCGTCTGTACCTCCGCACGGACTCTTTGTCTGTTGTTTTTTCTACAGACACCGATCTACTCTTCTGGCGAGCAGGAGATTTTGAGTGTCTGCTTACAGATCTCTGGGGAGACCCTTTGTCAGATGCTTTATCGACAGATTTGGATCTGGATTTTTCACGTTCAGAAGACTCAGAACGTCTACTTTCGGGGACAAAGGAAGAGTCCTGTTCTTCCGACTGCTCAAGAGGCATGGAATCCTGCTTTTCTTCATCTGCCAAAGAGGGCTCTGCATCTTCTCCCTCCTCTTCGCCACTGGAAGACTCTGATTCACGCTCATCTGACGATGTGGACTCTCTTTGTTCAGCTGTCAAGGAGGGCTCTGCATCCTCTCCTTCTTCTTCACCAGTAGTCGACCTCGATTCAGCCCCATCAGGGGATGCAGAACGTTCGGCTGTCAGAGGTTCCACATCCTCAGCTTCTTCACCAGCAGTAGACCTTGACTCTTGCTCATCTGATGAAGTGGAATCTCTTTGTTCAGCTGCCGAGGACGGTTCCACATCCTCTGCATCTTCACCAGCAGTAGATCTTGATTCGTGTTCATCTGAAGATGTGGAGTGTCTGCGCTCAGCTGTCAAAGAGAGCTCCTGGTCCTCTGCTTCCTCGCCAACAGTTGACCTTGACTCACGTCCATCAGGAGACACAGAGCGACGTTCAGCTGTCAAATCCTCTGCTTCTTCATCAGCTGTAGACCTTGACTCACGGTCATCAGAAGATGTGGAGTGTCTACGTTCACCTGTCAAGGAGGGTTCCCCGTCTTCTACATCTTCCCCAGCAGCAGACCTTGACTCACGGTCGTCAGAGGATACAGAGTCTCTTCTTCCAGCTGCCAAGGAGCCTTCTGCATCCTCTGCCTCTTCTCCAGCGGTTGACCTTGACTCATGCTCATCAGAGGACTCAGAGCACCTACGTTCTGTTGTCAAAGGCTGCTCCAGATCCTCTGCTTCTTCACCAATGCTAGATCTTGACTCCTGCTCATCAGGGGAAGTGGAACGCCTCTCCAGATCATCCATTTCTTCATCTACAGTAGATTTCTGGTCATGACCCTCAGGGGACACAGATCGTCTATGTTCAGAAGTCACAGAGGACTCCAGCCCCTCTTCCTCCATGGGAGACTTCAGCTCCTGACCTTCCTGATAGGAGGATGTGGAGTATCTACGCTCAGATCTCGAAGAGGGCTCCAGATCCCCTGTTTCTTCACCGGGGCCCGACCTCACACTGTAGTTATCAGGAGACACCGAGCGTCCACCTTCAGGCATTAAAGAAGGCATTGCATGATCCATTTTTTCAACAGGGATGGATTTCAAGTCATCATCATCAGGGGACATGGAGGCTCTATTGTTCAGCGTCAAAGGTTCAAGACCATCTACTTTTTCAACAGGGATGAATCTCGACTCCTGCCCATCAGGAGATGCTCCATGCTCCCTTTCAGGTGTTGAAGAATGGTCTCGCTCATCTGCTTTCTGAAGAGAGGTGAAACTCACCTCCTGGCTCTCGAAAAAGAGATGGTCACGTTCAGCTGTCAAAGCAGAATCCACACCCTCTGTTTTCTCAGCACTTGCCAATCGTGACTCGTACTCTTCGGGTGACAGAGCATGTTCAGATGTCAGAGAAGTTTCCTTGGCTATTACTCTTTCAGCAGGGCTGGACTGCAGCTCCTGACCTTCAGGGGTCATGGGACATTCACCTTCAGACAAGGACAACTCCTGCACCTCTGTTTTTCCAGCAACAGCAGACTGCAACTCCTGGCTATCAGTGGATATTGAACTTTCACTTTCAGAGGCTTCAGAAGGTTCCTCCACTTCTTCTTTTTCAACAGGACTGGATCTCGAGTGATGCCTTTCGGGGGATGCATCATATTCATTTTCAGACAGCAAAGAACACTCTTGCACCTCTGGTTTTTCAGTGTAAGCACAGAGCAGCTCCTGCCCCCCAGGAGATGCAGCGTATTGGTTGTCTGGGACCAGCACTGGCTCCTGCACTGCTGTGCTTTCAGCGAGGCCAGGCTGCAGTATTTGGCCTTGACGGAAGATGGAATATTCACTGCCAGGTGTCAGAGAAGGCTCCTGCGCCTCCTCCTCAGCAGGGCTGGCTGTCACCTCCTGGCCCTCCGGAGACTCACCATATTCATTTTCAGGCAGCACAGAACACTCCTGCACTTCTGGTTTTCCAGTCAAGAAAGATGGCAATCCGTGATCTTGAGAACACACAGCACTGTCACGAACCACAGCCTCCTCCTGCATCTCTGCCTTCTCAGGAGAGCTGGACCTCAACTCCTGGCCCACCCAGGACACGGCATATTCATTTTCAGACACCACAGCAAGCTGGTGCACCTGTGTCTTTTCAGCAGAGGGGGATCGCAGGTCCCGGCTGTCAACGGACTCCAGACATCTTTCTTCAGGCATCTGATAAAGCTTCCGCAGCTCTGCTTTTTCAGCAGGGGTTGATGTCAACTCTGGGCCATCAAGCCCTATAGTGTACTCATTTTCAGACACCTGAGAAGGCTCCTCAGCTCTTTCAAAAGGGGCTGATGCCAACTCATGACCATCAGAGGCAGCAGAACACTTGCTTTCCAGTATCAGAGAGGGCTCGTGCACCTGTATTTCTTCACTGTAGGCAGATCTCAGCTTGTAGCCATCAGGGGATGCAAGGAGTTTCACTTCGGATGAATTCAGCACCTCTGCCTTTTCCGCAGGGATGGGTCTCGGTTCGTGACTGTCAGGCAACAGCAGAATCCCACCTTCCGAAGTCACTGGGGGCCGGAGTTTTTCAGGTGTGCCCACTGATTCACAACCATCAGCAGACACGGAGAACCCACTTTCCAGTGAGAGAGAAGGCTTCTGGATCTCCACTTTTTCAACTGCAGCAGATGTCAATTTATAGCCTTCAGGAAAGATGGAACGTCGGAGCTCAGATGCCACTGACAATTCTGCACTGTCTGTCTGCTCAAAGGAATTGAACTTTGCTTTGTGGCCATCGTGGCATATGGGAATCCCACTTTTAGACATCACCAAAGATCCTGCACCATCTATTTTTCCAGTTAGGTATCTCGACTCATGCATTTCAGAAGATCTGGAGCAGTCAACCTCAAGGACTTGTGGAAGTGTTGGACCATCTAAACCTTTGTCAACAGATGATCTGGACTCATGAACCTCAAAAGAAGACACTGAAACGAGGTTGGCAGACACCTCAACAGAACCACACACAGATGTGAGAGAAACATCTGGTGCTTTGACTTTTTCAACAGATAAAAACCTTTGTTCATTTCCATGTGGTGACTTCAAGGACTCGCCTACAGACAATGGAAGCTCCTCTATTGGAACAGCAAAGCTCGATCCACGTCCATCAGGAGACATGAAGTGTCCACTGTCGGAAGCCAGAGAAGGCTCCTGCATCTGGCCCGACTCATAGCCATCAGGGATCACAGGGCGGATCATTTCGGGTGGCAGGAAAGGCCTCTGAGCTTCCACTGCTCCAGGGCTGTCAGCCAGCTGGGAAGACTCATGTTCAGGTACTTGCAGAACCTGTGAAAGCTCTGTGTGCTCACCAGGGATATGCCGTGATTCCTGACCATCAGACAAGTTGGAGAGCCCACCTTCGGACAGCAGAGAAGATGACTGAACTTGCATGTCTCTTTTAAGTGCTGGAGGAAGCTCTGGACCTTCTACTTCTCTGAGAGGTGCAGTTCTGGACTCATCTTCACGGGATGCAGAGTGATGGAATTCTGCTACAGAAGTTTCCAGATCTCCCCTTTTTTCAACAGATGAGGATCTTGACCTGGATGTGGAGTATGGATGTTCAGGTAGCAGTGAAGACTCTGGAGCTGTTGTTTTTTCAGTTGATTCATTTTCGGATGTCATAGACAGCTCTGAATCCTGTGTTTTTTCCACAGACGTGGACCTCAAATCCTGGTCATCTGGGGTTTTGGAGGTATCAAATTCAGATGGGGCAGAATGATGCAGATCCGCTGTTCTTTCAACAGATGAGCTTTCCTCGAGGTTCTCGGAAGTTTTGGACAAGCCACTTCCAAATGATGGTGGCAGCACTGGGCCATTTACTCCATCATCAGACAAAGCTCCTGATGTGGGACCATTAGAGGATTTACCTTCACCTCCAGAAGAAGACTGAGGAGCATCAAGACCTTTGGTTGACTCCTGAAGTTCAGAAGACTCCACATGCTCACTACTGGATTTTGCTGAGGATAACTTATCTTTTTTTTCTACAGATTTGGACCTTGACTTAACACTGTCAGAGGACTTGGAACGTTTCCGTTTGGATTTTTTTGAAGACTCCTTGCGCTTTTTTTCAACAGACCTAGACCTAGATTTGTAACGTTCAGAAGATTTTGAGCGTCGACGCTTGGATTTTCGTGAGGATTCCTTCTTTTTTTCCACTGATTTGGATCTGGACTTGTAACGGTCAGAGGACTTGGAGCGCTGACGTTTAGACTTCCGTGATGATTGCTTTCGATCTCTTTTTTCTACTGACCTGGATCGAGACTTGTAGCGATCTGAGGACTTGGAGCGCTGACGCTTGGACCTCCGTACAGATGCCTTCCGACCTCTTTTCTCAACGGATCTCGACCTGGATTTTGAACGATCAGAGGAACCAGACCGATGTCGGAACCTCCAGGAGTATTCTTTGCCTCCTCCCTTTTCTGAAGACCTGGATCTAGATTTTGAACGGTCAGAGGACCTGGAATGTCTGCGGCGGGATCGCCAGGAGGACAACCTCTTTTCCACTGACCTGGACTTGGATCTGTAGCGGTCAGAAGACCTGGAACGTCTGCGCCCGGACCTCCGTGAGGACAGTCGCTTCTCCGCTGACCTGGATTTGGATCTGTAGCGGTCAGAAGACCTGGAACGTCTGCGCCCAGACCTTCGGGAGGACAATCGCTTCTCCACCGACCGTGACTTAGACCTGTAGCGGTCAGAAGACCTGGAACGTCTGCGCCCAGACCTTCGGGAGGACAATCGCTTCTCCACCGACCGTGACTTAGACCTGTAGCGGTCAGAAGACCTGGAACGTCTGCGCCCGGACCTTCGGGAGGACAGTCGCTTCTCCACTGACCTGGACTTGGATCTGTAGCGGTCAGACGACCTGGATCGTCTGCGTCTGGATCTTCGGGAGGACAGTCGCTTCTCCACTGACCTGGATTTAGACCTGTAGTGGTCAGACGACCTGGAACGTCTCCGTCTGGACAATCTCTTTTCTGCAGATCTGGATTTAGACCTGTAACGGTCAGATGACCTGGAACGTCTGCGCCTGGACCGCCGAGAAGACACTCTTCTCTCTCTCTTCTCCACAGATCGGGACCTAGATTTGGAATGCTTTTTTCTGGAAACCGAATAGTTTCTGCTCCTAGAACGTGCCCTTTTAGAGGTCAAACGCCTGGAAGTAGAACGTGACCTTGATTTTTTCTTCCGCTTCCTAGACCTGGACTGTGACTTGGAACGGCTCCTTTTCTGTTTCTTTGAATCATGTTTTTTCTCACTGGTCCTATGACTACTTTTTTCAACAACATTCTCAAGCCTCATGAGAGTCTCCTTCATTCGCGCTGCCACATCAGGTTGCACATCAGATGTTTCTGAGTCTCTTTTCTCTGAGTCCTCTTCTGGAGTTGCTTCTTTGACATCGTCAGCCTCCGGAGTGTCCTCCAACTGGCCTTCCTCTATAAGTTCTGGACCTGCTTCTGCATCAGTGTCAGGTACTGGAGCTGCTTCCAAATCTTTTGTCTCTGCCTCCAACCCTACAGCTGCTTCTGCATCTTTCAGCTCTACATCAGTACGAGAAGCTGTTTCCAAATCTTGTGTTTCTGCTACAAGAGTCTCTGCTGAATCTTTTTCCTCTGCTGCATGTGAAGAACTAAAAACTGTTTCTGCTACTATAGGCTCAGATATTTGAGTCTGCTCCCCATCTTCTTTCTCAATGAGCATATCTTCCACCTGTTGACCCTGCACTCCTTCTACGTATTGTACCTCGGCTGTCACTTCACGCTCCAGTGTTGCTTCCAGGCCTTTCACATCCCCTGGTTCTGTAACTGCTTCAGAAGATTTTCTTTCAGAAGCACCCAGAATTTCTGGAGCCTCTTCTGAACTTCTCCATTCTGCAGAAGGTTTTGCTTCTAGAACTACTTGAAGCTCTTCTTGCTTTTCAGCATGCAAGTATTCTGGAACAGCTGCTGAAGCATCGCTCATGGGTACCTCAAGCTCTTTACCTGTTCCAGAACCTTTTGCCTCTACTGTTGCAGACTCTTTCATGCTCTCCAACCACCTCACTCCTCCAGCTTCTGATGCTGGCTCCAGATATTTTGCTTTCTCCATTTCTGAGGGCTCATTTCTTTGTGTGCTGATCCTCCCTGCTGCAATTCCATGTTCTGCAGCAGATCCCTGAGTTTGCACATCTGTCAATTCTGTCAGTACTCCTGATGCCATACTGTTTTCTTCCACTCTGGGCAAAGACTCTAATACTGCTGCTGAATGACCTATTATTTGTTCCTGAACAGATTTTGAACTGGTTTCTGAAGTTTGCACAGGTTCTAGGATTGCTTCTCTGCTCCTTGACTCTGCTTCTGGAGCATGTTCCGAATCCCTTCTCTCCCTCAGCACCTCAGTTTGTGAAGTTCTTGTGTGTGTCATGACCTGCGACTGTGAAATGATGGAACTCTCTGTTTGACTTGCACAGAGAGGTTCTCTCTCGGCTGTGGTTTGCCATGGCATCACTCCTGTCGATGCCTCAGCCTCGTGAACTGGTTCCACAGTTTCGTGCACAGCCACAGGTTCAGGAGTCCTTTCTAAGGCAAGAAGTCCTGGACTTGCAACAGTCCCAAAATGCACAGCTTCTTCTGAAGCTTTCACACCTTCCACTTGTAAGGACATTGAAGCTGTTGTATAAGTTTTTGCTTCCACCCCAGCCACCGGTCTCAGGACTCCTCCTGGACCTTGTGTGTTTTCCTTCTGCAAAGACATGGCAGATGCCAAATTTCTCACGTGTGATTCATCCTCAGGTCTCGATTCTCTCACCAGAGAAGTACCTTCTAAATCTTTTGCTTGTGGACTTCTAAAACCTCCTGCCATGTGGACTTCTGCAGCTGTTTGGGGAACGAAAGTCTGTACAACCGCTGTGGGTTCTGAAGTTGCTCTTAATCCTTTTGCCTCTGCAACCACATTCACATCTGCCAATCCTGCTGGGAGTGCAGATCCCTGGGTTCTGTCCACACCCCTCATTTCAGCCAAGATTCCATGTTGTAGGAACGTTCCTGATGCACCCACTGCTGTTGCAGGACCTGTGGTACCTTCCACATTTCTGCCTTGCAGGATTTCATGAGCTGCTCTGACATCTTCTGCTACAACACCCACAGGTTCCACGGCTGTTTCCAAAGCTTCCACATTTCCCATAGCTGGTTCCACATCCTTCATTTCTGTAACAGCTCCTGGTCCCGGGGGTGTTTTGGCACTTTTAATTTCCATGTGGGTCACAGGGGTGGCTGCAGATATTGTCAAAGGATGTTGCAAAGGTACACCTGCTTTCAGGACACCTGAACCCTCCACCAGGCTGCCCTGCGTCATGCTGAAACTCCCAGAAGTAACTGAGGGCTGCAAGGCTGGCTCCAAAGTTCTGCTCACACCCCCCAGTTCCAAAGATCCCTCCACACTTCTCACATTTCCCATATGCAGAGATTTTTCAGTTGTTTCTGGAATTTTCACTTCTTGCCCAGCCACAGCCACATGAGCTACAGTCACAGCACTGGGATGTGCCCAGTTTGCAGATGTAGGAATTGTTGTCACACCACCTGCCAAGGACATGGATTCTGAAGCTGTTTCCATCCCCTGTGCTCCTCTCTGAGACACAGACTGCAGAGATGCTTCAGAAGAAGTCAACACCTCCATGGTCTCAGGCTCAAGAGCTGCATCCAAAGCTTTTACTTCCCCAATGCCTTGAGATTTCAGAGTAACTTCTGAACCTCTTAGTGCTTCTGCTGAATCTTTCTGAATCTCCGACTGAAGGACAATTCCAGATGGGATGCTGGACCAAGTATAATTTCCAGTATCAACAACACTGGCATTAACAGCTACAGGATAAATATTTTCATGGGTCTGTTGAATTTGTTCTTCGCTAGTGCAAATTCTAGTTTGAGCTATACTAGTATTTTCTGGGATATTAGACTGGATGCTTTCTAAATTAAATGGAGAATTTGTTGCACACAAAGTCCCCTCCCCACTTCCAAGATTTTCTGCAGATTGCTGAGAATCAGTCACTGAATGAGAAACAAGTCCTAAAGCTTGATTATCAAGCCCCTCAGTTGGTTTTGAGCACAGTTCTGGCTGCACATGGCCAGCCAGGTTTGCATCTGCAAACACTCCATGCTGTACATTCAGTTGGGAGCTGGACTGCTCCGGCATCAAGTGAGGAGCTGGCTGCACATCTGCAGGTTCTCCAGGACGTGCACTCAACTTGGCTTCCTTTGGCTGCTTTTTATGCTTTTTCTCTTTCTTCCTTTTCTTCTTCTTTTTCTTCTTCTTCTTGCTTTTGTGTTTCTTGTTTTTCTTTGCTTTTTTCCTAGGAATTTCATCTTCACCAGTAGAGCTCCTTTTTGTAGACTGAGTACTATTTTTCACAGTATTTTTGTCTACATCTAGAAAAAATGACATTTACCTTGTAAAAATTTATAAGACTGTATTTTAAAAATTCTTTCAGAGTAGTTGTGAAGTACCTGGACAGAGGTACAAAACAACTAAACTGGCACACCATGCGTGATTCACTAAGCTACCACACACAAACAGCACACACTCCCTTTTCCAGCTCTCTTTGCTTCCCCTCAGGAGTTACTTTAACTAAGAAAACTATACTTCTTTAAAAAAAATTACCCAAATCTTGTTGGTCAGGACAGAGATCCAGTGGGAACAGGACTCTTTCCAAGTAGTATCATAGTCATGGAATGGTTTGGGTTGGGAGGGACCTCAAATCCTACCCAGTGGCACCCCTGCCATGGGCAGGGACACCTCCCACTGTGCCAGGCTGCTCCAAGCCCCAATGTCCAAGCTGGCCTTGGGCACTGCCAGGGATCCAGGGGCAGCCACAGCTGCTCTGGGCACCCTGTGCCAGGGTCCCCCCATCCTCATAGGGAAGAATCTCCTCCTAATATCTGATCTAAGCCTGCCCTCTGAGAGTGAGAAGCCATTCCCTTTAAGAAGGGAAGAGAGGAAAATTCTGGGAATTACCACCCTGTCAGCCTCACCTCCGTGATGGGAAGATCATGGAACAGATCCTCATAGAAGCTCTGCTAAGGCACATGGAGAACAGGGACGTGATTTGAGACAACCAGCATGGCTTCACAAAGGGAAAATCCTGTCTGACCTGTGGTGGATTGACTCCATCAGTGGGTAAGGGAAGGGCTACAGATGGCATTAATCTGGATGTCTGTAAAGTATTTGACACAGTGCCTCCACAACATCCTTCTCTCCAAACTGGAGCGAAGAATTTGACAGCTGCACTGTCAGGTGCAGTAGCAGTTGTTTGGATGGTGACATCCAGAGGGTAGTGGTCAAAAGCTCAGACTCCTGATGGACATCAGTGACCAGTGGTGTCCCTCAGGAGTCTGCATTGGGACCAATGTTACTTAGCAGCTTCATTAATGAACCAGTGTTACTTAATATCTTCATTAATGACAGAAGTATCAAGCACACCCTCAGTAGGTTTGCAGGGAACACCAAACTGAGGGTGCAGGGGACACCTCTGAAGGATGAGGCCATCCAAAGGGATCTAGACAAGCTCGAGAAGAACCCCATGGGAATCTTAGGAGGTTTAACAAGGCCAAGTGCTGCACTTGGGTCAGGGCAACCCCCAGGATCAATCCAGGCTGGGATGAGCAGATGGAGCAGCCCTGGGAGAGCTGGAGCTGCCCCAGCCCAGGGCCCCACATGCCCTGGGCTGATCGCCCAGCATGGGAACCAGGAAAGGGATTGGGATTGTGCCCCTGTGCCCCACTCAGGTGAGACCTCACCTGCAGAGCTGCCCCAGCCCTGGATCCCAGCACAGGGAGGATGTGGAGCTGCTGGAGAGAGTCCAGAGGAGGCAGTAGGATGAGCAGAGGGATGGAGCAGCTCTGCTGGGAGGAAAGGCTGCCAGAGCTGGGATTGTTGAGCCTGGAGAGGAGAAGCTCTGGGCTGAGCTCAGGGTGGCCTTGCAGGGCCTGAAGGAGCCACAGGAAACATGGAGAGAGACAATTTGCAAGGGCTGGAGGGACAGGACAAAGGGGAACCACGGAATGCTTTGGGTTGGAAGGGGACCTTGTAGATAGATCACCTCGTTCCAACTCTCCTAACATGAGCAGGGACACCTTCCACTGTCCCAGGTTGCTCCAAGCCCTGTCAAGCCTGGCCTTGAACACTTCCAGAGATGGGACAGCTGANGTTACTTAATATCTTCATTAATGACAGAAGTATCAAGCACACCCTCAGTAGGTTTGCAGGGAACACCAAACTGAGGGTGCAGGGGACACCTCTGAAGGATGAGGCCATCCAAAGGGATCTAGACAAGCTCGAGAAGAACCCCATGGGAATCTTAGGAGGTTTAACAAGGCCAAGTGCTGCACTTGGGTCAGGGCAACCCCCAGGATCAATCCAGGCTGGGATGAGCAGATGGAGCAGCCCTGGGAGAGCTGGAGCTGCCCCAGCCCAGGGCCCCACATGCCCTGGGCTGATCGCCCAGCATGGGAACCAGGAAAGGGATTGGGATTGTGCCCCTGTGCCCCACTCAGGTGAGACCTCACCTGCAGAGCTGCCCCAGCCCTGGATCCCAGCACAGGGAGGATGTGGAGCTGCTGGAGAGAGTCCAGAGGAGGCAGCAGGATGAGCAGAGGGATGGAGCAGCTCTGCTGGGAGGAAAGGCTGCCAGAGCTGGGATTGTTGAGCCTGGAGAGGAGAAGCTCTGGGCTGAGCTCAGGGTGGCCTTGCAGGGCCTGAAGGAGCCACAGGAAACATGGAGAGAGACAATTTGCAAGGGCTGGAGGGACAGGACAAAGGGGAACCACGGAATGCTTTGGGTTGGAAGGGGACCTTGTAGATAGATCACCTCGTTCCAACTCTCCTAACATGAGCAGGGACACCTTCCACTGTCCCAGGTTGCTCCAAGCCCTGTCAAGCCTGGCCTTGAACACTTCCAGAGATGGGACAGCTGAGCCCCAGAGCTGGAGGCAGCTCTGCAGGTGGGGTCTCACCTGAGCAGGGCAGACAGGTTGGATGTCCCTCCACCCACACTCAGGGGGCAACACATTCTAACAAGAGGCTGGAGATGTGCTTTCAAACCCCCAAAGTTGACACGGAAGGTAAACAAGAACTCACGTTTTTCAAACAAATTACCTAAGTGGGGATTTATGCTATAATACCTGACCAGCAACTCTCCCCTGCTGTGCTTGAACCCCCCAAGTGAGCCCAGTGTTGCTGCTGTGTTAGAAATTCTCTATGTGTATTACCAAGTTACTCACTAAGGTCTAACAGATTTGGGAAATGAGCATCTACGTCCCTGAACCCAAAACCACTTTAAGGCACTGCAAGTTGGAACAGCTGCTGGGACAGGACTGCAGCTGCCATGAGCCACTGCAAAGCTGCCTGTTCCTGTTAGAGTATTTGCTTCCAACAGGAAAGTAACAAATTCAGATGACTATGGGGACAAGGAAATCACTGATGGGGAAGGGAAAGAAGGAGATTGAGGTTTTCATCACCACCTTTTAACTCTGTACCTCATTTCCCTCTGGATTTAACCTTTGTTAGGTTCTTGCCCTCCTGGAGACCTAGTGCCACGTGTTCAGGAGAAAGGCACTTCTTTAAAGGCAACTTGCTGGGATTTCTCTGAAATACGAGCTGTATGTTGGAGTCTGCTCCATGTTCTTTTCAATGATTCTCTTTATACAGGCCAGGGCATCAACACAGATCCTCCAATCAAAATCTGTGATCCCAAAGCTCACTGTTTTCCAGTGAACACTGGAAAATCTTGCAAAAGCTTTTAGTAACTGCAATACTGTTAAATGAATTTGACTTGGGATTCCATAACAAGTACCTCAGGTACATTTTGACGGAATAAGCAAGTTAGAAATAGTGTTTGCACCAACATTGCTGTGAATGCATTGAAAGAGAACAGTGAAGCAGAGTCAAATTTATGGACAAAATGTCCAGCCTACAGCTGGAGAATCGTGTTACTCAGAGGCTGAACAACCGGCCCACAGGCTGGGCACAAAGGGTGACAGTGACTGGGGTGATACTGGGCTGACACCAGTCACTAGTGGGGTTCTGCAGGGCTCCATTCTCAGCCTCAGCCCAGTTCTCTTCAACATCTTCACAAACAACGTGGACACAGGACTCAAAGGGATAATTAGTGTGCTGAGGACACTAAACTGGGAGGAGCAGTTGACTCCCTCAAGGGCAGAGGCAGCCTGCAGAGAAACTTCAACACATCAGAGAACTATCAATCCCCAACCACGGGGAGTTTACCAAGGGAAGTGCTGGATTCTGCCCCTGGGATGGGCAACCCTGGTTGTGTGGATGGGAAGGGGCCTGGGGGTCCTGGTCCATGGCCAGTTGGAGCTGAGTCAGCAGTGCCTTGGAGCCAGGAGGGACATCCCCATCCTGGGGGACACCAGGGCCAGCATCGCCAGCCAGGGCAGCCTCACCTCGAGTCCCAGGGGCAGTTTTGGGCACCACAGTTTGGGAAAGAGCTAAAGCTCTTACAGAGCGTCCAGAGGGACATGGAAGTGGGGAAGGGTCTGCAGGGGCCCCACGAGGTCACTGGCTCAGTTCAGCCTGGAGGAGCCTGAGGAGCTCCCCGGGGCTGCAGCTCCTCCCGAGGGGCAGTGCAGGGCAGCTCCCAGCTCTGCTCTGGGCCAGGGACAGCAGCCAGGGAGCAGCTGGAGCTGGGCCAGGGCAGGCTCAGGCTGGAGAGCAGGGAAAGGTTCTTCCCCCAGAGGGTGCTGGGCACTGCCCAGGCTCCCCAGGGAATGGGCACGGCCCCGAGGCTGCCACAGCTCCAGGAGCCTTTGGGCACTGCTGCCAGGGATGCCCAGGCTGGCATTGTTGGGGGGGCTGGGCAGGGCCAGGGCTGGATTTGGATGATCCCTGTGGGTCCCTTCTAACTCAGAATATTATGTGATTCTACAAAATGAACTTCTCTACAAAGATAATTCATTAGATTCAGATAATCTCTTGTGTCCAACTCCTTTTTAGAGATAGACAGTGGAAATATTTGCCACACAGTAAGTTTATTAACTTCCAAGTCAACAGGTCTCACTTATTTATTACCATGTGACCTTGCCTCAGTCTTCCACAAAAGAACAAAACAAAAAAGAAACAAACAAAAATAAAATCACACCACCAAACAAAACACACAAAAACACCCAAATAAAAAAACTACCAACCAACCAATCAATCAACCAACCAACAACATACAACCCCCTCGATGTCAGCCTAAAGCTCTGCTCATACAGCACAAATTAAAACTTGAAAATGCTAAAGGTACACAAACCAGTGAGCACAAAAACCCCAAGCAATCTCAAACTCCTGCAAACAGAATCTCTGGAATTAACAATTTTCTGGGCTGTCTCTGGAACTGTACTCACCCAGCACACTGCAGCCACCTGTGTTTCAACTCCCGAAAATGAGAAATAATCACAGCCTTCATCCCCTCACCAACCCTCCAGAGGCAGAAATTTTACAGCAAGGACCACTCCCACAACAGGGGACACTCAGATGTGACTTTTTAGCATAAAAACAGTAATTTATTCAAGATCTGACACTGAAACATCAAAATTCCTTAACCTTTGCAAGGCTGCAATGTGAGTACCTACATGCTACAAACAGGATCATTTTCTAACAGCAAATCATCTTTTGACTGAACAGTTCATCACAGCTCTGTTTTGTAATAAATGTTCTTTAGAAATAATCTTGAAAACCAACCCAAAGCAGAAACTGCTTCTATCAGCATCATCTTTGGTACTAAGAACACTCCAGTGACCCCCAAATTTCTATACATATCTATGTATATATATGGAAAATATTTATCTGTTTCAACACCCGAAAGAAAAAACCCAACTTTCCCCCCTATCAATGCTTTCATATAACAACCAAATCAATTTTTAAACTATGTATTTCTGTCACCACCTCTGGCTGCAAAATCACAGTGCAAAAAATATTCCATGAATTCACAACAAACAGACAACTTGTCAGAGGAGCAGTTCCAAGCAGCACATTTTCATCTCTTTAAAACTGATTCCATTTCAGGCACAGTCACAACATTCTTACCAAGGAGAGATTGGCCAGAGGGAGTTTTATTACCTGGGTTGCACTGCAGCTCTGTCCCGAGGGCTCCGGAGAGCACTTCCTCTATTTTCTGCACTATCTGATCACTCTGACAACTCCCAGCAGCTCCCGAGGCTTCGGAAGGCGCAGCTTGCTCAGCTGGGACTGTGTCACCATTGGGCTGCCCTTCCACATTTCCACTAACCAAGAAAAAAAAAGAAAAAAAAATTAAAAATCAACTTAATACAAGCTATTTTCCCCCTTTTTTTGGGATATTTTTTGTCATTCACGCTCATTTATTATATCCAGCCCTTCAGAGGAGTATTCCAACCTCCTGAAGAAGCTGTGATCATAGGAAAAGGTCTCATTTTGGATTATTTTCACTTATTCAGCCTGGACACTCTGTGACTGCTGAGGCTGAGACGCAAGGAAGAAAAAACCACATTCTGGAATGTGCCACATCCCCCTGCTCATACGACCATGTTGGGATTCCCTCCGTAAAACAAACACACACAACTCGCTCTTTTCCAGCTTTTTTTTTTTTTGCTCCTTCCAAGGTTTTCCTTGTGTCACGAGATAAACTCGGCCAATTTAGCCGTAAATCAGACAAACCAAACAGGCGCCTGTCCCAGCGTGAGGACAGCACCGAAACCGGGGGAAAGCCGGGTGGGCGCGTCCCTCTGCCATCGACTCTCGCTCCCCGGGCCGTGTTTCCCTCAGGGCGCCCTCACGGCCGCGACCCCCGCGGCCCCGCCATGTTGCCACCGACACGACCCTCAGGCCGTGCCGGTCTCTCTCCGCCCCGCGGCCTTCTCCGCCGCTCCCCACCGCCCCTTTACCCGCCATGCTGCTGCTGCTGCTCCTCCTGGATCTCCCGGAATTTGCTGACCACAAAGGACCGAAGGATCTGCTCGATATTCGTCGCCATGACACCCCCCCTTCCTTCCTGCCTCGACGCGAGGCCTCCAGCATCCCACAGTGCACCGCGGCCCCGGGCGCGCGCTGACGTCCCCGCTGTAAAACCCCTCGCGATTGGCTACGTTCGCTGTAAGCCCTCTCGCCATTGGCCGAGGCGGCGTGTGGCTGCGAACGGCCGCTCTAGCGCGGCGCACGGGCCATAGAGCAGCGGCGGGTTCCGGCGGGGGGGGAAGGAAGGTCTCGTGTCCCCTCAGCCGCCGCCGCCATGTTGTGGCGCTCCCGCCGCCCCCCCGCGATTCCCGCCTGCCGCCGCCGCCACCGGCAAAGCCCCCCCGAGCGTGTCCCCGTCCCCCGGGGAAAGCATTAAACCAGTCCCCGGCGCTCCGCGCCCACACCGCCGCCTCGCGAAATCCCCTTCCCCACACAGACACACCGCCCCGCCGCCGCCGCTGCTCGCGGTCCCTCTCGCGCCCCGTACGCCGTGTCCGAGCCCCCGCGGCCCCGCGGAGGGCACGAAAAGGCTCCGCGGGGCCGTGACCGCCGGTCCTGTCCCCCCGCCTTCCCGCCCACCCTTCCCCGGCGCCGCTGGACTCCCCGCGGCGGCCGCAACTTACCCGGCCGAGGCCATGGCGGGCTGAGGCGCGGCGCCGGCGGGTGCGATCGGGAGCGATGCCATCGGTGCCCATGGAGCGGGGCCGAGCCCTGCGTGTGCTCCGGGCGAGCGGCGGCTCTCAGGGGGCCCTGCCCGCAGACGGGCGGTGCTGCCGCTGCCGCATCACCGCGGGGCCCTCAGCCCCGGCTCCATGCGAGAGGCGCCCGCCCGCGCTCCCTCCCTCCCCCACGGCCCGGCGGTGACACGCACATGTGCTCCGGGGGCTGGCGGCGGGGCCGCGAAAATTAAAGGAACAAAGGGGGGAAACCAAAGGGAGGTGGATAAATAAAGTGCGCCTTTTGCCCGCCTGGAAAGCTAGAGCTTTTCTGGCGGTGATGGAACGCACCGAAATGAGTTTGTCCAGAGTATAGCCATCCTGGGGACCCCGTCAGTGCTGCCCCGAAATAAAATTTTAATTATATGGGTGTTCAAACAGTCTGTAAAACTGAATAATCTTTACGGCTGGGAGACTCTTCCCACACACAGTTTCTGTAGTAGTAACTTAGGGAAGTTAGTTGATCTAAAATAAATTTAAAATACCTCCAAACCTGATCTGATGAGTGGCATGCCTGCTCATGGTAATTACTAAATATTCTTTAAAGTCCCTTTCAACCCAAGCCATCCTGGGATGCTACAAAACCCCAAGTATAACTGCTTAATTACTGCTGGGGTCTACAAATTTTCAACGTCAATATTGTTTAATAATCACTTGCAAGACCCCTTAAAAGCAGCATCATTCTTCACTATGTCCTGCTGATCTGCCTTAATATTGACTTTGGAGAAAAAAGTGGATCAGAGACTTGGATCAATTTCCTTAGTTTTATGTTGCACTTGATTTATTACATTTAAAATAGAAAGCAGTTACAGTTAAGAAGTCCTTTTACCTGTTCATGCCATGCTCACACTAATATATGTTAGATTTACTGGTAGAACATTGTAATTTTTGGTAGCAAAGTGAAGACTGAAAATGTTTCACTTGAACAATTTCAGACATATTTAGATTCTGCTGATGCAAATGGCCTTGTCTCGACCAGGCATGTTGGTCTCTACAAAGAAAAACATGAAGAAAGGTGCCCCCAAAAAGCCAGAGAAGGACTTCAGTGTATGCTTCATGTTTCTGACTCCTTATAAACAAATATAATGTGATAATTACAAAAAATCCCTCCTCATACACATGAGGATCCACAGCCACATAGGAAAATAACTGTTCGTGCTCTCTCCATCTCTGCTTGCTCAATAAACTCCCTTTACTTAAACTCTTTTATTCCGTTTCAGCGTCAGGTAGTTTTCAGATTTTATTTAAATACTTTACTTTCATCTTGTCAAGACCAGTGATTGTTGCTGATTATGTTCAATTAGTAGATTAGGGGACTTTAGTAATAGTAGTTCTGCTGCAATCATCAATACTACTTAGAGCATTTATTCATGTGACTGTTCCCTTTCAAAGCAAGAGTCTGGGGTGTGCTTAAATATGCAAAAAATATTAATCATTATTTCCTAAGGTATTTTACAAAGAACAATGATGTTTTTTGCATTATAGCTCTCGAAGGGAGGAAAACTGGATCAAATCTGGTTTTATTAACAGCATTGTAGCACAATTGTTATGCTACATTAGACTAGACATTGGCCAATACTCTTTGGTTTCATAAAGCAGAAAGTTCAAATGTGGGACAAACTAAGGAGTTGCTCCTATGTGGTATTTCAAGAGATACAGAGACAAAATCCACCTTTGCACAGCCCTCACAGATGTCAGGAAAATCAATCCACAAACACCAGAGGTTTATGTCCAAAAAGGAGACAGAGGAGTCCTGTTACTTTATTCGAATAAAGGGAGAGGCCATGGGCCATTCCCCTGAGGTCTCTCAGATTGTTACAAGACGCAGCCTCCTTTTTATTCCAATTTCCCGGCCGCATTTCCCTCTCTTTCCCCATCGTCTGAGGTACTTGAGAGGTATAGACTCCCCTGATACAGACTCCCTTCTAATGTATACCTCCCATTTTTGTTTTCCTATGGAATTTATGGTTCCTCCCATCGCTTCTTTCATCTCTCAGTATCTAGGTTTACCTATCAGCAGACCCACAGTTTGTAAAGACAAATCTCTCTCGTTCCTCTCACAGACCACCACCCTCAACCCCTGAGGCAACTGTCTGATGGACAAAATAGAAACAACCTGGACATCCCGGAGGTCTTTCGGTCGCCTCTCCCCTTCCTCCCCGCCCCCGTCTCACAGTCCTAGACTTGAGGAATTTCTGTGCCAAAGGGAGCTACGACTCCCCCAGTCGCGACATTGCTGACACGCTCCCGTCCCTCCTCCCGCGCCGGTGCCGCGGTGCTCTCTGGGTCCTGTAGTTCCGAGCCTGGCGGAGGATCCTTCCAGCTCCCGCGTCCCCCCCTGGAGCACAGTAAGTGACCCAGCTGCGCTGGAACCGCGCAGGGGCCGCGGCTCGCTCGGGGTCTGGGGCTGCCGGTGCCCCCCGCGCTGCCCGCGCCGGGCTGGGGGCGCGGGGGGCGGCCCGGGGCCATGTGCGCCCGAGCCCGCGCTGCAACATGGCGGGGCACCCCTCCCGGCATCTCCGCTCGTCAGGGCAAATTCCCTCGCGGCTTGGCCCTCGCGGCATCCCCTTCATGGCAAATTCCCTCACAGCTTGATCCTCACGGCATCCCCCTCATGGCTTGGCCCTCACAGCATAGCCCCCATAGCAGTACCCTCAGGGCATGGCACTCACGGCATCCCCTTCATGGCATCCCCTTCATGGCAAATTCCCTCACGGCTTGATCTTCACGGCACCCCCCTGATGGCATCCCTGTCATGGCTTGGCCTTCATGGCATCCTCCTCATGGCATCCCCCTCATGGCAGTCCCCTCATGGCTTGGCCCTCACAGCATGGCCCCCATAGCAGTACCCTCAGGGCATGGCACTCACGGCATCTCCTTCATGGCAAATTCCCTCACGGCTTCATCTTCACGGCACCCCCTCGTGGCATCCCTGTCATGGCATCCCCCTCATGGCAGTCCCCTCATGGCTTGGCCCTCACAGCATGGCCCCCATAGCAGTACCCTCAGGGCATGGCACTCACGGCATCTCCTTCATGGCAAATTCCCTCACGGCTTCATCTTCACGGCACCCCCTCGTGGCATCCCTGTCATGGCATCCCCCTCATGGCAGTCCCCTCATGGCTTGGCCCTCACAGCATGGCCCCCATAGCAGTACCCTCAGGGCATGGCACTCACGGCATCTCCTTCATGGCAAATTCCCTCACGGCTTCATCTTCACGGCACCCCCTCGTGGCATCCCTGTCATGGCATCCCCCTCATGGCAGTCCCCTCATGGCTTGGCCCTCACAGCATGGCCCCCNTCACGGCACCCCCTCGTGGCATCCCTGTCATGGCTTGGCCTTCATGGCATCCCCCTCATGGCAGTCCCCTCATGGCATCCCTGTCATGGCTTGGCCCTCATGGCAGTCCCCTCATGGCATCCCCCTCATGGCATCCCTGTCATGGCTTGGCCCTCATGGCAGTCCCCTCATGGCATGGCCCTCACAGCATAGCCCCCATAGCAGTACCCTCATGGCAGTCCCCTCATGGCATCCCCTTCATGGCAGATCCACTCATGGCATGGCCCTCACGGCACCCCCCTCACAGCAATCCCCTCACGGCCAAAGTGGTGAAATATTTGCTTGAAGTAAATATTAAACTTCGAACCTCTCTGGTTTCGGACTTTGATTCACTTGGATTCTTTCCCTGCTGTTTGCAAAGTTGGGGGCTTACCAGCTCTTTTTAGAATTTTTTAATCTATCCAGTAGATACTGGAATTAATGAGCAGAGTTAATACTTATTTCAGTATTTTGTGTATGTAGCTGGAAGGGTAACACAGAAAGGGCATTTCAAGGATATTTCTCCCCCTCATCGTGGTACAAAACACTGAATGCTTCCAGCGTCCTACATTGCTTGAAGTGTCAAATTTAGTATTTTGGGAGTGGTTGTAAAAGTTTATGATCCTATTTATTATTAGCAGCAAAACTTGAGGGAATGTTTTGCCTAGGAAAATGCCAAATCCAGCTGTTCGGAGGATCACACCTGGAGCCAGTCTTGCAGAGCCTCAGCTTGGGCCATGAAAGACACATATAATAATGACTTTTCTTCTTTTATTTTGTTTTTTACACGACACTGAATGGCAGGAGGTGGAACAAGATGATCTTTAAGCTCCCTTCCAACCCAAACCTTCCATGATTATATATGACCAGGTGAGAGCCAGGAATTTGTCCTGAATAAAACACAAGCAAAAAAACCTTGTTTAACCCAAAGCTTTAAAATCTTAATTGCCACCAGATTCTGGAGGCCTCCGAGCTACTTAAGCAGCTCTTCATGTATTGAAGTCTGAGGATATGAAAAATTCTCTAAGGCTGTGGTTTTTTTCCTTCAGGATGAGCCTAATCCTGCCCCAACCTAAACTTGCAGTTCCCTTCTGGGATTCTGGCCATTTTGCAGGTTTGGTTGCCATGGCTGTTTTTTATTGTGCCTCAGAGCTGCCTGCACGCTTGGTACTGTGAATTCCCTCTGGGAACTGAGCCACGCAGGAAAAAAATGCAGAGAGAGGTGGATATCTTCACCTCCCCAGCCCCCAATTCCCTGTCTGTCCCTGGGACCAGGAACAGGCTGGGGCAGGAGGTGGGAATGGGAATGCAAACTTGCAGCCACCGAGCGTGTCCTGGTCACTCCATCAGTCAGGATGGTCCGAGGGCACAGCTGGCTTTGCTCTCTTCATGCTCCCTGGCTGCCACGTCCTGATACTTCCCTTGTCCTCCCTATGGTAATCCTTTATCTCTCGGGGACTTAGCCCAGCTCACTAAGCTGGGAGTATTTCCTATAGATACAGATATCTTCACTTTGCTGCATTGGTTGCCATTGTGGTGTCAGCTTTCCAGCATTGTTTTCCCGATCCAGGTGACTGCACACCCTTGGCACACGCGGGAGGGAGAGGGAAGGAGAGCCTGGAGGTGGAGAGCTTGGTGGGACCAATGGGGAGCAGCCCTGGGCGAGGGCAGCTCAGCCCTGGGTGCACCCGCAGTCGCTGAACCTGCAGCTTGCGCATCCCCAGCCTGAACGGGGGCCAGCAGTTGGCAGAGATTCCCTGGGAAGGCTGGCTCAGAGCTCCCCTTCTGACTGCCAGGCTCTGGGAGCACTCGGAATGTGCAGCAGGCTCCTAAGGAGAGACTTCAACCCATGGATTCATTCAGAGAGCAGAAGAGTTGGGTTCAGCCCACAGGGGTCTGGGACCACACAGCCTGGCTGCGAGCGAGTTTGGGAGCTGGGTGAAGGATGGCAGGGTGGATCCTAGGAGGGAATTGAAGTTGAGAGGAGAAAGTTTGAAGTTGGGAGAAGGAAGTTCCAGTTTTTGGCTTCTTCTCCAGTCCCTTCTTTTGATTATTTTGTCCCATAATGGCTCTGTGAAAAAAACCTTAAAACTCATTAACAGCTCAGACTGCAGGGGTCAGAAACACACAGCCCTCAGTGGGGTGGGAGCTGCACAGCCTTCCCAGTTTGGGGTTTTTCCTGTCTTCTTGTGCCTGACTGCAAGAGGAAGAATGATCCTTGTCCTTTAGTCCACAGCCAAGTGATGAGAGCTCCTCTCCGGGGGCTGGGGGTTGTGGATTTGAATGTTTACAGTGACACTGGGTCTGCAGTGTTTGGGAAAGTGCTGTCACTGCTAGGCCGTTTTTCAGACTCAGCTCTAAGAAGGGTAGGAGCTCATTGCATCCCAGGATGGTGTGGGTTGGAAGAGACCTCAGAGCTCATCCAGTTCCACCCCTTGCTCTGTTGAGGGATACTCTTCCCTAGACAAGGTTTCTCCAAGCCCTGTCCAACCTGACCCTGAATGAAAACATTCTGGACAAGGACCACGTCTTTGATCAAAAGAAGCTGGAATGCCTGCATCAGTTTTCCTGAATCCCACTGTTGGGAAGCAAAGATACAGAGGAGCACAGAGGAAACCAACAGCACTGGAGCTTAATTTAAAAAAATACACTGTCTGCAGGCGTGAGCTTCAGTCAGAGCCTTTGCTGCTTGTGCTGGAGTGCAGAGATCTGATTTTAGTTGCACCTTTCCTGCTGTAGTTTGAGGTGAGGTGATAAGGCACTGCCTTACTGAAATACTCCACCCAGCTGAGATTAAATATTTAGGTATCTTGCATCACACTCGAGAATGAATTGTTTAAGGAGTTTATGTTTCCTTACAGAGTTCTGTTCATAAATGCAGCCAAGGAGCTGAGTGTAACCCCCAGGTGTGTGCACAGGGTAAGTTTGGGGTGCTCAGTGGCTCCTGTCCCTGTTCACAGGGAGGGAGCAGTGCCTGAGTAGCCTCATGTCACTGCTCCCTGTGTTTGGAACCTCTCCATGCCCTGTGCAGGAGTCAGGATGAGGAAGGCTCTCAGGACTGTGGGCTTTGCCTCCCTCACTTGATTTTCTGTGCTCCACAGGGCCTGCTTGAGAGGAGAAGTTCCCTGGTTGGTTGGTGAGCTGCCTTCCTGCATCGAGGATAAAGGTCTCTGGGCTGATGCTCATCCCTGCTGACTCTGTCCTGGCATCCTCGGGGATAAGCTCTGGGAATCTCCTTGTCTTCGCTCTATCCTTGCCTCCTCTCCTCCTGGATACACAGAGTGATTAACTCGTTTCTTCTTTCCTGTTCTCACTTCATATAAGGACCTAACAACAGACCCTGTCCTGAAATGTCACCTTCATTTTAAAACATCTTTTAAACAAACATCTCCTTCTTTACCGAAGCAGACGATGGTTGCAGAAGGTAACGAAGGTGGTTTGGAATCTTTAAGGATTTCGTGTCACTTCCAAAAATCCTGGGGATGTGATAATCCTCACAGAGTAAATATCTACCTTGGAAATGACTTCAGGTCTTTTGAGAACACAGTTTTGACTGCTGGATTGGTGACAAAAATAAAATGGAATGTTACCTCTAGGAATCTTCATTTTTGAAGTGAGTGGGATTCCCAACTCTTCCCAACAGTGGGATTCTGGGCAGCAGAGGGACCTCCATGACATGTTTGAGTGTCTGTAAAACAGAAGCTGCCATGGCTACATCTGAGCCTCTTAAACTGGCATTGCCACCACAAGTTCTTCTCAAGCCACATTCCTAAATAAAAGTTGCTAGGATACCATAGTGGGATGCACAAATAACACTGAGCTTCAAAACAAGTGTGTGAAGCTTAATGTTCACTCACATTTTGATATAAAATGATTAAATATGGTTTGAAAATATCAGACATAGCTTGTTCTAGTTACTGCTCCCATAGAAAGCTTTGTCCTGCACGTGATGAATTCCTTCAGCTGGCTGTAGCACCAGAATATGTTACCTAGAGAAGGAGGTGATTGTTGGAGTGAGTTGCCATCGTGGTGAGCCACTTGAGGTGCTCACAGTGTCAGCAGTGTGGGCTTAGTGGGTGTGAATTTCTTAAGGGCCTTAAGCTGAAAGAGAGCAGGGATGGGTGGGATATTGGGAATTGGGAATTGTTCCCTGGGAGGGAGGGCAGGCCCTGGCACAGGGTGCCCAGAGCAGCTGTGGCTGCCCCTGGATCCCTGGCAGTGCCCAAGGCCAGGTTGGACATTGGGGCTTGGAGCAGCCTGGCACAGTGGGAGGTGTCCCTGCCATGGCAGGGGTGGGAATGGGATGAATTTAAAATCCCTCCCAGCCTAAACCATTCCATGGTAATTTGCATCATACCCCTTATTTTTCATACTATTGATTACATAGGCTAATTTTTATTTCTTGAAAAACTGCAGGTCCTGATTTTTAGATAAAAAGAGAATGTTCACAAGCTGATTAATGAGCAGTTTTTGACTGAAAAGAAATACCTAGGATGGGACAGAATTTATTTTGCATGAAACAACAGGATGAGCTGCTCCTGTTCTGCAAAGCTTTTGCCTCTCACTCCTAGAGCATTTGTAGGGAAGCTTCTGTCCCCTATTCCCAGCTGGAATGGCTGAGTTCCCTGACCATTGGCTGGCTGCAGGGTCATCAGTGGGGCGGGAATGTTGGGGCAGGGACATTTTAACCAGGGGCTGCCAATCTCTGCCCTCTTTGTGCCTCTGAGCTCCTGCTCTCCTCAGCCTGGTACACATAGCACAGAGTGAGTATGGGCTCTCTTGGCTTTAAATCATTCTGCTTTAAAGTTTTTAAATGATCCAATTTCAAATTTTTAACGTTTTAAAAGGTAAAAGTTTTAAATATTTTTGCAGAAAGATATATTGTGTATAGTTCAACTTGCTATTGATAAAACTTGCCTTAAAAAGTACTGTTTAGTGGCTACTGGCTCTGGGTACCACTGACAGTGCTCACTTAACTTCAAGGAGACAGCTGCCTGCTATGTGATAAATGTTCTTCTGTATTACTGTTTGATTACTGTCTATCTAATTCATCCCTTTGCTGTATCCCTCATTCTTTTATCATTTCTTCTTTCTCGAGTTGTAATATAAAAGAGTTGATCGTAATGGGATTTCCCAAATATCTGTACCAACACTGATCATTTTTAGCCTAACCTGAGGTTTTTTTCTTGCAAGTAATCGTGGAGTTTTATAATTAAAACATGTCTGCAACTTTGCAATGTCTGTATTTGGCTCAACACTGGATTGGAAACCTGTTGGTCTCCCCCAGCATGAAACTACCATTAAATGTTAGCTCTGGTGTGTTCAGTTGATAGTGAACAACTCAGTGTTAATTTTCTATATTTTATCCTCCTATCCATGTTTATTTTGACTTTATTCTACCTAGATATTTTGCCTAATCCAGATATTTTTCCTCATCAGGGCATCTTTAGTCGAGCCAAGCTATAGCAGCTGATGTGAGGGAAAGGGACATCCCTGCTTTATCTGAAAATCTCCTTTGCATACTTTTTGCTTTTCCCTTAGAAATCTCTTGGGTTTTGTGGGTTTTTTCCCCCTTTTCTAAGATATATTTTGTGTTGTTGTCCTCTCCTGTCCTCCTGCAAAGGAGGGGTCTCTGAGCTCACCTTGGGGCACTGGACACGTGCAGGTCAGTGACCAGTGAAGAGGGTGACCCTGCTTGTGTGTTGTGTGTGCTGGGATTACATCAGGGACACTCGTGGTTCCTTTTGTCCTAAACTCTTATCTGGGCTCTGTTCCTCCTCTGGGCAATGGGAGAATGGGAGGTGATCCCTACAGCCTCTGCCCTGGAGCCAGCCTGGGAGAGCTGGGAATGCTCACCTGGAGAGGAGAAGCTCCAGGGAGAGCTCAGAGCCCTTGCAGGGCCTATAGGGGCTCCAGGAGAGCTGGAGAGGGACTGGGGCCAAGGGCTGGAGGGCCAGGAGGCAGGGAATGGCTTCCCAGTGGCAGAGGGCAGGGCTGGATGGGATCTTGGGAAGTGGGAATTGTTCCCTGGGAGGGAGGGCAGGCCCTGGCACAGGGTGCCCAGAGCAGCTGTGGCTGCCCCTGGATCCCTGGCAGTGCCCAAGGCCAGGTTGGACATTGGGGCTTGGAGCAGCCTGGCACAGTGGGAGATGGTTGGCAGGAGGTTGGAATGGGATGAGCTTTAAAGTTCCTCCCAACCCAAACCAAACCAAACTCTTATTTTAGGTCCAAATAAGGACATACATAATTAGTTTATAAATTATGTTCTTCCTTCCTTCCTTTCTTTACTATTTTCTGAATTCCAGTGGGTTTTGTCCGTGCAAGTGAACTCTTCCATCAGTATATGTGTGGAGAGCACACACAGAAGTAAACCTCAGAAAGCAGAGGCTTCCAGAGCTGCTCAGAGAACACTTTGTACTTTCCTGGGAGCCCCATGTGCGTAAGCTGTGTGTGCATGCCCAGGTGGTGACGTGGTCATCCATGGGCCCACTGGCCAGCAGAATGTCCATGTGTTTTCCCAAACCTCACTGGAACGGGAGAGTGGAGTGCACACCCCACACTACCTTGTCTGAGTGAGCTCCTTTATTAATGCCACCTGCTGCTGGCCTCGTGGTTGTTCTCTCCCAGGAAAACCAGAGCTGGAAGTTATTTCCTTATCTCATTGCTGGAGCCTTTCATTTCCATGAGGTGTTCTGACCTTTTCAGGGATTGCCTCTAAAAACTCTTGAGTGGCCTCATCCAGCTCCAAACACTCTGTGTTCATACAGTGAGTGCATCAGAAGGACTTTGACCTTTGCAGACTTGGATTCTCCAAGGAATTGTTGCTCAGGGAGGCTGTGGACTCCTCATCCCTGTCCAAGGCTGGGTTGGCACTGGGGCTTGGAGCAGCCTGGTAGAGTGGAAGGTGTCCCTGCCATGGTAGGGGTGGGATGGGATGAGCTTTAAGATCCCTTCCAACCCAGACCCTCATGGGAGTCTGTGATTCTCTAGGCTGCAAATCCCAGCCTAGTCACTCATCAGGGTTTTCCCTCTGTCCCAGGTTTCTGTGTAAGTGGGAGCAGTTTCCAATGTGACAAAATCAAACCCAGGATGGTTTTCCTGACTGATTCCTGGTGTGCTCTGGGGCTGTTCAGCCTTGGAGGTTTAGTGTGTATCACATCTGAGGAAGCTCTCCAGCACTCTGTTGTGCCTGAAGCTCTTGCTTTCCCCTCTTCCCCCAGCTAATTCCAGCTGTTTTCCTTGTGTCCAGGTTTCCTGCAGACCCATGGCCGAGCGGGTGCTGGTGATTGGCAGCGGGGGCAGGGAACATGCCCTGGCCTGGAAGTTGGCACAATCCCCACATGTGAAACATGTGTTTGTGGCCCCGGGAAATGCAGGCACAGCTGACAATGGAAAAATCTCCAATTCAGGTAAAAACAAAAAAAATACCATTTTAAAATTTGATAACTCAACCAGGAAAGTCTTGAGTTGAAATCACAGCTGGTAGTGGGAAAGGATGATGATTATAATGAAATGATGATGATGAGATGATGATGATGGATTACTATTTTTTAAGGTTTTGGGCATGTGAAATAGATTTTAGATGCAGTTAAGAAAAAAAAAAGTCTGAGTAAAGCCTTGTGTAAGTTGTGTGATTAATTTTATAAGATCCCAGCTGTGATATCTCATTCTTTATGTTTGGGTTTGGAGGATTCAGCCAGAGCTGTTCCTCTGGGAATTCTGCTTGGGATAGTTGCTTGGTTCCCACCTAAATTCCCTCCTGTGTTCTCAGAATTGTGTTGAAGCCCCATGATCTCCACAACCTGTGACAAGAACACTCTGTCACTGTGAAAATAAATTCATTCCTTTGTCTTAGTGACCTTAAGAAATCAAGGTTATTTTCCAATATCTCTCTCAATGTGCTGACTGCCTGGTTTGAGCTCTTAGTTTAACCCATTAAACTCTGACTGGCTGTAATGGAAACTTTTCATAGTTACTAGTTTTGAGAAATCAAGCTTCAGCTGTTGCAAATTCAGTATCCCAAATTTGATGCTGCATTGCAAGAAAACCTGGTCTGAGGTGCTGCGGTGGCACCCAGGGGCTCAGTGCAAACCACAGAGATTCCTGTGTCCTTTCCATAACACATCCTGATTTAGGGGCTTTAACCCACCTGAGACTTCAGCTTTCCCTTTAGAATATGTGATAAGATACAGAATTCCAGGTGACACGGGATGGATGTGAGTGTGGCTCATACACATCCACTTCCTGCCCTGCTGGGGGTGTGGGAGCAGCCCTGGGTGTTGCTGTCCCACGTGGAACCTGCCAGGTTCTTGTGCAGCAGGGAATTATTGCATAGAATTCCATTGGAATGCTTCATTACAGGCTTCTTAAAGAACTCTGTCCTTCATTTCTCTGACCAGTCACAGCATCATGAGTAGTTTTGCTCTGTTGGGCCTCTGGGGAGAGGCCTGGAAGGAAGAGCTTGACAAGACCAAAAAAACTCTTTTAGCCTTGTGCTAAATGGAGTCAGTGCCAGGCTGCAGGGCCTGTGGAATGGGAATTCCAGCATCTTTTTTTCCAAGCTGTGCCTTTTTAAACACCCCTGCTGTTCTTTTCTCTCTTTTATTCCATAAAAAACATTGAACCACCTGTGGATGATGGTTGAGCTCGAGCCAGGTCCATGAAATCTCCCATGTGGAATCAATTGTTTTGTTCTACCCATGGGCTCACCTGTGCTGGGAGAGAGGAATCTTCACCACCACAGAAAGATTCTAGAATTTATGAAGAGTTTGACTTATGTGGGTTTTTAAGGAAAGAATTTGTCTCACCTGTTCAGGAATTCCAAGGCTGTCACTGGGGCCTTGATTTAACTCAGGGTGGAAAATGGGAAGCAGCTTTACAGAACCACATGAGCCCTGTTGTGTTGTGTGGGCAACAATACCTGAGAAATCTGGGAATATCTGGGAAACTCCTTCCCTGATTTCTGGGGATTTTTTGGTATAATCAAGATTGGGCTCTGAAAGTTTGTTCTGCCTTCATGGGTCATGGAATTGCCTTTAATTAGCATTGCAACTCTGGATCCTGGGTGATTGCTGAAACATGAAAAAGTGAGCTGAAAATGATAAATAACCTTAAATCTTTCAAACTTTACCTGTATTCAAGTAAGAAAAAAATCTTTGTGATTGATCTGAGCTGGTAATTGTTTCCAGCAATAAAGAGGGATTTAGGTTGAGTGCCTGAATCCAGGTTTAAATTCAATTTAGCCTGGATTATCAGGGCAGTTCTGGTGCAGAAGCACGGACAATGGCTTGCTGAATGCAGACAGACATAGCTGTGTATGTGAATGTCCTTCACCATCCTGACACCTCCTTCTGTCACATTTTACCTCTCAGTGTAACTCGTGCTCTTAAACTGAAGCTCCACCTTTGACAGCCTTGGTCCAAGGTCCCCCTGTGTGTTCCAAAGGAATGTCCAGCTGTTGTTCTAAGCAGTCAAACACAGTTACAGGAACATCCCCTTTCAGTCAACAAGCTGAGGAAAATGATGTTTGGGAGGGCAGTTCAAATCATGGATAAACAACATGATTTGTTCCTTCCTGTTTGTTGACAGGACATTTCCCCATGGTGTAAATCTTGTGCCACACTCAGTGTCCATGTCATGAGTAGATGAGACATGCAGCAGGAAATCTGGGGTGAATCCCAGGCTCTTTCCTTTCTCTGCTTGGGGAGGGGCTCCAGACAAGGGCCTGGGGTGCCAGGAGCCAGGGAATGGTTGAGAGCAGGGTTGGATGGGATGTTGGGCAGGAATTGTTCCCTGGGAGGGTGGGCAGGCCCTGGCACAGGTGTGTTGTGCTCTTGGGTTTGCTCTCTTGTGAGCCAGAAGTCAAATGGCAGCAGCTGCACATGGAAGTCAAATGCCTTTGTTTTTTACCAGTGTTGGTGGAACAAAGTTAAAGAGGTGTCAAGGAGGTGATTTTTATTTGTGTTCAGTCTGGGTGTTCCCTACTCCACCTGAACAGGGTAAATCTATAACCAAAATGTAGGTTCTGTTGTGGAATAGGGAAATTTTATGGGAGGAATTGTTCCTTGGGAGGGAGGGCAGGCCCTGGCACAGGGTGCCCAGAGCAGCTGTGGCTGCCCCTGGATCCCTGGCAGTGCCCAAGGCAAGGTTGGCCATTGGGGCTTGGAGCAGCCTGGCACAGTGGGAGGTGTCCCTGCCATGGCAGGGGTGGCACTGGGTGGGCTTTGAGATCCCTCCCAACCCAAACCATTCTGGGATTCTATGAATTTATTCATCCAGGGTGGGGGGAGCACAATGGGCACAGACACAAATCCTGTCCTCTCCTTCCTCTCTCATTGCTTCCCAGAAACTGATTGGAGAGAGCATCAGCTCCCAGTGTATTGGCAGGGTTGTGCCAAGGGAGAGGAGGAGAGGAAATGGCTCTCAGTTGCACAGGGGAGGTTCAGATTGGAGATTGGGAACAATTTTTCCCTGCAGAGGGGTCAGGCCTTGGAATGAGTTGCCCACTGGAGTCGCTGTCTGTGGGAGTGTTCAGGAGGAGTCTGGATGTGGCCCTTGGGGACAGGGTTTGGGGTGATGCTGGTGCTGTTGTGGTGGCACTGGGTGATCCTGAAGGGCTCTTCCAGCCCTGGTGATCCTGGGATCCTGTGCCCCTTTGCCAGCACCGTGCCCTGGTGTGTTCAGTCCCCTCCCTGCATAAGCAGCCAATCCACACTGGGCTCATCTCTTTCTTGGCTCTCTGGATCTGTGTTCCCATCCTCTGCAGACCTTGGCTTTATTTATTCATGATAAAAGCAGTGCAATTGCAGAGCTTTGCGTAACTTTGGGATGATGAGGTTGACATTACTGTCTTTGGTGCAGGACGTTTCTTTTGTTTGCACAGTTTGGGGCATTCCAAGTGTCACCACATTGAATGTTTGGTTTTGGAAAGATAATGGTTGTAACAGCCTGAGCCCACATATCCTCAGCCATATGACAGCACGGTGTCCTTCTTAATTAAGTTCAACATAATATTAAAAAAAGTTCTGATTCCCCTTGGCTTCAGAGGGCTCAGTTTAGTGCAATTTTTAGCTGGCACTACAAAAAAAAAGAAATAAAGTAGATGAGTTGGAATTCTACCACCAACCATTTCATCCCCAACACCTTCCTGGCACCAAGATCATAAAATCACAGAATTGTGGAATGGTTTGGGTTGGAAGGGACCTTAAAGCTCATCCAGTGCCACCCATGACAGGGACACCTCCCACTGTCCCAGGCTGCTCCAAGCCCCATGCAGCCTGGTCTTACATCTGTAAAGCTCCGTGGTGCCTCTCCTCAGGGATGAGACTTGCTGGAAAGAAGTTTGTTTTTTCCCTTTCGAGGTGTTTTTTTCTTTGCAATGTGGCTTGTGCTGGCAAACAGGTTCTTAGGGGTCAGAGCAGTTTGCTGGCTGCCAGCCCAGGGGATCCCTGAGCTTTTTATCTCACCTTCAAGAGCAAGGTGGGTTGACAGGGCTATGAAGGGTCTGGAGGGGCCCCACGAGGAGCAGCTGAGGTCCCTTGGAATGTCCAGCTGGAGCAGAGGAGCCTGAGGCCAGAGCTCCCCGAGGGGCAGTGCAGGGCAGCTCCCAGCTCTGCNCCAGGCTGCTCCAAGCCCCATGCAGCCTGGTCTTACATCTGTAAAGCTCCATGGTGCCTCTCCTCAGGGATGAGACTTGCTGGAAAGAAGTTTGTTTTTTCCCTTTCGAGGTGTTTTTTTCTTTGCAATGTGGCTTGTGCTGGCAAACAGGTTCTTAGGGGTCAGAGCAGTTTGCTGGCTGCCAGCCCAGGGGATCCCTGAGCTTTTTATCTCACCTTCAAGAGCAAGGTGGGTTGACAGGGCTATGAAGGGTCTGGAGGGGCCCCACGAGGAGCAGCTGAGGTCCCTTGGAATGTCCAGCTGGAGCAGAGGAGCCTGAGGCCAGAGCTCCCCGAGGGGCAGTGCAGGGCAGCTCCCAGCTCTGCTCTGGGCCAGGGACAGCAGCCAGGGAGCAGCTGGAGCTGGGCCAGGGCAGGCTCAGGCTGGAGAGCAGGGAAAGGTTCTTCCCCCAGAGGGTGCTGGGCACTGCCCAGGCTCCCCAGGGAATGGGCACGGCCCCGAGGCTGCCAGAGCTCCAGGAGCCTTTGGGCACTGCTGCCAGGGATGCCCAGGCTGGGATTGCTGTCGGGGCTGGGCAGGGACAGGGCTGGGACTGGATGATCCCTGTGGGTCCCTTCCAGCTCAGGAATTCCATGATTCTGTGATTTATGACTCTATGACAGTGGATGTCCAACCAGAGCCTTTGCCTGGGGTTTGAGGGTGTGTTTGGGGTGAGTCTCTGTCAGTGTAGGCCTCACTCTTCCAGGTTCCTAGTGACCTGGCAGCTCAGAAGCTGAGGCTGGTGAGTGCTGTGTGATAACTCAGTGCTCAGGAGCCCCCATGGATGAGATCTTACCCTGTTCTGTGTCTCCAACAGCTGTTCCAGTCAGTGACCATGCTGCTGTCGCCCAGTTCTGCAGGGATCAGGACATCAGGCTGGTGGTGGTCGGTCCCGAGGTTCCACTTGCTGCTGGTAAGAGAAACAAGCTGGAAATCACAGCCCTGAGCATTTAGGAAGAAAAGTAAATTTTAGTCTTCATCTGTGCATCACTCAGCTCTGTCTGCAGTCTGAATAGAAACAGATCCTCCGGGGCAGTTTCCCTGAAATTCAGACTTGTACGAAGGTGAAAAAGAATTTCTGAAGGGTAATGACTGAGCAAGAAGACCAGTTTTGGTTTTCCTATGGAGTTTTCATGTTCTGAAATAATTTTAATATGAGTCTTGGTAAAAAACCCCTAATTATAAACATGCTGATAGTTTTTCTACTTAAACCATTTGGCATCTTCACAGAAGACTCACGTTGACCTTTCAGCTCAAAGGTGTCATAAACCAGGTGGGGGATTGTCATCCTTTCCCAAACCCAGCACATCTGGGAGCCTCCAGTGGTGCAGGGTTACCTGCTCCTGGTTCCAGTGAGGAAAGCAGGCACTGCAGGCACCCAGATGGCTTCTTATTCCTGCCATTCTTGCTCCAAGGAATCAGTGCACCCCTCGACTTGGCTGGCCTGGCTCCCGTAGATCATCTGGAGATTTATACCACGTTTTGTGTTTAGGAATTGTGGATGACTTGACAGCAGCTGGGATCAGGTGTTTTGGCCCCACAGCAAAGGCAGCTCAGCTGGAATCCAGCAAGAGCTTTACCAAAGCCTTTCTGGATCGTCATGAGATCCCCACTGCCAGATGGAAAGCCTTCACTGATCCCAAAGCAGCCTGTGCCTTCATCAACAGGTACAATTCTTGTCATTTTAGCCACATTCTTACTAGATACTATTACATACTTACTACTATATACATATACATAGCATGCTGGATATCCAAACCAATCAAATGATCTCTCATGTATCGACACCTTTGGCACAGAACATCTGCAAAGGTTTCAGAGGGTCACCTACCACCACTCTCAAACTGCTGCAAATCTGAGAAAAATGGTTCCTCCTGCTCTAAAATGAAATGAGAGTTTGGTGTTCAGTTCACAGGAGAATGTAGGACAAGCTGTTATTTTTTTGTCAGTCTGCCTGCTGGGGAAAGGCAGGGAGCAGCCCAGAGCCATCTGTGCTGGCTTCTTGTCCCTTTTCTTCACCAAAAAAACCTGGAGAATTACTCAGCAACTGCTGATCTGCTCATCACAGTACAGCTCAGGTGAGCCCAGGTGACACAAGAGTAAATTCCCACATGGAAAGCAGTAATGAACAGTCAGGAAATTCCCTGGTGGGGAAAAGAAGCAGAAACCCTTTTCAGGCAGAGCATAACGAGAGCAGCCTGGTGTGATTTGTGTGTTATTCAGTTAGGTTGCTGTGAAAACTGAGAAGTACTTTGATCTTTGGAGTCTTGAAGTGTTCGAAATGTCTTTGCAAGGACTGTTTGTGCTAAGTGTCTGTCTTGTGCCCTGGCAGTGCCAACTTCCCTGCTTTGGTTGTCAAAGCCAGTGGCCTGGCAGCTGGCAAAGGAGTCATCGTGGCTTCGACCAAGGAAGAAGCCTGCAAAGCTGTCACTGAAATCATGCAGGTGAGCAGGAATGCCTCACACAAAATCAGCTGTTCACCACCTCAGAGCACCACAGATATTCCTTCTTTCATGTAATAGGAACTTGGCTGTAAGACATCAAATCTTCTACCCTTTTATTTGGCCAGCCGTGAAATTCTGTTGTATTTATTGCTTGAGGCACAGTTCCTGTAGGCTAAAATAAAACCATTCTTCATGAAAATCCACCCTTATTTCACTTATTTAGAGATGCAATTCCTTTTTTTTTTCCACTGTATGAGACTTTTGCAATCCCAGAGGTCTCACAGTGCAGGAACACGAACTCTGTGATTGAGGTGGATCTTTACAAGCACCATTTGGACTAAGCACAGCACTTAAGTGTGTAGTCAAATTCTAGTGGGATTATTTCAAGTGGGGCTCACATTGAGGAAGGATATTCCACAAATACATTTGGAGCATCAAGATTTGAAGTGAGGCCAAGTGCAGTAATTTTATCTGAGCAGTGAGGAGCACAGAGCTCAGGCTCCTGGTCAGGCCCTCAGCTGCTGTCAGCAGCACAGCATCCTAAAATTCCATGGAGCTCTGCTGATCCATGGGAGACATTATCTGACACACTTGTGCTTCAGGAGGCAGAACATGGGGGCTGCAGTCACATTTTGGGGGGGTCTGTGGTCACTGGACAATTCATGTCTGAACATGGCCCAGTGTCTTGTACAAAAACCCAGCAAGTGAGAGAGTTCTAGAGACCCCCAAAATCACCTTGGCAGTGTGGGCTGCTTGTTCTTCATTTCTTAATTACCCAGAATATGCAGTCAGGGTTCAAACATTGCACTGGGAATGAAAACCTGGCTCTCTTCCCATGTATAAAATTGCACTTTTTGATCAAGTGGAAGTGCAGGTTGGACACTGGGCAGTCACTGCTGTTGGGGTGAATTTCAGAATGCAGAGCAGGAGGAATTGCTCAGTAATCACAAATATCCTCTGCCATTTGAAAATACTCAGTAATAAACCCTGCATTTATTTAAGAATAAACAGAAAAGAGGAGTAGGGATTTTACCACTGCTGACATCCCTGGGGGGAGAATGGATTCATAGTCTCAAACCTGTGCTTCATTTTTTGCTGTATTAAAAATACGTATTTGTTGTTGTATTTTCAATAGTTTAAAACTAAAACAAAACTCAAGAGATTTTGTTTTACTGTAGGATAAGAGTTTTGGCACAGCTGGGGAAACTGTTGTTGTTGAAGAACTTCTTGAAGGAGAAGAAATTTCTGTAAGTGCATCTCACTGGAATGCTTTGGTTCCGAATTGTTTGGGATTCACTAAGTACCTTCACCTGCAAAGTAGAGGATTTTATTAGTTAAATTAAAACCATTCCCTGCTTATATATAAAACTGTGATGGTTAAAGACAGCAGATTAAATTAAATCAAATGAAATAAGAATAACTGGTGCCACATGGAAAAGAAAACCCAAATCTTAACATTTTTAGTGTTGTGGAGGGCCCAGATCTGTGTTAGGATTTTGTGACAGCTCAGTATTTCCACACTGTTGATTCATGTGCAGACACAGAACATTTCCTTCACTCTAAGCTGATTCATCTCCTTCATTTCAAAACTGGACCTGGTTTAAATGGCAGAGTGGAGGGAAGGGAGAGGAAGCCCAGGGTTGGACAACTCGACACTTGCAGCACACAAAGGACAGCAGCCAAGTTGCAGCTCAGGTTCCCTGTCCTGGAGCTGCAATGGGTTTGTGCTGGAAGCTGGGAACATTCCTCTTGGAGCTGTGCTGCTTACAGAGTAAATCTGCCCCAGCTCTCTGCACGGCCACACATTCCTGCCTGCCAGGGAGAAATGGATGTGCACATTCTGTGTGTATTTATCCCCTCCTGCTTGCCTTGACCTGTTTAGGAACTTATTATCCAGCCCTTCATTCTCTGCTGGATGGGAAATACATCATGCTCCTAAATATTCCTTGGAATACCAATGTATTGTAATGTAACACAATAATCCAAACATGCAGTTGGAGGTGGGTTTTTTTCTCTGCTCACTGTCAATTAGGAAGGAAATGTACTGCTTGCCTTGCCCAGCAAAATAATTCACCTTCCACAAATCACCTACTTTTTAAGATATTAACATTTGTGCTTGTTTTGGATCCTTGCTGGTTTTATAATTAGCGTTATAAAATGGTTTTAAGTACTGCTCCCATTAGTCCAGACAGGGAACAACGTTACCCAGTTTGAGTGCACAGCATCATCCAGAAGATGCCTGCAGGCTTGTTATTCTGAAGATACTGAGGATAAAAGCAACTGCTGTATACATAATTTATAAATACTTCACAAGTAAATAGCTTTATCAGCAAGGAAAAGGAAGTCTTGAAAGCAATGTAATGCCTTCCTTCCGGGGCAGGGGCTGGGAGGGGAAAGGAAGAAGTAATTTCCATCCTGCAGTATCTTAATTAATTTTTTTTAAACCTTTGGAGTGATTCTTTTCAGTGCAACTGCTGATGGCATCATTTTTCTAGGTTTTATTAAAGGTAATTTCTGAAGGAAGGTCACACAAAATGAGTCCCTGCTCCCTGAGGAAAAAGCAAATGCTTAGAGCCCCATCCTTTATTTTCTCAGGGAGGCAGAATTTCTCCTCTTGAATATCCTTTTGTCACGCTGAAAACCATCTATATCTGCACTAATTGCACTTGAATTTTAACCAAAGCCAGGAATTGTAACTCTTTTCCTTGTTTTCAGTGCCTGTGCTTCAGTGATGGTGTCACCATTGCTGCCATGCCCCCAGCCCAGGACCACAAGAGGCTGATGGATGGAGATGAAGGCCCCAACACAGGAGGGATGGGAGCTTATTCCCCAGCTCCTCAGGTGAAAAGGGACTGATAAGGACGGGAAAAGGGACTGATAAGGGATGTTTCACTGCAGCTGTAGCACTGAGAGCCTGTGGGAATGTTTAGTTGCAGTGAGGAGCAGCAGGGAACAAGCTCTGCAGGATGGAAAGAGCTGCCTAAAGCAGACATGGCCAACTGAAATCCCCAAATCTCTCTAAAGAGGAGCATACCTCAACTCAATTACTTGGAAGTGTTATTCCTGCAAGCTTATATTTGATTGGGATTTAAGTGTTATGAAATGCTGCTCATTAGAACGAAGTGCTTGAACCCACAGTTTTATCTTGTGCCAAACAAAGCTGATGGTGAATTTTGGCTGTGGCTTAAGGTGGTTTGGGTTCTGTTTGGTAGGGAACTTCTATTGAAGGCAGAAATAGAGAGAAAAACTTTCTTAGCTTTCCATTGGAGTGAGCAAGAGACCATCCAAGAGTTCTGCTTGCTCTTAAAAACACAAAATCAATCCCTCCTTTTTTGCAAACATTGGTTTCTAATCCTTTTTTATTAGATTTCTAAAGATTTGCTGCAGAAGATAAGGGAGACTGTTCTTCAGAAGACTGTTGATGGCATGAGGAAAGAAGGTGTCCCCTATTTGGGTATGTACAAAACTTGGGGATTTTTAGTCATAGGGAGAACAACCTTGTATTTTGCTTTTTCCTCTTTGTAGCCTAACTCACACTGGAAGTTAAGGGAAACAGCTTTGGTTTATTGGGAACTGGGTTTGTTAGCAGTGGCTTGATTCAGGGTCCATGGAAATCAACAGAGATCATTTCATGAACAGGTGATAATTCCTCAAGTGAGGGAGAACAGAAAGGAAAATGTTCAAAAATAAGCTGCAAAACTGTGACCACAACTATTTCTGCCTGATTTATTTCTAACATTTCTCAAATTCACTGAGCACAGGTGGCAGCCTTTCAAACCCTGTTATCAACAGATTCAAAACAAGTGAGTTCCTGAGATACCTTCTTGTATCATTTTTTTGTTCTAGGTGTGCTTTATGCTGGATTAATGCTCACCAAAGATGGGCCTAAAGTTCTGGAATTCAACTGCAGATTTGGTGACCCAGAGTGTCAGGTGAGTTGTTTTGTAGGTAGCTACAGTTTGGCATTGTGGGAGGAGAAAAAACTCTGACCATCTACCACTACTGGTAACCAGCATTGGGGTGAATAATCAGCTCATTGCACCAAGATTTAAGATATTTGGGTTGTTTGTTCAAGGCAGAAGGTCTGTTAGGGAACTCTTCCCTTCCTGAGAGGATTTCAGTAGGCTGGGCTCAAATCTGTGCTTTGCAAGGGTCAGCTTGAGGAGAGCTCAGCACTTCCCTGTCTTTTCTGGAATGGATTCTGGATTTTTTCTTGCTCCCTGTTGACAAGTGGAACAAAACTCTCAATTTCTGTTCTTCAGAACAAATTAGGTTCTTTGTCCTCACCTTTTTCCCTCCATATGTACCAATTCTTCTGCCCACAGAAATTCTCCTTAAGGAAGAGTATTTTTCAGGGCTCACAGATTCCACACTGTATGTATAATGTGTGAAATTACAACATGTGGACATATTTAATGGTGGATTTAGAGCTGCATTATTGTCTTTTCAATGCAAGAACACCAGGTTTGATTTGCTGCTGTGTGTTTGTGCAGGTGATTCTGCCCCTGCTGAGGAGTGACCTGTACGAGGTGATGCAGGCAGTGATCAACAGGAGGCTGGCCAGCTCCATGCCCCTTTGGAAAGAGGACAGTGCAGCTGTGACTGTGGTCATGGCCAGCCAAGGCTATCCAGGGGCATATCCCAAGGGCTTGGAAATAACAGGTGAATAGAGCAGGAGAAGCTGCAGGAGGCTCGTTCCTCCCCTGGCCTCTCCCTGTTCTCTCCTGCTGCATGAAGGGGAATCACTAGAACTGAGATTTGTAGAAATCCTGCTTCTGGGTCAGCAGGAACAGCTGGATTTTCACACATCTCGGTTTATTTTGGTGTATTTTCAGTTCTCCACACTGTGTTGTTCTTTGATATTTAATACCTGCTACAGTCAGGTGGTTCTGATCAGGTGCTTGGGTCACACTGATGCTTTGTGCTCTGAGTGTCACTGAGGCATAAAAACCCAGCTGGAATTATGTTGTGTGCCAGCTAAATGCCTCTTCCCACATCCCTGAGCACACAGGTGACTTATCTCCCCTCCAGAGGCACTTTTTACAGATTCATTCCTATTTCCCAGCGGGTTCCCACTGCCTGTGGTTTGTAGACACGAGTGCTCCATGTCCCCTCCCTGAGAACATTGTGACCAACGAGTGATGTTTTTCCCCACACCCACAGGGCTCGCTAAGGCCAAGCAGCTGGGGCTGGAGGTGTTCCACGCCGGCACGGCGCTGAAGGACGGCAGGGTGGTGACCAGCGGGGGCAGAGTGCTCACGGTGACGGCGCTCAGGGAGGAGCTGCCCGCGGCGCTGCGGGATGCCAACCTGGGCGTGGCTGCCATCCACTTCCAGGGGGCCATCTACAGGAGGGACATCGGCTACCGGGCCATAGCCTTCCTCAGGCAATCCAGGTAGACATTCCATAGCCCTGTGGGAAAAACGAGGTTTACTCCTGGGAAATTTTTAAAAAGGTTTAATAAGGGGTTTGATAAAATAGGGACAATAGGAGACAGAAATAAAGCAAAGGGTTAATAGGGCCTGGTGCTTGGCACGATGCCAGAGGCACACTTTAGCTAACAAACCTCTGCTGTTAAATGCCCGAGTCTCAGACATATTCATAGATTTCTGTGCATCATCAACTATTCCTTTTTTGGTATCTCTTTGGGTTCCAAGTCTTCCCCTATCCGGTTATCCTGTGTTTCACTTCTGATCGATAAATCCTTCATTCCAGGCTCTGAGGCCTGTCCATGTTATCTTCAGCCAGATAGTCCAGGAATTTGGGGAATTTCCTTGCTCATCTTTGCTATCCTTAGTTTACTACATAAAGAAACATTCTACATATGATATAATCCTAAGACATCACACTACTTTTTAAAATGAAATATTTTCATTCCACTTCATTTTCTTACATTACACATATGACATTCATTTGAATATTTGCAAAAAGCCAACAATACAATATGCATTTATAACACCTGAACTGGGAATAACTGCTGTGGAAAGGACCTAAGTGCATCCCTGGTCGATGTTAATAACTGCTCTTACTCTGTGTAACTCTTCAGGAGTTTTAACCCCATCCTTGTGTTCAACCTGAGCAAGACCAGCTGAGGGATGAACATTTTGGATGCCTGATCCATGTTCTCGCTCTCCTAAATCTGAGTTAAACTACAGTGACAAGCACACAGGAATGATCTTGTTAGGTCTGGTTTAGGGGAGGTGAACTTTGGCTTCTTGGACTTTGGATCACAGCTTTTGCTCTGTGGTTGTCTTGTCCAGAAGTCTGATATTTAATATCATGAAATGTGGTCACAGCCCCGAGGCTGCCAGAGCTCCAGGAGCCTTTGGGCACTGCTGCCAGGGGTGCCCAGGCTGGGATTGTTGGGTGTCTGTGCAGGGACAGGGCTGATCCCTGAGGGTCCCTTCATGATTTATACATGAACAAAGTTCAAGCAGGCTTATTGGCTCTTTTTAGCTTTTAGAAATGGTTAAGATTACCTTGAACTCACCACCTTGTTGGGATTTGCATTTTACTGGGAGAGCTGCCTAACAACAGGGTAGGATTCATCACTTCTTTCCATTCTCATTCCTTTAATTGTCACAATATTTACTGTGAGACTCTGGAAATCATATGGATGTGGGGATTTTTTTATAGCAGGGAGTCCTGTTGTCTCTTTAATGTTCCTGAAAGCTTCTTGCAGGTTTTTAGACTCATTTTTACCTAATAAGAAACTGCTCTGCTCCAATGAGCTCCTAACACACCTTTTCCCAAGGGGTTGTTTTGTAGGCTGGGAAGCACATCAGTGACAGTTCTGTTGCTGCTGGCAGTGTATCCTGATGGGTATTTTGTAAAATTATGATCAATAAACTTCCTAAAAGACCAAGGGTGTTGGTATTTAGTCTTCTTTCTCTCCTAAGTGCTCTGCATTTCTTGACAAACTGCTGTGAAAATGTGGAATTGGGATTTGTAGTAGAAAAAAAATCAGGTCAGTGAGGCAAGAGGAGGCACTTTGCTGAGCAGTTGCCTCCCACACTGAGTTCCTGGGCCACATCCAGCAGCTTTCCTGCCTGGAATGCCTGCCCAGGAGGATCCCTGGCTGCACAAGGAGCTCCTGGGAGCTGTTTCCAGTTGGTGCCTGGGACACTGCCCTGGAGGCTGCACCGAGTTCTGCTCCTGAAGGGGCAGGGATGCTTCAGTCCCAAAATCACAGCCTGGCTTGGGTTGGAAAGGACCTTAAAGCTCATCCTGCTCCTGCCATGGGCAGGGACACAGTTGGGCTTTACAAAGGTGGTTTGTGTTTAGATTGCTTTTTTTTTTCAATTTTTCATTTTAGGACAAAATAACAAACTACTTCAGTGTTGCTTTAGGTTGTTTATTCTAAAGTTATTAAAGGTTCAGGAACAGAGTGTCACCACTGATTCTAGGTGCTAAAAATGGCTGTAGATGCACAGTACAGAGAGTTTATATAAGGTTTATCATCAAATAGGAAGATTCTACTTACATTAGTTTGTTTATAAGTCTAATAACTATCACTATTATTAACAGGTCTTTTCTAAACTAAATTTTTTTTACCAATTGCTACTTGATAGGAACTGAGGTCACAGAAAAGGGAAGAAGAAGGAGAAGGGACTGACTCCTTAAAATTTCTGTCTTGGTCTCATAGTAACATATGAGGCAATTTTAAAACTACAAACTTATCTTTTTATAACACATCAAACATTCAGCTTTTCATTTCTTTGGTGTTTGCTGCTCACCCAGGAGTGGGGGCAGCCTCTCCCAAGGGCTCATTTCGATGGCAAAGCCTTCTTGTGGAGCTTTGGGGGTAAATTTGGTCTTCAGGAGAACAGGCAGAGCTGTGCAGCTTTGCTGGTCTCCAACAGGACACCTTCCACTATCCCAGGGTGCTCCTAGGCAAATCCCCTTTGGAGTCAGTGAAGGAAGGGGAGTGGCTCTGGAAATCTGGGATCTCACCTCTCACAGCCTGCCAGGGTTCAGTCCTGAGGCACCTCATGAAAATTGCCAGAATGCTTAATAAAAAATATTCCAGAGAATTTTAAACATTAGAGTTTCATTTAAATGATCAAAGCAGATACCAAAAAAAAATTTAACAAATTTGTAATACTCCTAAAAACCTGGTGGAAATCTGGTGAACATTTATCACGTTCAGACTGAAAGGGGCTGACTTTGATCTCTGGTTGTTGCAGGTCAGTATTTCCTGGAGTCTTATTCACAGCCTGAACAGCTGCCTGTGGTAATTCTTGTCCTCTTGCCAGTTTTTGGGCAGGGATATGCTGTGAGTGCAGACACCTTTGGATTTTCCTGGTAGCACTGCTCCTGGGCCAGTTGGCATTTGAAGCCTTATCAATTCCAGATATTCCAGCAATGATCTTCACAACAGAAATACTTTTCTTCCTAAGCACTGAAAAAAAAATCCCACATCCTAAAATAAGATTGAATAGAGTACAAAAATATTTAGTCCATTTAATGCAATTGTAGACATTTGTGTCTGTCTCTGACTTTTCCAATATTTGCTGAATTCTTGACCTGGTTCCTGGGGTGGGTTTTGTGGATTAACTGATTTTTTTTTTTTGTTCAGCTGAGTCAATTTTTAAAGACAAAAAATCAAATTTTGTTGTATTTGTCTTTGTTAATCACCACTGTGTTTCGCCCTTAGAACTGAAACTTCAGGCTGACTCCCACCAACAGGAGAGAGAACACAGGGATGGATCTAAAATAGAGATGCACCTGGTTCATGCCATTGACAGCCTGGCAATAAGAACTGCCTAACTGGCACTGTGTTTGCTGGAGTGAAAAGCCATTAAATTCCCTGTCCCCAGAATGGAAAGGTCCTTCTGTAAATGTGAGCTGGTGCCTCGTGTCCCCAGGGAGCTGTGGGGACACACTGTGGGGACACACTTAGTGTGCTGATCCTACATAAACCCCACCCCGAGCTCACAGACATCTCCTTCTAGATTCCTAAAGCCCACCTTAGGAACCTGGGGCCTTTTAAGGAAATATAAAATATATTAACAGAAAGCCTGCTGAAGTAAGAAAGGAGGTGGCTGCTTTTGTGGTGGGATCATTCCTGTGATAAGGAGAGGCAACTTTTCAGCTGTAGAACTCTGGAAGTATCCTGGAGATTATTGATTTACCTGAGACTTGTGGGTGGAAAAGTGACTTGAGCTCAGCCCTGCTCTGAGCCAGCTGTGCATTTTTGTGCCTGTTTTGGTTTGGGAGCTTTCCCAATGACACCTCAAGGCCTGGACGTGGCACTCAGGGCTCTGGTGACAGTGGGGATCAGTCACAGCTTGGACTTGATGGTCTGGGAGGGCTTTTCCAGTCTAAACGATTCTGGGATTCTGTGTCTGAGCCAGGGATTCAAACCTTGCAAAATCAGGTCTTTGCTGCCTATTTGACCTTGTTGTCAGGGGTTTGGTTGTTGGTTTTATCTTGGGGTTTGACCCTACAGTCCCAGTGCTCTGATGTCATCTTCAAGACTCTGAAATTATCCATGTGCTGCTCCTGGCAGCCCCTCCTCAGACAGCAGGATGGGATTCTGCACAGTTAATCCCTCAGAGGATGGAAAGAAGTAAATATTATTTGAAAATACATTCAGTAATCAGCTGCCATCCCATTTTTCCCACTCTTCCAGAGGCCTGACTTACAAGAACAGTGGGGTGGACATTGAAGCAGGGAACACTTTGGTGCAGAAGATCAAGCCCTTGGCTGCAGCCACATCAAGGTCAGGTAAGACAAGAACCTTCTGCTCCTGTTTTGGTCACTTCTTGACAATGAGGTTTATCAGTTGATCTTGATCTTGATAAAAAGCTCGTATTTCTGTGTCCTGCCTGTTTCTAGATGACACAAGAAAATCTGTGGTAAACAAATGCCTGTGATTTTATTCCAGATGCACAGCTTTTAATCCCCAAATGGCTCTCAGCTCCAGCTCCTGAATGCCAGGAGTGTTGGAGAGCACAGTTCAGCACTGCACAAGGATAAATGCAAACAAAAATCCCACCATGTACAGCTGGGTTTGATTCCATGGATTGTTATTTCTTGAACAGGGAACTCTATCATTTGGGGGATGAATGTTAGAAAGGTTCTGAGATGTAGAATTCCTGAGACAGATGGGGAACACACACCTTTTGCTTGGTTAAACCAGCATTGATTCATCCTTTTGAGGGGTTCAGGCACATCTTGCTCTAGCAAGTCCTTGTAATTCTTTGAGCAGATTTAAAATATCATTTAAAATATCATGAAATGGCCCTTTTATTTCAAATTAACTGAGACCCTCCTAATAAAGTCAGATATACACAGAGGGCAAAATATAGATATTCTCACACCAGTACAACAGTCTTACCACAATTCCTCCTGTTTTTCAGAGAAACACTCAGTGCAAGGGGGAAAATCTGTCAGTCACAGGAATTTCTGACTGTTCAGTCACAAAGTTGGGGAATTTTAGGCTTAGGCTAATGATGAATTAAAAAGACAAAGCAACCTAAGCAGATTAGGAGCTCCTCAGTGAAGAGGTTCTAAAGGCCAGAGAAAAGTTTCCTGGTGACAAAGCAAAGTCGTGTTGACAAACCTCGGAGAGAATTTGTGGTGGAGATGCTGGAGAAGCCCCTGGAGGTAAAGCTGGGCTGTTTCTCCTGTTTCCTGCCTGGTAGGCTGCAATGCAGAGCTTGGAGGGTTTGCTGGGCTCTTTGACCTGAAGGCAGCTGGGTACAGAGATCCCATCCTGGTGTCTGGCACTGACGGCGTCGGCACAAAACTCAAGGTAAGGGAAATCCACAGCCAAGAAGGGAAAACAGCACAGAAGGGAAAATATTCTATCAGAAAATAGCTGTTGTCTTGTAAAAATACCTATTGGTCTTTCTAAAAAGGGGACAAAATCTGAAATTATCCTTCTGCAGGCAAGAGAATTAAATACCTGTAAACAGCCAGAAGTTGATATGATGTATTAAGGATGTGACCAGGAGTTTTGTTTCAAAAAGGCAACATCTCAAAAAGAATTATTCATGGGGAAAAACATGTAATCCCAGGCTTGCTGCTGTGTTTGGGCTGCAAGGAAACCCCTTCCAGCACAGTTTCCTTCTCAGTGCCTTTTGGATTTGCCTGTGGAGACAGGAATAATTCCTGAAGAGAGTCAGGAGATGATAACACACAAAGCTGCTCCTCAGAGAGCTCCAGGAGGGACAGTGGGATTTGGGTCCACTGCTCACAGACCCTGGCTCGTGTTCTGTGTTCCCAGAGGTGATCCCAGGGCTCTCCCTGTGTCTTGCAGATTGCCCAGGAGTGCCAGAGACATGACACCATCGGGCAGGACCTGGTGGCCATGTGTGTCAACGACATCCTGGCTCAGGGAGCCGAGCCCCTCTTCTTCCTGGACTACTTTGCCTGTGGCAAACTGGACGTGCAGGTGGCCCAAGGAGTCATTGCAGGGATAGCTGATGCCTGCAGGAAAGCTGGCTGTGCTCTTTTGGGTAGGAACACTCTCCTCTGGAGGACATGAGAAATCTTCTGCGAAGTCTTTGTGGTTGGTTTTAATGTGGTTCCTACTCCCTGGAGGAGTCTGGGAGGAGTAAAAAAACCAAAGTGTTCCATGTCTGTGCTCTCAGAGAACTTGGTCTCTCTTAATCACAGGGGAAGGAGACAGTACTTTTAAAATTTAGGTTAAATTTAGGTTAGATTTAGGCTCAGATTGACGTTGGCTATCAGGAAAAGGTTCTGTCCTTTTTACTGATTTTTAGGGAAGTTAGGAACACAAGTCCTTTCTCAGTGGGATTGTGTTGTTTTGGGGCCCTTTACAAGCTTTGAACAAGAGGCTCTCTATGCCCTGATTTACTTTTTGCCTACATGAACTGTTGGTCAGCTTTATGTTTGTTTTAAGGTGTTCTCTGCAATTATCAAATATAATCACCCCATTCATGCTGCAGCAAGGTCTGTGTTAGGTGAGACCTTGTGATGAAATCACCAAAATGTCAAGATTTTATTTCCAGTTCAAGACTTTCAAACTGCACAGGCCTTTCTGCAAGAGCTGAATCATCAGCTCAACAAATGAAACTCATCACCACAAGGGCTGAGGGCTCACCTCCTGCTTTTGCACAGTTAACCATGGATTTAAATGTTGGATGGCCAAGCACTTCTCCCCATTTTGTTTCTTGGCTCCCCCATCCTCCATTTGATCCAGGCCTTATTAGACACAGCTGAAACCCCAGGCCTGAGAAAAGCAGGTGAAGGCTAAAGCACAGAGCAGGGAGGGGAAAGTGGGAAGAGGAGAGAAAAAGGCAGGATTTTGCCCAGAGCAGCTGTGGCTGCCCCTGGATCCCTGGCAGTGCCCTGATGCCTTAAATGGCTCCCCTGAAACAGAGAGCAGACAGGAATAAAGGAGGGATTGATTGGAAAGGCCTTCAGAGGTCACACTCTGGGCTCCAGAGGCTCCTGCCTCAGTGCATCCCAAAATGGACAATGACAGCTCCCGAGTTCTTCCCACTTTGATAGCAGCATCAATTGCCCAAGCAGAAGCCAGGCAAGGATGGAATTTGCCCAAGCTTGCCCCCCTCTCCCCAAGATGAAGGTTTGCAGTTGTTGGGCCCAGGAGGGTCTGGGTGTCCTTGGAGAGCGAGCTGGAGAGGCTTTGTTATGTCAGTGTGAGCATGAGAGAACAGCACTGAACGAGCTCCAGGGAACTGCAGAGTTCCACTGGGCACTGCAGGGCTGGCAACAGAGAAAAGTTCAAACCTAAGGCATCAGTCCAAGGCCAGGTTGGACATTGGGGCTTGGAGCAGCCTAGACTGTGGGAGGTGTCCCTGCCCATGGCAGGGGTGAGATGGGATGAGCTTTAAAATCCCTGCCAACCCAAACCATTCTGGGATTCTATGATTTAAAAAAGGCTTTATCAACACCTCTTTGCTGTGTTTTTGGTTGCCCAGGAGGAGAAACAGCCGAGATGCCTGGGATGTATCCCCCCGGGGAGTATGACCTGGCTGGCTTCGCCGTGGGGGCTGTGGAGCGAGGGCAGATGCTGCCCCAGCTGGACAGGATCGCTGAGGGGGATGTGGTCATTGGGGTGGCATCCTCAGGGGTCCACAGCAACGGCTACAGCCTCGTGAGGAAGATCGTGGAGAAGTCCTCCCTGGATTTCTCCTCCCGCGTTGGTGTCTCCGGGGATCAGACACTGGGTACTGCTTTCCCCTCAGCTCCCCAACTCTTGGCACAGTTATTTTCTCTGGGCTTTTGGAACTTTCCTCAGGCACCAAAAAAAAAAAAAATCATTCCATCTTTATGTTTTCTTCTTCTTCTTTTCCTGGGAGTCACGTGTGCAGGGAAGAAATGAAGGGAGGGGGATAAATAATTAATTGTGTGCTAAAAAGAAGGTAGAACTTGGTGTTTTTCTCTAGGACAGTGCTCATTAATACCCAACAAATTGCTGGTTTGAAATTGCCTGGATTTTCTGTTGATTGACATTTTTCTCTGTGCTTTTTCCCTCTGCCATGGACAGGAGAACTCCTGCTAACCCCAACTAAACTCTACAGCAAGACTCTGCTGCCTGTGCTGCGCTCAGGCCACGTCAAAGCCTATGCCCACATCACTGGAGGAGGCCTGCTGGAAAACATCCCCAGAGTCCTCCCAGAGTCCTTTGGTGTCGTTTTAGGTGAGAGAGAAGGAAAGCTTTGGAGAAATCCTCATGTTAATGTGGATTGCTATGGGCAGAGCTCCGCACCAGCTGATTTGTGCTGTAGGAGCTGGACTTGCCTGTCTTGAAATGTTGGAGATTTTCTTTGTACCTGAACCAGAGCCAGGCAAAACACTTTGTGGTGGAAAGACTGCTCCCCACTGAATTCCCTCCCCTGGTGGTGTTTGGCATTGGATTTCTTAGGACACTTGCAAAAACAAAACAACCTTACCAGCAATCCCCAGTCAGATGTCACCATCTGCAATTCCCTACAAAATTATTGCTAATTAAATGATACTCCTGAAGTTTTCAGTGAGCATTCAGAGGTGGTTGTTAGCTCAGGGACAGCTCCTGCTCTTTGATTTCATTAATCCTCAGCACCCTCCCCTGAGGTGTGCTGGAAAGGCTTTCACTGAGGGGAAGGTGTGGAAAGGGCAATGGCTGACACAGGTTTTGAGAGCTCACGGGGTTGTACAATAAAATAAGGAACTCATAGTGAGTTCTGAACTCCAGAACTGCACATAAATCATTTTCCACTTGTGCACTGATACATATTTATGTGTATATGCATCTCTGGAGCCAGGCTGGGAGAGCTGGGGGTGCTCACCTGGAGAGGAGAAGGCTCCAGGGAGAGCTCAGAGCCCCTGGCAGGGCCTGAAGGGGCTCCAGGAGAGCTGGAGAGGGACTGGGGCCAAGGGCTGGAGGGCCAGGAGGCAGGGAATGGCTTCCCAGTGGCAGAGGGCAGGGCTGGATGGGATCTTGGGAAGTGGGAATTGTTCCCTGGCAGGGAGGGCAGGCCCTGGCACAGGGTGCCCAGAGCAGCTGTGGCTGCCCCTGGATCCCTGGCAGTGCCCAAGGCCAGGTTGGACATTGGGGCTTGGAGCAGCCTGGCACAGTGGGAGGTGTCCCTGCCATGGCAGGGGTGGCCCTGGGTGGGCTTTGAGGTCCCTCCCAACCCAAACCTTCTGGGATTCCATGATTCTGTAGAAATTGGGATAGAACCAATTTTAAAAGAGAACATGACAAGAAAAAAATTTTCTGTCCTTGGAATTCCTTTATGGTGGCTTGTCCAGAAGCATTTTTGTGCTGCTGTAAGTCACCCTCCACCACCACCCTACCACCACCTGGGTGGAACTGGGGCAATGGGAGATTTTTGTGACAGATTTTGCCTATGAATACCCCAGAAATTGGAGTCCACTGGTAACGATTCACACTCTTGGTTTGTATTTCCAATTATCTTCAGATGCTCTTACCTGGAAGATCCCTGAAGTCTTCTGCTGGCTCCACAAGGAAGGGAACCTCTCTGAGGAGGAGATGGCTCGGACCTTCAACTGTGGGGTTGGAGCAGTGCTGGTGGTGGAGAAGGAGAAGGCCCAGCAGGTCCTCAGGGACATCCAGGGACACGAGACCGCCTGGCTCATCGGCAAAGTGGTGTCCCTACAGAAAGGTTACTGCAGCTTGCCTTTCCTAGGGGGGAAAAGTCAGGAAGAAAAAGCTGAGGAGAATTCCCTTGCTGGAGAGTGTCCATGAGGTGAAAATTTCTTCACTGGCACCTCCCTGAGTTTTTTGTGGGTTATTGCACTGACAGTTCAGTTCATTCATCTCTTCGGGGGTGCTTCTCTCCTCTCCCTTTCTCCCTTTACTGAGGCTCTGTTTTGCTGTTTTGGGGTTTTTCCTTGTACCTGCTCAGGCTCTGACAACGTTAAAGTCCTCAATCTCCATCGAGCCCTGCAAGCCAACAGGTCCCTGTGTGTGCACAGCCACATCCAGGGCAAGATCCAGACAGGCAAAGTGAAGGTGGCTGTCCTGATCTCTGGAACAGGTGAGAGTTCTGTTCTTAACTGCACTGCAAACACTGTGGAGAAGGGAACTTCAGCTTGGATATAAAATCCCTGCAGTTCTCCACAGACACTCTGATGGGCTTCTGGCAGGCAGGAGAGATTTTGTCCTTGGGTCGATGTCAGTCACAAACTTCTTTTAACCTCTGCTGCAAACTGTGAATTGCATCTGTGTTCAGTTGGTCTCCAGAGCTCTGCACGTGTCCAGATTCAGGCTCCCTCCCTGGTGCCCTCTAGGAGCAGCAGCATCATTTCACAGATAGATCAGAATTTCTTCTTGCCACGTAGGCACTCCAACTATTTCCAGTATTCCCAATTACTGAGACCATCATTCCAGTGCTATAAATTACAGTTCCAGTATTCCCAATTACTGAGACCATCATTCCAGTGCTATAAATTACAGTTCCAGTATTCCCAATTACTGAGACCATCATTCCAGTTCTATAAATTACAGTTGCTGAGGGCAGCTGCCAGGAAAGGCCTTCAGCTGTCTGAATCAGCTCCCAGCAAGATCAATTAAAAGAGGATTAATGTTACATCAGAGCTGTTTGGTTTGGTCTCCCCCACACTGCTGCTTATTTAAAACCTCTTCCAGCTGTTCCCTGTGTTTATTCTCAGTATCCATGAGTTATTTTCTCTCCCCCAGGCACAAACCTGGAAGCCCTCATCAACAGCACAAAGAAAGACACCAGCTTTGCACAGATAGTTCTGGTTGTCTCCAACAAAGCTGGTGTGGAGGGGTTGAGGAAAGCTGAGAGAGCTGGAATTCCTACAAGGGTGAGCATTTCCTTTTTACCATTGCCTGCCATGAGCTGTGCCTGCAGCAGGAAGGTGCTGCTGAGTTTTATGGGGTAGAGATTGGCTCATAGGGAGCCTTGGCTTTTCTCTTTTGGTCTGTTGGGAGCTTGTCCCCGGGGGCAAAGTACCTGACAGCAAAATCCTCCCTTTTCTCCTTCTCCAGCAATCCTGATGCTTTAGGAACAGTTGTTACATTAAACCAGCACAAAACTTTGACAGATACAGCTTAAACTTTGTCAGTTATTTGACTGTAGGACATTGACACTGAAGTAACAACCAGTTTTATCTGAATTTAATTTTACAATTAAATGGTGCTTCATTTGAATAGAACAGAGGGGTCACACTTCTATTGACTCCCTGGAGACTGACTCAGGCTCTCCAGGAATCATTCCAAGTGCTCCCTGAGTTTCCATGGATCCCATGCTGCCTTGCCTTTGTATTGCAATGATCCTGTTGTCACTTAGAAACCTTTTGCAGTCACTTCTCACTGCTCAGTACAGACACAGGGAAATGGGAGCCCAAGGCTTTGCTCCTTTAGGGATCTGTCCTGGTGCTGCAGCAGCTCCCTGGGAGGACACAGAGGGCACAAGGGAAATGTGGCCTTGCTCTGAAGAGCTCACAGATCACAGTCCCACTCTGGGACCTTAAAGCCCTTCCAACTCCCAGGTTTTTATCAGGGAAAAACAGAGTGGGGGAGAGCTGATGGTCCTGGGGGTTAAGGTGTGGAGGGAGAGGTGGAACAGGGGCAGGGGCTGGGCTCTGTTCCCAGTGCCTGCTGTCCCTGGCACCTGAGCAGCCCCAGCTTTTCCCAAACCACCCCAGGACTCTGGTGGGCACTAACAGGTGCTTCTCTTTAGGACTGGATGCTCTAAGTTAGGTGGTGATGCCTTTTCCTGCTTGAATTAGGGGACACATCCTGGATGGAAAACACACAACTCCAACTGGGAGAGCTGGGGGTGCTCAGCTGGAGAGGAGAAGGCTCCAGGGAGAGCTCAGAGCCCTTGCAGGGCCTGAAGGAGCTCCAGGAGAGCTGGAGAGGGACTGGGGCCAAGGGCTGGAGGGCCAGGAGGCAGGGAATGGCTTCCCAGTGGCAGAGGGCAGGGCTGGATGGGATCTTGGGAAGTGGGAATTGTTCCCTGGGAGGGAGGGCAGGCCCTGGCACAGGGTGCCCAGAGCAGCTGTGGCTGCCCCTGGATCCCTGGCAGTGCCCAAGGCCAGGTTGGACATTGGGGCTTGGAGCAGCCTGGCACAGTGGGAGGTGTCCCTGCCATGGCAGGGGTGGCACTGGGTGGGTCCCTTCCAATCCAATCTGGAATTCTGGGATTCTGTGATTCCAAGATTATGCAGTAGGGATTGGTTTAGGAGTTTGTGATCAGCATTTTTCCAAGGTTTTCAGGTATAATTTTTGCCAAGATTCAACTGCTTACAACTGCCAGAGGCCTTAAAGTGGGTGAAATCTTTGGAAAACTTTAGGAAGGCTTAAATCCCTGCATTCCTAGGTTGTTCCATGATGTCCAAGTGCTGGGGCTGAGAGCTGTGTGCTTATCAAGCCAAACTTGTTTATTCCAATGGTCCCTGTGTGTGGGGAGCAGCACAGACCCTGCTCTGCCTGGCAGCTGTGCCCTTGGGAGCAGTGCTGGCATCCCCAGCACATCCATGTCCCTTGTGGTTTGTGCTGCCCCAGGTGATTGAGCACACGAGGTACCAGAGCCGCACGGAGTTCGACAGCGCCGTGGACAAAGCCCTGGAGGAGTTCTCGGTGGAGCTGATCTGCCTGGCTGGCTTCATGCGCATCCTCTCAGGCCCTTTTGTCAAGAAATGGGAAGGTGAGCACGGCTGGGGCTGTGTGCAGTGCTCAGAGGTGTTTGGGGGCTGTCAGCTGGGGCTGTGTGCAGTGCTCAGAGGTGTTTGGGGGCTGTGGGCTGTGTGCAGTGCTCAGAGGTGTTTGGGGGCTGTCGGCTGGGGCTGTGTGTGCAGTGCTCAGAGGTGTTTGGGGGGCGTCAGCTGTGTGCAGTGCTCAGAGGTGTTTGGGGGGTGTCAGCTGGGGCTGTGTGCAGTGCTCAGAGGTGTTTGGGGGCTGTCAGCTGTGTGCAGTGCTCAGAGGTGTTTGGGGGCTGTCGGCAGCAAAGAGAGAGAGGGCACCAGATGAAAGCAGGTGATCCTCAAGGTGCCCTTCCAACCCTGCCCAGCCTGTGAGTCTGTGAAATGAGAGCCCTCCTGACTTGTAAGGAAAAGGAGCAGAGGGAAAGGCACCATTTCCTCCTTCCCTGCATCACTTGTGCAGGGGTTGAAGGAAGCCTGGGGCAAACACAGGTCTGGTAGTCTTTGATTCCTCTGAAAATGTTTAAAATAAGGCTGTGAAGACTTGGGGGCTCTGCAGACAGGAGGTGCAGGGCAAGCTGGGGAGAGGTAAGCACCCAGCCACTGACAATTCCTTCCCCTGACACAGGAGCTGCTCTGGATCCTTGCAAAACCACCAAACCGGGCAGCATTTTGCAGTTTTGAGTAACAAGCCCTGGCCAGTCCCAGGCCACACGTCAGGAGCTGCCTGAGTCCGTGGCTGGGGTGTTCCACAGGCAGATCCAGGCTGTGCTTGCCCAGAATGCTCACAGTGTCTCTACTCCGCTCATTTTTTACAGTTTTCCAGCTCTTTGAGAGGCTGGTGCCAACCTTCAGGGGCAGCTCTGCCTCCCCCAGCTGTTCCCTTTCTCTCCTGTGTTTCCCAGGGAGTCCTGAACACGTGGAGCTGCTGCTGTTTGCTCTGCTTTGGGGCCAGGCTTACCTAAACCTGCCCAGTCTGTCCCTTGCAGCTTTCACTGCTCACTTGGTGCCTTTTGTGTTCCCCTGGCTGTGTCTGGGACTCTTCACACCTGAACTACTTTTCAAAGCTCTCTGAAATCAGCAGAGCAAAGCAGGCACCCCTGAGAGGCCTTGCTGTGGTTTTGTAGCTGTCGGGGTGAATGAGTTTTGTTTGTCTCCATTCAGGGTCCAGAGATGTAAATGCCTGCTCTGTGGGCAGCTGTCAGGAGGAGACAGAATTCCTCACTCCGGGGGATGTGTTTGCAGCAGAGAATCTCCACAGAGGGTGGAAAAGATCTTGAATCTTGAGCAAATGCAGGATTTCAGTGCCTTCTGATTTAGGGACAGAGCACTGATCATTGCCCTGCAGTGCAGGATTTGCTTTACCTGCGTGACTGGTGTGAGGGAAAAGGAGAGACTTCTTCAGGACAGGAAGGTTAAACTCATTTTTTAAATGTCCAGAACTGAACTGAGCTTAAAAACCTTACCTGGGACCGTGAGATGTGAGCTCAGACATTGAGCTCAGCTCAGGGAGCTGGGCCAGCCTCAGGACCCTGCCCTGGCCATGCCTGGGCACTGAGCCCCCCCAGTTACCCAGGAAGAATCAATTCCTGCTGCTGCTGCTTTGGCCAAAGCTGCTCCTTTTTCTTTCTCTCACAGTCACAAGGACACAGAGTGGGAGTTGTGAAATTCTTTCCTGCTTAACAGCCCTGAAGTGCTAATTAGGAGTGTTAACAAAGGCCAGGTTAGAGTGTTAATTAGGAGTGTTAACAAAGGCCAGGTTAAAACAGAACCAAACAAACCAGAGCAAACGGGGAACTCTGGGAGCAGAGCAGGAGCAGAGCTTGCAGCCCACTGTCCCTGATACCTTTTGGGCTTAAGCAGCAGGAAGGGAGATGCTGATGCTTTAAAAGGGTTTTGTTGAGGTACAAAATATATCAGAGACATTGCTGGAGATCGGGGGGATATTTATGTCCTGTAAGTTGCCTGGCGGGGAGGGGAGGGCAGGGAGTCCCTGAGGTGCTGCCAGGAACAGAGAAGAGTAGAATGGAAATAACAGAAAGAATTCAATAAATAAAATAATAGTAATAAAATCCCTGGAGAAAAGGAGGCTCAGGGGGGACCTTGTGGCTCTGCACAAGTCCCTGACAGGAGGGGGCAGCCGGGGGGGGTCAGGCTCTGCTGGCAGGGAACAGGGACAGGAGGAGAGGGAACAGCCTCAGGCTGGGCCAGGGGAGGCTCAGCTTGGGCACCAGGAGCCATTTGTGCATGGAAAGGGAGCTCAGGCCTTGGCAAGAGCTGCCCAGGGAGGTTTGCAGTGCCCATCCCTGGAGGGCTCCCAGGAAGGCCTGGAGGAGGCACTCAGTGCTCTGGGCTGGGGACAAGGTGGGCATGGGGCACAGCTTGGCCTGGCTGGGCTGGGAGGGCTTTGCCAGCCTCAGGGACCCTAGGATTGTGTGATCTAAGAAGGAGAAGGTGCTGAGGGAAGGGACAGCCACATCAGCCAATCAGTCATTATTAATCCCTGGAGAAATGTGTTAGCCATTCATTGTAGCTGCAGTCTCTGGTGTTTCAGGCACAGCCACTGCAGTACTTGGGGCTGGCTGGCTTCAAAACTTGTGGAAAATCTTATTCACCAATGATTCTGTTCCTCTGTTGGTTATGGGACGTGAACAGCCTGCTCAGTGCCAAAATCCAGTAACCTGAGCTCTGCTTCCCCAGGGAAAATCCTGAACATCCACCCGTCCCTGCTGCCGTCCTTCAAGGGAGCGAACGCGCACAGGCTGGTGCTGCAGGCCGGGGTCAGGGTCACAGGCTGCACCGTGCACTTCGTGGCTGTGAGTACCTCCTGCCCCTCCGGCAGCTCTGCAATCCTCCCACAGAGTCATTCCCACCTCCAGGCTCTCTGTAATCCTTCCCTCTGAATATTTTCACCTCAGAGCCTGCTGGGAGGGCCCTGAACCCTGGTGTTTGTTCACCTGCCCTCCCTGGTGCATTGGGAACTTTGTATCTAGAGATGATTGAGGTTTTATTGTGACAACTTTAGTTTGCTGACTCGGGAGGAGGGATGGAAGTGAAAAATCTGTCCAGGAGTTTAAGCTTTCCCTAAGGGAACTTCTTCCCATCGCTGCCATCCATCCATTGGGGTGGGGGAATAGTTTGTGTAAGGCCTTGGCTAGGCCAAAGTCTTTATCAAATATGGCCCTAACTTCCTGGGTTTTATCCTAAAACCTGCCTTGTTTCTTGCTTTTAAGAAAAAGAAATAATAGAAACAAACAAACAAAAAAAAAACCCCACTGGAAATGGCACAGGATTTGTTAAGGAGTGATCCAATGTTTGTGGGAACAGAGAAAAACTTGGCAATTTCTGCTGGTCAGACCCTAAGCAAAGAAAGGGCAGAGATCTCTCAGAGCCACGTTTGTATCAGGGATCACTGGCTCCCCTTGGGTCACTTCTCAGGGTTCAAAGGTCTCCTCTGGCTCCCCTCTCCCTCTGCTGCTGGAATCTGTCCTCAGGAATTTGGCTTTCTCTTGGAAAAAGAGAGTGGCATTATTTTTCCAGGTAGAAGGGAAAACTGCATTCTTCTCTCTGTGCTGTGACTTGGGGTTTCTCTGTGTGGCAGCTCCTGAGAACCAACCCCTGCCCAGCAGATCTGCCAGCTCCTTGTCCTGGCTCTGTGCCAGGCCTTGGCTCCTTCCCTCTCTGGACTGGATGTCCTTGTCCAGCCCATCCCACCCACTCCTCCTGTCCCTGGCTAACAGGGTTTTCTGGAGCAGCGTTTTTGCTCCCTGCTCTTCGGCCTCTCTCCTCTTTTCCTCTGAACCCTTCCCAGGCCAAGGTCAGTCCCAGCACTGGCTCTGCCCCCTCCCACCAGCCCCAATCGCAGCTTCCTGAGGCAGGGGGGGATGCCAGGGCCCTTCCCTCCCGTGCCACCCCTGACCTCAGCCCGTGCCCTTGCAGGAGGAGGTGGATGCCGGGGCCATCATCTTCCAGGAGGCTGTGCCAGTGAAGGTGGGGGACACAGAGGCCACGCTGGCAGAGAGGGTGAAGGAGGCTGAGCACAGAGCCTTCCCTGCCGCCCTGCAGCTCGTGGCCAGCGGCGCTGTGCGCGTGGGCGAGGCTGGCAAGATCTACTGGAAATAGAGCCGAGGGCACGGGGGGCTGCACAAACAAAGCACTGGGGCTGCACAGGGGCTGCACGGGGAGCTCACCATGGCTGGGGGCTGCACAGGGAGCTCACCATGGCTGGGCATGGCTCACCACAGCTCCTCCCTTCACTCACCTCGCGGGGCCCAGCGTTCAAACCCCAGGAAAGCCACCCACGGCAATGCTGGGGCCCTTCGCAGAGGGCGAAGCTCCTCTAAGTGCTTCCTAATTTTAATCACCTCCTTGGCCAACATTTTGGTTCCCCATCGCTTTCCTAACACCCCAAATCCAGCTGGGTGCTTCCAGAGGATCGGAGCAGCCTTGGGATGGCCTTGGGGCTGTCAGGGCTGTTCCCAAACAGACCCCGAGCCTGGAACAAGGACCCTCCTTGTGCTGGGCAGTGCTGCTGAGGGAAACTGCAATGGCAGAGACCAACAAAGGCTCCACTCTGAAAACCTCATCCAACCAGGAACAACTGGCCTCCCAAAACAGCAATTCTTGGAATTTTTTTCCATTTGCTTCCTGGTTTGATGGTGGTAGGTCTTGTCTGGCCCAGAGCCATCACACACCCTGTCATTTCCAACCCTGAACCTGCTGTCCAGCAGATGCCAGCAGGATTCTGGGTGTGCTGCCCCTTTTTCCCTCAGCATTCCCATGTGAATTCCCATGGATCCCCCTCAGACTTGGGTTTTTATTTTTTTACATGAGCAGAAAGACCTAACACAAAACAAGTTCTTGGCTTGTGAAACATTCCTCAGGAACTCTGAAGTGCCTTTATTCTTGGAACAGTGTTTTCACCTGGAATAACACTGAGGGACACCCAGGAATTATGAACATTTGGAAAACAATTGGGGTTTTTGTGCAGCTCAACACTTGTGGTTTTCTTATAATATTTTAGTATAGTTATGAAACCATTTGACTGTTCTTACTAAAAGGATCAGGTTTCCCACACACGAAGCAGAGGAGGTGGTTTAGAGCTCCCCTGTAACACGGTTTTAGAAAGCTGATTTTAGTCTGGGCTCTGATGTCCTGATGGTACTTCCATGTTGGCATAACCTCCTTTGGGATTTGAAATAAAGGCTAATAAAGTAAAAAAAAAAGATTCAAACTACAACTGATTTCTTGGAATTGCTTTCCCAGGGCTCTGGGGGGAGAGGAAAGGGGCTGTGCGTGGTATGGGGGCCGTGGGTCAGGGGGGAGGTCACACAGCTCCAGCCAGGGAAGGCAGAGGAATAAAGAACTGGAGGGGTGAAATCACTGCCTGTGCAGGGAATCAATATCACATTATTGATCAGAGCAGTTGGATCACTGCCAGAGAGGCCAACAGAGAGAGATCTGTCCCAAATCCAGCACCCATCTCCATCACAGGCACCTTGCTCCACACTGATACTTTGCCATGTGAGGCTGATGTGAAATGGGATTTCACTGAATCCCAGAATGGTTTGGGCTGGGAGGGACCTCAAAGCCCACCCAGTGCCACCCCTGCCATGGCAGGGACACCTCCCACTGTGCCAGGCTGCTCCAAGCCCCAATGTCCAACCTGGCCTTGGGCACTGCCAGGGATCCAGGGGCAGCCACAGCTGCTCTGGGCACCCTGTGCCAGGGCCTGCCCACCCTCCCAGGGAACAATTCCCACTTCCCAAGATCCCATCCAGCCCTGCCCTCTGCCACTGGGAAGCCATTCCCTGCCTCCTGGCCCTGCAGCCCTTGCAAATTGTCTCTCTCCATGGTTCCTGGGGGCTCCTTCAGGCCCTGCAAGGGCTCTGAGCTCTCCCTGGAGCTTCTCCTCTCCAGGTGAGCACCCCCAGCTCTCCCAGCCTGGCTCAGAGGGGTTCCAGCCCTGGAGCAGCTCCGTGGCTCCTCTGGACTCTCTCCTGCAGCTCCATGGCTTTGCTGTCCCACTCCTGCAGCTGCAGGTCCCGTGTGGGGTTGCTCTGGGAAGCTCGCGGTGCTCTGCCACAGACATGGATTCCTTGGGAGAATGAATTTTCCTCAGAAGCACCAGAACAGTTTTACAGCTCGAGCCCTCTCCTTGTAACACATTTTCTCCTTTACAAGTTTAAAACCAGAACAGAAGAATTCCAAATCTGAAAAGCCAGCCTGGCTCCCACCATGAATTTCCTAAAGGGGTGTAACAAAAGCCGTGCTCAGGGAAAAGGCCGGGAATGGAAACTTGGGATACTGAGACATCGAAGAGAAGCACATGGAGGAGGAGAGAGGATGAGGGAGGAGGGAGGAGAGCCCGAGCCCCTCAAGGACCTGCCCACGGCCCCTCACGTTCCTGAAGCTCCGGCGCCGCGGGAGAGGCCGAGCCGTGTCCCTGCTCCTCCTGAGGGCTCGGCCTTTGGCTCTCCCGCCTCCAGCAGGTTCTTCCGTGGGCTCCGAGCCACGCGGCCCCGCTGGCCACGAGCTGCAGGCCGAGGGGGAAGGCCCTGAGCTCGGCCTCCCGCAGCCGCTCGGCCAGCGCGGCCTCCGAGTCCCCCTGGGGCGGCGGCAGCGGCTCCCGGTGGATGGTGGCCCCGGCGCTGGGCTCCTCCTGCGGGGCACAGAGCGGCTCAGGGCGCCTGGAACAGCTCGGCACGGCTCGGGCCGGCCTGGGCCGGGGGCAGGGCGGGGCTGGGGCGTGCGGGAGGCTGAGGGACGCCCGGAGGGGAGACACCTCTGTGAGGGACAGTTCGGGGACCACAGGGACACAGCGGGAACAGACCTGGGCTGGCACATTCTGGGAGGAGGAGAAATGGGAATAAACCACCCCAACATGCAAGGGAGGGAGACAAGGACCTCGAGCAACCCCAAATGCAACCCCAAATCTTCCCGGTTTTTACTGGTAACAATCCCAAGATTCCCACGCATTCCTGTTAGCTCTGCCTGTTTCTGCCCCCAGAAAAAAAAAAGGAAAAAAGCAAATTCCTAACTTCCAAATTTTCCTAACTTCCCAATTCTGAGGCCACTCACCAGGACGAAATGCACAGTGCAGCCTGTGGCTTTGAATCCACTTTCCAGGGGTTCCTGATGGGCACTGCCATCCTTGATGAGTGGAAAAAGTGATGGAGAAGTACTCAAAATTTTCCCTGGGCATCAATGTGAGAGGAGGAAAAAAAAAAATCGATAATTTGAACTGAATTTCCTTAAAAATAAAATGAGATGTGATCATCAGTCCCAGGCGTGAGCAGCATTGCTCTGATCTGGGGGAATTCTGCTCTTCCAGGAGCACAGGTGCAGCAGCATTCCCAAAGGAGCCTGTCCCAGCTGCTTGGTGAGTGAGAAACTCCTGAGCAAGGCCTCAGGGGCTGGCACTCACCCACTGCTCACCCCTCCCTCACTTGGGGCACTCACGGAGCTGTGCCAGGGTGTGCAGGGCACCACAGGAGGGAGGGGAGTGGAGAAATCCATCTGTCTCCCGTTTTTCTGGGAGCAGGAACAGCAGGGGGTGAGTTCAGCAGGGCTCCCCAGCACAGCTCCCTGGCAAAGGGTGGGACCCAGCTCTGTCCCTGGGAAGGCACAGACCCACCCCACACCCCCATTTTGCCCCTCTCTCACTACTGAGGCTTCCTCTGCCCATCCTCAGAGCATCCCACTGCACAGGGAATGGACACAAGCCCTATGAGGAACCACTGAGGGAGCTAAAGTTGTTTAGTCTGGAAAAATGGAGACTCAGAGGTGACCTTACCACTCTCTACAACTCCCTGAAAGGAGGTTGTGGCCAGGTGGGGTTGGTCTCTTCCACCAGGCAGCAACTGGCAGAACGAGAGGACACAGCCTCAAGCTGCACCAAGGGAGGTAGAGGTTGGATATTAGGAAAAAGGTTTTCATGGAAGGAATAATAAAGTACTGGAACAGTCTGCCCAGGGAGGTGGTGGAGTCACCATCCCTGGAGGGGTTTAAAAGAAGACTGGACATGGCACTCAGTGCCATGGTGTGGTTGTGGCGTTAGTTAGGGCATGGGCTGGACTCGGTGATCTTGGAGGTCTCTTCCAGGCTCATCATTCTGTGATTCTGTGAATGGAAGCACAATCCCAACACGGTCCCACTGCACAGGGAATGGAAGCACAATCCCAACACGGTCCCACTGCACAGGGATTGGAAGCACAATCCCAACACGGTCCCACTGCACAGGGAATGGAAGCACAATCCCAACACAGTCCCACTGCACAGGGATTGGAAGCACAATCCCAACACGGTCCCACTGCACAGGGATTGGAAGCAGAATCCCAACACAGTCCCACTGCACAGGGATTGGAAGCACAATCCCAACACGGTCCCACTGCACAGGGATTGAAGCAGAATCCCAACACGGTCCCACTGCACAGGGATTGAAGCAGAATCCCAACACAGTCCCACTGCACAGGGATTGGAAGCACAATCCCAACACGGTCCCACTGCACAGGGATTGAAGCAGAATCCCAACACGGTCCCACTGCACAGGGATTGAAGCAGAATCCCAACACAGTCCCACTGCACAGGGATTGGAAGCACAATCCCAACACAGTACCACTGCACAGGGATGGAAGCAGAATCCCAACACAGTCCCACTGCACAGGGATTGGAAGCACAGGGCAGCCCCACTGCTGGAATGACAGCAGAGCCTGCAGGGCTGAGGGATTTAACCAAAGGACAAAGAGCTGTGGCGTTGGAGTCCTGGCGAGACCAACCATCCCTGCTTCAGTTTTTCTTTCACATTTCATTTCTTACCTCTCCATTTTCGGAGAAAAGGGCTGGACAAAACCCTCATGAATCCTGACAGACAGATGAGCTCCACAGAGAATTCCTCCAGGACTCGGTCGATGGTGCTGTCGAATTCCGAGCGGCTCCCGTACAGTTTGTGATCAATCACCTGGAACGGTGAAACACAACAAAAACCACAAGGGAACACCTCGGTGGGACTGAGAGCAGCTGCTTGGGCAACAAAGAGAAACAAATGAGATTCATCCCAGGCCACTCCATGATTTGAAAGGAGGGTGCAGTGACTTGGGGTTGGTCTTTTCTGCCAGGTCCCAAGGGAAAGGAGGAGAGGAAATGGCCTCAAATTGCACCAGGGGAGGGGCAGGTTGGAGACTGGAAACAATTTTTCCCTTTTAAGAGCAGTCAGGCCTTGGAATGAGCTGCCCAGGGAGGTGGTGGAGTCAACTGGCCAGACCCTCCGGATAAGGGGAGGAGGAGCTCCTTTATTTCTACCCCACCTGTCACTCTCAGCCCCCAGGTGAGTGCTAATTCCTAACTCTCCTGAGGGCCTTCAAACAAGGGGCTCACAAAGCCTCATGCTCTTATCTGTGAGAATGGGAATGAATTTTGATATCACTCTTTTTTTTGAGAGATGAGTCAGAAAAATGTCACATGAGTCCAACACAAGGGCTGAAGAAGCTGCTGAAGCCTTTCCATGCAGGGACAGCCTCTAGCAGGGTTTGCTTCCATCTGTGCACAGCTGTAAAAACAACTGCTCCAACCCAGTGCTCAAACCCTTCCATGTCAGAAGGGGGAGTTCCTGCATTTGACATCCCAAGTCATGGAATGTCCTCAGACAGTGCTGATGGTCCTTGCCCAGGGATTTTGTGGAACAAACCAGAACAAATTCCTGCCTCAAGGAGCTGCTTTGTGGCCCACGGGCAGGTGAAAAGATTTGTGTGGTACCACTGAAAGGGACTGGGCACAATGTGAGACACAAGTTTTCATCCTTGAAAGGAAAAGGCTCTAGGAGAGCTCAGAGCCCTTGCAGGGCCTGAAGGGGCTCCAGGAGAGCTGGAGAGGGACTGGGGCCAAGGGCTGGAGGGCCAGGAGGCAGGGAATGGCTTCCCAGTGCCAGAGGGCAGGGCTGGATGGGATCTTGGGAAGTGGGAATTGTTCCCTGGCAGGGAGGGCAGGCCCTGGCACAGGGTGCCCAGAGCAGCTGTGGCTGCCCCTGGATCCCTGGCAGTGCCCAAGGCCAGGTTGGACATTGGGGCTTGGAGCAGCCTGGCACAGTGGGAGGGGTCCCTGCCCTGGCAGGGGGGGCACTGGGGGGGCTTTGAGGGCCTTCCAGCCCAAACCCTTCTGATATTCTAAGGAGGGATAAGACCAGGAGATAACACATTTCTATGCTTTGCAGAACCTTAAGTTTGACTGATTTCAGCCAAAGCTTGGGCTCATGGGCTGCAATCTCAGACCCAAACCATCCATTTCAATCCCTTCCCTGGGATGTAGCACTCACTGCTGAGCTGGGAAAGGCAGAACCCAGGGAGGACTCCCAGCTCTGCCTCTCCTTCCAGCTCTGCACTCCATTCACAGATCCACGGGGAAAGTTTCACACTGAAGGAAAACCTCAGTGCTCAGCAAGCATTTCCTGCCCACCCTGGGGCTCAGCAGCAGGGAATAAAAAGGAAAAGAGAAGGTGTCCTTACCCTGGTAGGAATTCCAGCCCGGGCCGCGCTGCGCAGCTCCTCCACCCCGGATTTGTTGGAGATGACCAGGACCAGCTGGGCACAGCTGCCAGGTTCCCTGGCAGCACCGATGAGCGCAGGCAGGGTGATGCCTCCAGTGGGGAGAGAGCAAAGGTTGGGGGACAGATGAGCACCCAGGGCCTGGGAAGGGCTCTCAGCTGCTGCTCTAACAAGGATCTGCTGGCCCACAAACAGGACTGAGGGGTGAGGGCCCTGATGCAGCTCAATTTTTAGGCAGTGCAACACAACCACTTGACTTGTAGTCCAAGTAAAAGGCTGGACTTTGAAGGTCCATAGGCTCTACTGAAGGAAGGGCCAGGTGGACACACCTGCATGCAGCCCCTCCTGTGTAAGGACCTTCTCTGTGCCAGGACAAGTGACAGCTCACCTGTTCCAGAGACAAGAACAGCCACTTTCACCTTTCTCCTCCTGGGCTGGGACTGGCTCTCGGCAGTGGTGTCGTTCAGCAGCTGCTGGGGACAGCTCAGCTGCAGGGCCTCTGCAAGGTTCTCCACTTCAATGTGAGAACCTGCTCCAAACACACCAGGAAAGTGTTAGATTTTACCTTTCCTTCTAAACTGACTTCGTAGAGTTCATTAATAATGCTTCAATGACAAGAAAATGCATCAGCAATGAATTTATGTTGACAATGGAGGAGCTCCAAAGGAATTCCCTGCTGGAACACCACAGGAGTTGTGCTCATCTCACCCACTCTCAGAGTTGTTCATAGAGGCCCAGGCATGGCCTCAAGGATTAGTCCCATCTCTTATACCTCTCATGTTGCAAGAGGACACTAAAAATGATGCTGACGGAGCTGAGGTGAGATTTTCACTGCCCAAACTGTTGGGTTTCCAGAGGGATTTTGGTTCATGTCCTGCTGGATGTCAGTGAGTGACACACCAGGATTTACACTGACCGTCATCACACATGACTGCACCAAAGCTGTGGCCTATCCTCAACCTTCACATGGATCTCTGTGAGCTGGGAAGGGACAGGAGGGGAGTTGATCTCCATGAGTGTGGTGAAATACCCACAGATGTTTGGGACACTCAGCACAGGGATATCCTGATTCCCCTCAGGAAGGGGGAAGAGTTTATCCAGGCGCTGCCACTCTGAACCAAGAATTCACTGCCCATTTATTTAAAGCTGAAATGGAGATGTGGAGGTATGCAGTGAAACAACAGGGAAATGGTGTGACCTGCACCACAGGAACAGGGAGTTCAGTCACCTGCTCACCTGTGTGACAAGGAGCAACCACCTTCCCAATCAGCCAGGCCTCCTGCTGCCTCTGGATGTCCTGGAGAACATGCTGGGCCAGGTCCTTCTGCACCACCAAGACAGCCCCGATCCCACAAGGAAAGGTCTGAGCCATCTCCTCTGCAGAGAGGTTCCCCTCCTTGTAGAGCCACCAAAAGATTTCAGGGATCTTCCAGCTGAGAGCGTCTGGAAAAGTTTGAAATTTGTGTGTGGGCAGCACAAATGTTTGTTATTATTTATTATTAATTATTATTATTTATTATTTGTTATTATTTGTTATCTCATGTGTTACAAGAGCTGATAGAACCCAGTTCTTGCTATTAGAAAATCCCAGGATCCCTGGGGCTGGCAAAGCCCTCCCAGCCCAGCCAGGCCAAGCTGTGCCCCATGCCCACCTTGTCCCCAGCCCAGAGCACTGAGTGCCACCTCCAGGCCTTCCTGGGAGCCTTCCAGGGATGGGCACTCCAAACCTCCCTGGGCAGCTCTTGCCAAGGCCTGAGCTCCCTTTCCATGCACAAATTCCTCCTGGTGTCCAACATGAACGGTTTGGGTTGGAAAGGACCTTAAAGCCCATCTCAATCCATCCTCTGCCATGGGCAGGGACACATTCCACTATCCCAGGTTGCTCCAAACCCTGTCCAACCTGGCCTTGGAAATTTCCTTCTTTCCCATTTCATTCTAGAGAAATACAACACATGGACACCTTCCTTCCCCCCTTCCCATACCCACTGTGCTTTTACAAACATGGTTTTCTTTACTATTTCAAACTTCTGAACCCTTTGCCCAATTTTGGCTTCATCAGAAAAAGTTCTCCCTTATTCACAGATGTCAGATGTTGTGGGGAGCCTACCAAAAAAAGCCCATTAACTGTGTATGGAGCAAACTGTGCAAATTAATTCTCCCACCAAGCCTCACTGTTTGTCAAAATTTTGTATGGAGAGCTGTCCTGAGGAACACACAATTTTCTCCAACACCTTTTGCCCTAGAGATGGGCTGCCCTTAAACTCCTCTGGAGTTTCCCTTTTCCAATGAAGAGTGGTGCTCATGCCTTGGAATAGGAATGGTTTTGGCAGCCCCTTGGAAAGCACCACTTGGGGCCGTTGGGTTTCCAACTCTGCAGGGACATTTCTGAGGATTCCATAGCTGAAGCTGAAAGGTCAAGGTCATGCAGCACATGAGTTTTGCCACACAGGAGCACCTCAGGTACTTACCCAGGATGGCACTGACGTGCTCGGGCAGGAGCCTGGAGATGCCCCCCAGGAGCCCCTCAGCAGTGGGGGCAAAGCCCTTCACGTGCCCTGAGCGAAGGATGGGCAGCAGAGCTGGGCTGAACATTTTCCCTGGGGTCAGCAAAACATCTCCTGCAAAGAACAGCTCCCGTGAGCTCAGTCCTTGTTTGAAACCCATGAGAGGTTTAGAATCAAAGAATCCCAGAATGGGCTGAGTTGGGAGGGACCTTAAAGCCCAGCCAGTGCCACCCCTGCCATGGCAGGGACACCTCCCACTGTGCCAGGCTGCTCCAAGCCCCAATGTCCAACCTGGCCTTGGGCACTGCCAGGGATCCAGGGGCAGCCACAGCTGCTCTGGGCACCCTGTGCCAGGGCCTGCCCTCCCTCCCAGGGAACAATTCCTTCCCAGTATCCAGCCTAAATTTCCCCTCTTTCAGTTTGTACTCATTCCCCTATGTCCTGTCCTTCCAGCCCTTGTCCCAAGTTCCCTCTCCAAGTCCTCTTGGAGCCCCTTTGGGCACTGGAAGGGGCTCTGAGGTCTCCCAGAACCTTCCCTTCTCCAGGCTGAATTCAATGAATTTTTTCCAAAGGTCGTGGGGTGTCTTGTGGGAATGCTTCCCCAAACACTGGGTTCTGTCCCAGTCCTTGTAGCAGGAAGGAGGCAGAAGTGCTGCCCACTCTTCCAGAGCAATGGACACCAACCCTACCCCACAGACTGATTAACCCAGGCCGATGGGAAGAGCCCTTGCAGCCCCAGGGCATGCAGACCCCTCGGGAGGAGGATGGCACACCCAGAGTGGTGTCCCCGCAGCTGCCCGGGGCTGGCGAGGAGCAGTGCAGGGAGGACGTGAGCAGGATCCTCCTCACGACGCCAAAGGCACGGTCGTGGATGCCAGGGGAGCCCAGGCCCAGGAGCACATCTCCCTCCTCAGCTCTCTGCAGCCCCAGCAGCCTCTGGCCACGCTCCAGCGCTCCCACCACGAACCCTGCCAGGTCACAGTGCCCAGAGGGACACGGAGCTGCCACTTCTGTCACCTCCCAGCCTGCGAGGGAGAGAGGGGTCAGCACCTCCTGTTTGTGTTCATTTTAGAGTCACAGAATCCCAGAATAGTTTGGGTTGGAAGGACCTTAAAGCTCATCCCATTCCCACCCCTGCCATGGCAGGGACACCTCCCACTGTGCCAGGCTGCTCCAAGCCCCAATGTCCAACCTGCCCTTGGGCACTGCCAGGGATCCAGGGGCAGCCACAGCTGCTCTGGGCACCCTGTGCCAGGGCCTGCCCTCCCTCCCAGGGAACAATTCCCACTTCCCAAGATCCCATCCAGCCCTGCCCTCCCTCAGCTCAAAGCCATTACTGTAACACCGTTTAAAATTTATGGCATCTCCTCTCCAGCTGAGCAGCATATCCAGGGACACACAGCCTAAGCACTTTCAGATATCTTTTTAAAATCCTTCTTGGTTTCTTACTTCACCTCAAGACTCCAACAAACCAAAGCTTCATGTTTTTATCATTATTATTTCTGGTACTCACGTGGCACCTCCCTGCTAGGACTGAGTGTAGGGAAGGAAAACATTACCATTGAAGAATGTCAGGCTTCCAGTTCTGCTTTGTTCAGGGATAAAGAAGGAAAAACAAGGATCCAAATGCACAAATACCAAACCTCATCATTCTGTGCTGATCCATTTTACAGGCAAGGAAGAATTTAAGCACAAATTCTCAACTGCTTTTTCCACCAAACAGAAAACAATTCCAGGGCCACATTCTGCCTCTGCCTCCCAAGTCCATTTCTCTGGTGATAAATTAACCTTAGAACCTCCAAATCCCAGAGGAGAGGAGTGTCCATACCCAGGAAAGCACACCCTGCACTCCTGCAAGCCTCAGCTATTCCTTCTTTTATTGTTTCCATCACTTCAGCATCGAGTTTGCCACAGGCCAAATGGCTGAGGAAGAAGAGGGGCTCAGCTCCCTGAGCCAGGAGCCCATTGACACACAGAGCCACCAGGTCCTGCCCGATGGTGTCATGTCTTTTACAGACCTGGGCAACCTGCAAAACAAAGTGAATGAGAAACAGGTAGAACTCAGTTATTAATCAGTGAAATCAGCAGAAACCTTCTTTTCTCTGAAAGGAATCACTACGGGACTTTCATGGAGGACAGGACCTGGTGCATTATCCAGTTTAAATCAAGAGAAAACAGCTCATTTACTTGCAGGAAAAAAAAATCTATTTTGTTTTTTTTAAAATACTAGTTCAAATTCCATCTATAGCTACCCAGAAATTGTCATTTGGGGATATATTTTTTGTTTGGTTTTTGGAATATTATCATAGAACCATGGAATGGTTGGGTTGGGAAGGACCTAAAAGCCCATCCAGTGCCACCCCTGCCATGGCAGGGACACCTCCCACTGTGCCAGGCTGCTCCCAGCCCCAATGTCCAACCTGGCCTTGGGCACTGCCAGGGATCCAGGGGCAGCCACAGCTGCTCTGGGCACCCTGTGCCAGGGCCTGCCCTCCCTGCCAGGGAACAATTCCCACTTCCCAAGATCCCATCCAGCCCTGCCCTCTGCCACTGGGAAGCCATTCCCTGCCTCCTGGCCCTGCAGCCCTTGGCCCCAGTCCCTCTCCAGCTCTCCTGGAGCCCCTTCAGGCCCTGAAGGTCTTTGATAAAGCACAAACAGTTCCCTCAGAGAAGTTGCTGTTTGGTTTTAAAAGAAGTCCTCAAGGTGTCTGCAATTCTCAAGTAATGAAGCCTGGGTCAGGTTGTGGCATTTCCAGCCTGGGTCAGTGCTGGCATTTCCAGCCCTTGGGGATCCCCTGGAGCATCCCACTCAGCTCACAGGGCTGCAATGGGACAAAGATTGCACACAGACCACAGAATTATAAAATCAGAGCATTATTTAGGGTGTAAAGATCCCCTGTTAAGATCATCAATGGATGAATTTTCAAAGAGGTACCTTTTACTGACAGAGTTCCACCTGTGCAGAAAAGCCCAGGACAGAGGGGAAAACATGGATATTCATTACTGGATTCCAAATGGTGAGGGAGCAGCACCCAAACAAAGTCTGGGCTTGGATTCCTGATTGGTTTCCCTGGCTGTTGGATTTAGGAGTGCTATGGAAACAGGCATCTCATGGCTTTTGCTGCATGGCAGCACCTCCCTCCCACTGCTCCAGGAACAATCCAGGCAGGCATCAGCCAACTTTTCCTTGGCCAAGGAAGAGCCTTGGGAACAGCCTGTGGACAGGTGGGAATGTCTGTGTGCCAAGCAGTTGGAACAAACACTCCCAAGGGCCAGCACCAATCACTTTTTCATACTCAGAGGTGTCTGAGGATGTAAGACTGCCAAAGAACCTTGGGGATGATTCTGCTCAGTTTCCTGCTGTTTGTTATCCTGGAATTAAAGGCAGAAGCCATTTGAAACAAGGGACATTGCTATGCTTGATAGTGAAAGGAGCTTCAGATCTCCAGTCTGCCAATGGCTGAAAACCTGACTTAATATATAAATAAATCCTTGGGTCAGCTTATCCTGATTCAATACATAAATATATCCCTGGCTCAATTTATTCTAATTCAAAATATAAATATATCCCTAACTCAGCTTATCCTGTGTGATAAAATTCTTTATCTCTTGGCTTCTGTTCCCCATTAATGTTTATTTCCTCCATCCTTCCTTTCCCCAGTGGCCTGACAGAGGCACCTGTGCTCCCTTTCCATGCACAATTTATTAGGCTGAGTCTGCCAGTTCTCATTTCAACACCTCCCTGTGCTCCTCCACACAGATATTTCTCAAAGCCAATGGACCCTCTATTTTATAGCAGAAATTCTGGGTTTTAGTGCCTCAAGTGTTCAGTTAAATGCTTGGTTTGTTGTCATTTCATCACACAATACCCACATTCTCAGCACAACTTGCACAAATAACCATTTACAAAGTTCAGGTGCCCATTGCAGTGGACTCAGGAGTGTTTGTGGAGCTCAGGAGGGTGCAGGAGGTGGCATGGGCTGTGGCACTGGGACAGCCCTGGCTGGTGACATCAGCTTTGCAGTGGGGCTGCCAATTACCTGCAGTTTGTGTCCAAGGCTCTTGGTCTGGGACACCAGGATGGGATCTTCGTATCCAGATGCCTTCAGGTCAAAGAAAGCAGCAAAGCCTCCTCCTTCTGAGCGACCTCCTGCTGAGCACAAATACAGCAAGGATAGGATTTATGGGAAATAAAAACACTCAAAAACTCTCACGAGGACAAGAACTGCAAATTATCACACAATCCCAGGATCCCTGAGGCTGGCAAAGCCCTCCCAGCCCAGCCAGGCCAAGCTGTGCCCCATGCCCACCTTGTCCCCAGCCCAGAGCACTGAGTGCCACCTCCAGGCCTTCCTGGGAGCCCTCCAGGGATGGGCACTCCAAACCTCCCTGGGCAGCTCTTGCCAAGGCCTGAGCTCCCTTTCCATGCACAAATTGCTCCTGGTGTCCAAGCTGAGCCTCCCCTGGCCCAGCCTGAGGCTGTTCCCTCTCCTCCTGTCCCTGTTCCCTGCCAGCAGAGCCTGACCCCCCCCGGCTGCCCCCTCCTGTCAGGGACTTGTGCAGAGCCACAAGGTCCCCCCTGAGCCTCCTTTTCTCCAGGGATTTTATTACTATTATTTCATTTATGGTATTTCCATTCTATTCCTGTCCATTCTGCACCCCTAAGAAGCACAATCACCTCCATGGCAAGGCAGGCCTTTGTTAATTACTTGTAAGAGGAGTGACAAGAAAGAAATTAATTTTCTTTGCGCTGATCCCAGCCCAGTTTCCCAAGCTCAGTTTCAATGCCACGAGAGCATTTCCCACCTCCCAGGGAGAAAAGAACCAATATACTGAGGGAATTCCCAGATTCTTCCCAGTCCTACCTGCCCTGGTGCCTTTCACAGTTGATGTTTGTGGCAGATGGCTCAAAACATCCCTGGTTACAGCTCCCACGTGTCTGTCCTTGTACACCAGGGCCCTGTGGGGAGGGAAGGACGTGCTGGCAGCAGCAGTGACCCTTTCTGCAGGGCCCATCAGAGGTGGCCCAGATGTGAGGGGCAGGAAGGAACATCTGGGCCGGGCTCACGTACAGAGGCTGCTGGAGCAGCCGCAGGCCTCGGTGCCCAATGTCCCTCCTGAACGTGGCCCCCTGGAAGTGGATGGTGGCCACACCCCTGTTGGCTTCTCCCAGGGCCTCCATCAGGTCCTGCTTGACAGCAGTGACCGACAGGACTCTGCCACCACTCGTCACCACCCTGCCATCCTTCAGTGCCGTGCCCCCATGGAACACCTGCAGCCCCAGCTCCTTGGCTTGCAGAAGCCCTGCAAAAACAAAGGGAATTGTCTGAGGATTTTGAATCACATTCTCTGTTGACAATCACAGAATCAAGGGGGGAAGAGCCCTTCAGGGTCATCCAGTCCCAGCAGCATCACCCCAAACCCTGTCCCCAAGGGCCACATCCAGACTCCTCCTGAACACTCCCAGAGACAGCGACTCCACCACTCCCTGGGCACCTCATCCCAAGGCCTCACCACTCCATGAGGGGAAAATTGTTCCCAATCTCCACCCTGCCCCTCCCCTGGTGCAATTTGAGGCCATTTCCTCTCCTCCTTTCCCTTGGGACACGGCAGCAGAGCCTGACCCCCCCTCAGTGCCCCTCCTGTCAGGGAGATGTGGGGAGCAATGAGGTTTCCCCTGAGCCTCCTCTGCTCCAGGCTGAGCTCCTTTCCCAGCTCCCTCAGCTGCTCCTCCCAGAATGTGTTCTCCTGACCCTTCCTCAGCTCTGTTCCCTTCTGTGGATAAAACACTGAAGATTGAAGTCCTTTATTCAGTCAAAGGAGAATAATAAAGGTTCCCAACTTTTCTTCTGACAAACAGCATCACCAGTGAAGGGCAACCCACTGCACGGGCCCCAGGAATCCCCTTCTGAGCCATCCAGTAAAGCATCATGGAATTCCAGACTGGATTGGGTTGGGAAGGACCTCAAAGCCCACCCAGTGCCACCCCTGCCATGGCAGGGACACCTCCCACTGTGCCAGGCTGNCCACTCCCTGGGCACCTCATCCCAAGGCCTCACCACTCCATGAGGGGAAAATTGTTCCCAATCTCCACCCTGCCCCTCCCCTGGTGCAATTTGAGGCCATTTCCTCTCCTCCTTTCCCTTGGGACACGGCAGCAGAGCCTGACCCCCCCTCAGTGCCCCTCCTGTCAGGGAGTTGTGGGGAGCAATGAGGTTTCCCCTGAGCCTCCTCTGCTCCAGGCTGAGCTCCTTTCCCAGCTCCCTCAGCTGCTCCTCCCAGAATGTGTTCTCCTGACCCTTCCTCAGCTCTGTTCCCTTCTGTGGATAAAACACTGAAGATTGAAGTCCTTTATTCAGTCAAAGGAGAATAATAAAGGTTCCCAA